>BSBK01004646.1:777500-1377500 GCA_027943335.1 Chamaecyparis obtusa | reverse complement strand
AATCATTGGGGCAATGCTCCCTGCATGGTTTCTTAGGTTCCTCCTGATTTAGTTTTTGTAGAAGGTACCCCACCTAGGGGTTTCCACCATGGGCGTAGCTCTTCGGCTCACCGCTCCCATGCTTCACGATAGCAGGCTCCCTGCCACCACTCTCCCAGAGGTGGTGATGATGGTTGGTGGAACCGTTCAACTTCTCCACCTCACCATACCTCTAGGTGGTCTCTAGCTCTAGCTCAGTCTACCCCTCCTCATGCTCCTACTACTCTTTGTGGCTCTGATTGGCTTCCGGCCACCTCCTCCAAGTTCTACCGCCTGGCTCTAGCTATTTCTCCACCTGGGATGGAGGAGAAAGATAAAAATTCTAAAGATGATGGTTGCTCGATTCCTGACCCTCTTGTCAATCCAAATGATTTTTGGGGTTTGGATGATAGAGATACTCCTCCATCTACTAGCAGTACTCTTGCAGCTCGATGGCTTTATGCTTTTTTTTATGAATAGTTTCTAGTTTCTGTTACTATTTCTGACTTCTATCGTGTGGACTCTCGCGGGGTGATTTTTATGTCCCTGACCCCCTTTTTGTGAATATGTAACTTTTATATTCAATTAATAGAAAAGGCACTATTCATCAAAAAAATATTTGAATTCATGCATTTTGAACTCCGAATCTCTCATTTAGAATGCTTGAACCTGTACCTTTAGATATGAAGACTTGAATCATGAAACTATATTTCTCATGCCTTGAAAGATTTTTTGTTTGGATTTATTGTTAAAATTGCATATCTGAATCTATCAAACTTTGCAAACTAGTTTTTCTTGAAACCTCAAACCATATGGAGCTGATTTGAACCTCGTCGAACCACTCTGCACTAGTTTTAACTAGAATGGACCGAGTTGAACCATTTTGAACCTAATTGAACCATTTTAAACTATTTTGAACTTAGTTCAAAGAGTTTCAAAACCCAAACATAACTGAAATATAAATTTCAAACAAGGATTGATACAAGGAAAATCACATTTAGAAAAAATAAATTAAAAATGGAGTGTATAGGGGTACTAGCATGACCCAAGTGAATGTATGGTCATGGACAAATGTTAGTGATAAATCCTCTAACAAGGTCACACCTTACAATGTGTTTTGTAACCTTTAATAGGGTTGGCTCTTAATCGAGCTCACTTTAGAAGAGTGAAAATATTTTGGGTACTAGTCCCATGTGGTCTCTCCCTTAAAAGGGTTTCCACATTAAAATTAATTGTTAAATGTGTATGCATGTGATGTTTTGTTATTTTACTTTACACATTACAATAACTAGTTTGATTGGTATATACTAAATAATTTATCTGATAGTCGGTTAATGAATCAAAAAGGCACTTACAAGTTTTTATCATGCTGTTTAGGTTTATTTGTTGAAGTTAGTTTTATACATCTATGAGAGAATTAGGACTTTAGGATAACTAGACTTAACTGATTCACCCCCTCTTAGTTATCTAGCAATTGGTATCAGATAAAGAGTACTTGAAAGAAAAAGTTTGAAGGAATTAAGTTAAAGATCTAAATATGTATAAGAGAGAGGTGACGAAGCTGAACAAAGACAATTTCTCAACATAGTAAAGTATGATGAAGCTATATCTGTTAGGCATTGGAGGTTCTACACTATACTATTTGGAAAATGAATTCATAACTCCTACTAGTCCTTTGACTATCAACCAGATGAAAGAAGGACAAGAGCATAATACTATGATGATTGAGATTGCTTCTTCTTTATTAGATGTTGAATTTGAAGATATTAAGAACCGTACAACTACAAAAGAAATGTGGGACAAACTGACACTAGTTCATAAGGGAGATCTGAATGTTGTCAATGTAAAAGAAGAAATCTTAAGAGGAAAGTTTGATGATATGAAGATGAAAGAAGGTTAAAACATCACTCAGTATAGTCACCAAGTCAAGGAAGTGGTGAATTCTATCCGAGTAGGTGGAATTATTGAAGAAGAAACTATGGTAAGTAAAATTCTTAGAACTCTGTTACCTACCTATGCTATTAGAGTCTCAACAATACTTGAAATGAGAGTTGTTCCTGGTGATGATGTTTCTCTTGATCATCTAATCGGTAGATTGACTACATTTGAGCTTAAGAAATATGATAATAGTATTGTACCTAAGGTAGAATCTTCATTTGTGTCATCTTTGAAAATTGGAAGATCAAGTAGTAGAAATTAGATAAGAAATGAAAGTGATAATTAAGTTGAAGGAGATGAGCTTGATGAGCTTGAAGCATTAATGACTAGAAGGCTACTGAAAGGCAAAGGAATATATCGAGGTAAACTATCCTTAGTATGTTTCAAATGTAAAGAGATTGGTCATATTGTTGCAAGATGTCCTGATAGGAATGATAATGAGAAGACAAGTGAAAGATCAAATGAAAAAAAGAATGACAAAAGAAATTACCCAGATCACAAAGGTAACTAACAATATGGAAATAGAGAAAACAGAGACTACAGAGATAAAGGTAAAAAGGAATTCTACCTAGTTGATGATGATGATGATACCAAGACTAAAACTAATGAAGACATGTGATGCAAGGAAGGATGAGGAGAGGGGCCAAAGGAAAACCCTAACTAGATCCATCTTGCGGAGATCACACGCGGAAGCAACAAGACACAAACAGTGAGAGAGAGAATGCAAGTCCTTTCATATATTATCATCAATTTGATTCATACATGCCAGGCTGTAAGGCCTTCCCAATTTAGGCAAGATATTACAATCAAGTACATAAGTCTTGCAACATGCGAGGATCTACCAACAATCTCTAATTTGCTATATTCTACCTTCTATCCAACTAACTCCCTAAACTCTAACCAAACAACTACATTTATACAAGAGGCTACCGAATCAAGTCAGCCTTCAGATCCACCATCAATGGGGAATGACTAGATCTAGGTCCACACACTTCCCAATGATAGATACCAGCATTAAATCCATGACCAAAATTAAATGCACAAGTTGGCCTCAACATAAATCCAAAATAAACAACTTGGTAAGTAAGGAAACCAAGTGCCAGACAAGCATCACCGAGCGCCAAGAAAATTCATTGAGCGCCAAAGAGATAACCGACCAACACTGGTAAACAAAGGAAACTGAGCAACACTGAACCAAGTTGGTCAGAGAAGGAACCGAGAAAAATAGAAAACTTTAAATAGGTTTTTGGTGACACAGTATTGCCAAGGACCTGAGATGCTCCTGCATCAATGTGGAAGTGGCATTTATTGCATTAAAGGAAGATTTTGAAGAAGAAGAAGAAAGGTATGTTGAAGAGGGACTTATTTCTAAGGTAAGAAAAAATGATACTTGGATTATTGATATTGGTTGCACACATCATATGATTGGTGATGAAGATAAGTTTGAATATTTTGAACATTATAATGGTGGATCTGTAAAAATAGGAAATGATACACCCTGTCATGTGAAAGGTAAAGGATCTATATTGTTGAATAACAAGATTAGATGTAAAAAATATTATTGGGTGAAGGGACTAAACTATAATCTATTAAGTGTGGAAAAGCTAAATAATACAGGTCACCAAGTTGCATTTGAGAACAAAAAAGTAAAATCTATGATGAGGCTGGAAAAATGATCGGTACTAGTGAACAATCAAAATGAAACCTATTCTATTTGGATAATGGTGAAAATTCTTGTTTATTGTCTAATAATGATGATGCTTGGTTATGGAACAAGAGGTTATGTCATGTGAACTTTGACAAAATGGTTAAGATTAGTAAGAAAATGAAATTTAGAGGTTTATTGAGTACATCTAAGCCTGACCATGTAATGTGAAAACAATGTCAAATGGGTAAAATGTCAAAATCTTGTTTCAAGAGAAAACAATATTTATCTAATACTATTTTGGATTTAGTTCATACTAACTTGTGTGGACCTATGAGAACTCAGAGCTATTATGTAGATAGATATTTTATCTTATTTGTTGATGATTTCTCTAGGATGATGTTTGTCATGTTCTTAAAAGAAAAATCAGAAGCTTTTCAAATGTTTAAGTGGTACAAAGCGAAGGTAGAGAAAGAAACTGGTATTAATTGAAATACTTGAGGTTAGATAGAGGTGGTGAATTCATTTCTGATGAATTTACTAACTTTTTTAATGAGCATGGAATAAAGAGATAGGTATCTACACCAAGGAAACCTTAGCATAATAGGATTGTTGAAAGAAGAAATAGATCAATTGGGGATTTTGCTAGAACATTGTTAATTGATAAAGCTATTACACAAATTTATTGGAGAGAAGTTGTTAGTACTATTGTTTATACACTAAACTGAGTACAAATGAAGAAAGAATCAAACAAGACACCTTATGAGCTAAGGTATGACTATAAAACTAATATTAACTATTTCAGAATATTTGGAAGTAGATGTTACATCTTGAAAGATGATAGAAATGGAAAATTTGATTCTAAAGGTGATGAAGTCATATTTATAGGCTACTCTACTATAAGTAAGGCATACAAATTTTTGAACAAGGCTACTAACTAGATGATTGAAAGTGCAAATGTGAGAGTTGATGAGTTTGAAAAAAAATGATGAAGAAATCAAGAAGGAACCAAAAGATTATGTAGGTATATTTGTTTACATAGAAGATCTTGAAACTCTACCTGAGCAATAGCTTGGTGTCACCAAGTAATATAATACTTCTACCAAGAAACAATCCTTATAGACCAAGCAACAACATACAATTATTGAAGATAATGATGATCATGCATCGAGTGGAGAAAACATTGATGAAAAAATATTTGAGTCTGTACTAGAAAAATATGTGAGAAGGCACCATCCACAAAATTAGATAATTGGAGACAAAGGAGGAGGAATGATGAGAAGAAGTAAGTTAAGAAAAAATACATGTTTGGTTTGTCAATTTGAACCTAAAACTATTAAGGATGCATTGGAAAATGATGATTGGATTAGAGAAATGAATGAGGAGATTCAGAAAATATAGAAAAACAAGACATGGACATTGGTACTGAGGCCTAAAGAAAAACAATGTGATTGGCACCCAATGGATTTTTAGAAACAAATTGAATGATAATGGAGATGTTACAAGGAACAAGGAAATATTAGTCTGCAAATCTTATGCACAAGAAGAAGGAATTTACTATGGAGAAAATTTTGCACTTATTGCTATACTTGAAGTAGTGAGAAGATTTCTTGCGTATGCTTCTTACAAAGGTTTTAAGTTATATCAAATGGATGTGAAATATGCATTTCTGAATGGGATACTTGAAGAAGTGGTATACATTGAACAACCTGAATGTTTTGTAAATCCTAATTAGAAGAACATGGTTTGTAAGTTAAACAAGGCACTTTATGGACTAAAGCAAGCACCAAGAGTATGGTATGAAAGACAACATTCTTATCTCATAAGAATTGGATTTGTTAGAACAAGTGATAACAATAATTTATATCTAAAAAGTGAAACTAATAATAAGTTTCTTATTGCTGAAATTTTTATTCATGATATAATATTTGGAGGTCATGATACTTTATGTAAGTATTTTGCTAATGAAATGAGAAGAGAGTTTGAAATGTTGATGTTTGGAGAGATCAAATTCTTTCTTAGTTTTCAAATACAACAATAGAAGGAAGGTATATATATCATACAAAAAAATTACATTAAAGAAGTCTTGAAGTCATTCGGTATGGAAGAATAAAAACCAGTTGGTACACCTATGGTAATTGGATGCAAGTTGACCAAGGATGAGAAATCAACAAAGGTAAATCAAACCTTATACAGATATATTATTGGTAAGTTGATGTATATTGTGCATAGTAGACCAGATATTGCACACGTTGTTGGAATTGTAGCTAGATTCTCTGCTAATCCTAAAGAGTCACACATGATTGTTGTGAAAAGAATTTTGAGATATTTGAAGAACACTAAAAACTATAGATTGTGGTATAAGAAAGAAGGAAATTTTGAACTTAAAGTCTATACAGATGCTGATTGGGCTGGAAATATTGATGATAGAAAAAGAACTACTGGTGGAGCATTATTTTTGGGAGAAAGACTAGTAACATGGATAAGCAAGAAACAATGACGTATTTATCAGTCCACTGTTGAAGCTGAATATGTAGTTGTTGCTGCTAATTGTTCAAATATTGCATGGATTAAATAATTGTTGGAAGGAATGAATGAATAAATAAGTGATCCAGTGATAATCTATTGTGACAATAAAAGTGCTATAAACATTTTGAAGAATCCAATAATGCATGCAAAAACAAAGAACATATCTATTAAATATCACTACTTAAGGGAGAAAGTTCTAGAAAAATAGGTCAAATCGGAATATGTGAAGTCATGGGAGAAACTTGATGATATATTAACAAAACCATTACTGAATGATAAATTTGATTACTTGAGAAGTAGACTAGGGGTCCATCCCCTGTCTCATAGTCACTAAGGTGATATGGGATTGTATTAACCTATACTTTATCAGAATATCTATGTATGTTGATGCAAGATGTTCACACTTTGGGATTCCTAAGTTTTTAGAAGATGGAAGATAAGAGGAAACCAAGAATATTTGTACATGAAAGGTACACGAATATGAAAAATGAACTGATACTTATTTGGCTACTGCAAAGCTTCTTATCTTTGGCATTGTTATCAAAGGGAGAGATGAATGGAATGAAATATATATCAAATATCATGTAAAGGCAAAGAACATATATATCAAATATCATTACTTAAGGGAGAAAGTTCACAAAAAATAGGTCAAATTGGAATATGTAAAGTCACATGAATAACTTTTTGATATATTTACAAAACCCTTACCGAAGGATACATTTGAATACTTGAGAAGTAGACTAGGGGTCTATCCCCTATCTCATAGTCACTAAGGTGATATGGGGTTGCATCAACCTATACTTTATCATAAGATCTTATATGTTTATGCAAGATGTTCACACTTTGGGATTCCTAAGGTTGTGAAGAAGATGAAAAGACAACAAAGGATATTTGTACATGCAAGGTACAAGAATCTGAAAAAAGTAACAACAAAAGATACTTATTTGGCTACTGAAGAGCTTATTTTTGGCATTTCTATCAAAGGGAGAGAAAATTATGCAAGGAATATCAGTTAGGAAAGAATTTGAACAAAAAGGAGAGTTAGATGTTATGTAGTGATTAAACATATCAAAAGCACAAGCTAGGGGAGAGCTACTGAGTCACAACATAAAGACTGAGTTGTAGACACTTAAGATGTTTGGTATTCTATGGCATATTTCATATTGTATTGTCATCAATGCAAAAGGGAGAGATTGTTAGTCTAAAACTATTGAACTACTTGGAGAATAGAATTGAGAATGTGAAGATGATTACCGAGCCAATAAGGTATATGTAAGACATTAGATTAGTTGTTATATTGTCATTGATGTCAATGAGTTTTGATTGTACTTATCATTATAGTTGCAAACATCTGAAGAAGGTAATGTAGGTGAAGGAAAAAGATATTAACATAAAGATGAGATGTATGAGTAAGTTATGAATGTGGTATTCATTAGATAAATTATTAATTAGGTTATGATATTATGATAGTGATTGGCTTACATGATTTTGTTAAGTGTTGAAGATAAAAAATATACAAGTTAATTTTGTTGGTACATGGGTAAATAGTATACACTAAGAAGATGCATTATACACCGAGTAAGTGTAGTGTATACCAAGTGTGGTATTAACAAGGAATGAAGAAACTGACACATCACGATATTGACCGAGCAAGAGAAATAATATAGAACATATGATTGTTGACATGAGATGATGAGATGGATGAATTTGGATGATTTTGAGGTTGAAGATATATTTTTTTATGAAGATCTATGGCTAACAAAGTTCAAAGAAGATCAGATGATGAAGATTGAAATGTTTTCAAGACACAAGTTCTGAGGAAGGTTAAAGAGGAAAAATCAATGATGGAGATTAAGAGGCAAAATCTATGGCTAAGAAGAAAATGGTTTATCATGTCTATATAAGGAGACAAGAGATTCAAAGATTGAATCACATGTGAAGAAAATATTGTATACATGTGAAGCTGGTCAAATAGGTTGAAGAAAAGAACCGAGTAATTTTGTAGACAACACTGAGCATCAGAAGGAGAACACCGAGCAGAACAGAGTTAGAATTAGATAGAGATTGAAGAGATTATGATGACCAGAGTTATTTTGAGCTTAGCATAGATCTGAGTATTGGAAATTCAAGTTGCATTTGAATTAGGTCATTTATTATTGCTTTCTAACTATTGCTACAAACAAAATATCTTAACCGAGTGAAACTTAACAGTCTTTATTTATTTCTTTATGACATTCAATGAATGTTAATTTTTTCTTGTTGACCCAAGTGAATGTATCATCATGGAGAACTTTTAGTGATAAATCCTCTAACAAGGTCACACCTTATAGTATTTTTTGTAACCTTTAACGGGGTTTTATCTTAATCGAGCTTACTTCAAAAGAGTAAAAATATTTTAGGTACTCATCTTAGGTGGTTTTTTCTGTTAACACAGTTTCCACGTTAAAAATCAAGTGTGAAATGTGTATCCATGTGATATTTTTTTAATTTTACTTTAAACATTATAATAACTAGTTTGATTGGTATATACTAGATAATTTATATGACAACTAGTTAATGAATTAGAAAGGGACATACAAGTTTTTACCGAGTTGTTTAAGTTTATTTGTTGAATTTGGTTTTATACATCTGAGAGAGAATTGGGAATGTAGGATAACTGGACTTAACTAATTCACCCCCCCTCTTAGTTATCTAACATCATCCACATACTATTCAAGGATCTTATGGATCATGTCATGGAATATGATATTTATGGCTTGTTTATGTGTTAGAATAATTGAGAGGGGGGGTGAATTAGTTAGATCAGTTATCTTACAGTCCCAAATATAAAGATGTACCTTATAAAACAACTCCAACAAATTATGTAGCTCTGTAACATAAAATATCAATCTGTCTATCCAGTATACTGATTACTAGTAATTATCCAAATGTGATTACCAACCGAATCAACTATGCAACATGTAAAGTATGATAGAAAAAAAAGCACCAAAAATAACACATAACACAATGATTTAATGTGGAAACCCTGTTAAGGGAAAAACCACCTGGGACCGATAACCCAAAATAATTTACTCTTCTGAAGTGAGCTCAGTGAAGAGCCAACCCTGTTAAAGGTTAAAGTACACACTGTTAGGTGTGACCTGGTTAGAGGATTTGTCATTAACATTTACCTTTTGACCAGCATTCACTATGGGGTCAATAAGATAACAATGTACATTCCTTGAATGACATAGGACAGAATATAAGACTATTAAGTCCACTCAGTTAAGAGATTTTTTGAATCAATTGTTAAAATGATACAATACTGATCTGATTCAAATACAACTCAATTGTAAATATTTAGATCTATGGTAAGCCCATAAAAATCCTCTGATCATTAATCCATTCACTTCCTCAATATTCTTCAACTTACTTTCACTTGGTAAATGGTTCTCTAACATTCAGTAAACTCTACATCTTGGTTCTTTCAATAACCAGTCTGATCAGGCATGCATGAATAAAGTCTTCACACAAAATCTCTACAGTCTTCTTTCTATCATGTTTCAATAATGAAACTCATATCTCTTATATAGACAAGGGAACCATTTTCATATCAACCGTTAGATTTTTCTGCATAATCTCCTTTGTCCATTTTGCCTCTAAAACCTTCCTTGGTAGATGTGTCATTAATACATTTCAATCTCATCCTATAGATCTTCTCTGAATTTTGTCAGTCATGGATCTCATAAAAAACTTCATCCTTAATCTCAAAATCATAACAATTTCTGGCTCATCAAATTTAGTCAGTTGTTCTTAGCATTTAATGTTTTCATTCATACTCGGTTGATATAGAAATGCATCGATGATAACTATTTAAATTAGCTCAGTTAATACTGTCAGTCGGTATACACTACATTGGCTCGGTGTATACAGAAATCTTCAATTACCAACCACATTAACATGTTAATTTCAAATCTCTTCTTCATAGTAGATTAATGTAACATGCTCAAGTCAACAATATAAAGCCATAGACTCATCAATAAGTTACCCAATGTTTTCCTTATCCTTATTTTTCATATCCATCTTTTCCTCATGTAGATATCTCAGTTCTTCATCTTTTCTTCCTTCAACAGATGGTTAGATGTTTTTAACTAACATGAAAAGTACTGTCAAGACTAGTTGACATCAATGACAACATATTAACTAATTTAATCATCTTACATATCATTTCAGTAGCTCAATGATCTCTAATCACTATTTCTTCAGTTCATTCAGATATTCAATCTATTGTAGTTCATCAATCTCTCCCTTTGGCATTGATGGAAACACAAGAAATATGAAAATATGACATACACATACCAAACATGTATTCTACAACTATGTAAGTAAATTTTGTAGCTTGGTAAGCTCAAATTTAATATGTTTAATCACTACAAAACATAACATCATTACAAGTGTAGACTCTCCCTGTGGATTTGATCTTTTTAGTTCTCAGATTCCCTTTATTCTCAGCAACAAATATTCAAGTCTCTCCCTTTCTCTATGTTCTCAATAACTGATTTTCCAAATTTATTCTCTCTCCCTTTGAAAACAATTCCAAAGAAAATATACAAATAGCTCTGCAGCAACCAAGTAACTCTTTGTTGTTCGGTTCATATCTTGTACCTTCAGTGTATAGATAAAAAAATTTTTGTTCCAACTTCTACAATCTTTCACAACCTTAGACAAAATCCAAAGTGTGAACTATGTGCATCAACATGAATGATCTTCTTATAAGTATAGGTTGATGCAACCTCTGGATCACCTCAGTGACCGGTAGACAGGGGACGAACCCCAAGTCTAGTCCTCAAATATTCAAATATGTCCTTCGGTAATGGTTTAGTAAAGATATCAGTAAGTTGTTCCTTAGATGTTACAAATTCCAGTTTCACCTGCTTCTCTTGAACTTGTTCCCTCAAGTAATGATACTTAATGGATATATTCTTTATCTTCGAATGCATTATAGGATTCTTAGAAATATTTATAGTACTAGTGTTATCAAAATATATAATCACCGAGTTAGTGATTACCTCATTCATCCCTTCCAACACTTGTCTAATCCAAGCTATATTTGAACAATTTGCAGTAGCAACAACATACCATGCTTCAGTAGTGGATTGAGAAGTGCATGCTTGTTTCTTGCTAATCCAAGTCACAAGCCTTTCCCCTAAAAATAATGCTCCATTGGTTGTTCTCTTTTGGTCATCTATGTTTCCAGCCCAATTTGCATCAGTTTAAACTCCAAGTTCAAATTTTCCTTCAAATGTATACCATAATCCATAGTCTTCTATTTTCTTCAAGTATCTTAAGATTCTTTTCACTGCAACCATATGTGAATCTTTAGGATTGGCAAAAAATCTAGCCACAATCTCCACTTCATGTGTAATATCAGGCCTACTATGTACAACATACATCAGTTTACCAATCATAGACTGGTACAATCTAATTTACTTCTCTAGATTCATCATCTTTTGCCAATTTATAGCTAGTTACCATCGGTGTTCCCACCGATTTAGCATCTTCCATGCCAAAAGTTTTCAATACTTCTTTAATGTATTTTGATTGTGTGATAAAATCCCATCTTTTTTTTGTATAACCTACAAACCTAGAAAGAATTTAATCTCTCCAAACATAGACATCTCAAATTCCTTTCTCATGTGATTAGCAAAATATTTTCAATTCTGATCTTTCCCACCAAAGATTATATCATCAACAAATATCTCAAAAATCAAAATGTTATTATCAAATCCTCCTTTCATGTAAAAGTTACTATTTTCACTAGTTCTTACAGAACCAATACTTATAAGATAAGCATGTTGTCTTTCATACCATGCCCTCAGTGCTTGCTTCAATCCATACAAGGCTTTGTGCAATATACATACCATGTCTTTCTAATTCTGATCAACAAACCTTTCCGGTTATTCTATGTAGACCTCCTCTTCAAGAATTCCATTCACAAAGGCTGATTTCACATCCATTTGATATACCTTAAATCCCTTATGTGAAGCATAAGAAAGTAATATGAAAACTCCTTCCAGTTTAGCAATAGGTGCAAAGGTTTAACCATAATCAATACCTTCTTCTTGTGCATATCCTTTGCAAACAAGTCTTGCTTTATTCCTAGTGACCTCTCCATTTTCATTCAGCTTATTCCTGAAAATCCACTTAGTAACAAATAACATTTTTATCTTTCGATCTGGGCACTAAAGTCCATGTTTTATTCTTCTCAATTTGTTCAATTTACTCATTCATAGCATTGATCCATTCCTCATTTTCAAGTGCATCCCTAACATTCTTAGGTTCAAACTCACAAACTAAGCATGTGTTTTGTCTTAACTTACTTCCAGTCATCATGCTAGCTTTCTTATCTCCAATGATTTGGTTCTCAAGATGATGTCTTCTAACAAACCTTGCTAGCACTTGATCTCTTCTCTTCTCATCATTCTGTTTAGGTACATTTTCCTTCTCGGTAGCTTCTTCTTGATTCTTGGTTTACATGTGCTAATTCTTGGTAGCATTTTCCTGATGCTCGATAGACTCAGCCTATGGCTTCGATAGATAATCTGGATCTTCCACATAATTAAACCTACCATAATATTCTAGCTCCTTCATGCTTTCTTCATCATTCTTTTCAGCAAACTCATCAACTCTAACATTAGCATTTTCTATCATCTTATTGGTAACCTTATTCAAACATTTATAAGCTTTACTCTTAGTAGAATATCCCAAGAATATTCCTTCATCACCTTTGGAGTCAAATTTACCATTCCTATCATCTTTCATAATATAACACTTGCTACCAAAGATTTTGAAATAACTTACACTTAGTGTGTATCGAAACCATAACTTGTAATGTGTCTTGTTTGTGTCTTACTTTAGTTAAACTCGGTTCAAGACATATACTATTGTGCTAACTACCTCTCTCTAGTACATCTATGCAACATTTTTCTCAATCATCAATGTTCTACCACAATCAACAATGGATCAGTTTCTCATTGTAGCAATTCCATTCTATTATGGTGTTCTAGGTGTAGAAACCTGCCTTTTTATACCATGCTCATTACAGAAGTTAGTGAACTCATTAGAAAAAAACTCACCTCCTCTATCAAACCTTAAGCATTTCAATTCTTTTCTGGGTTCTTTTTCAACTTTAGCTTTATACCATTTAAACAATTTGAATGCCTCAGGTTTTTCTTTCAAGAACATAACTGTCATCAATCTAGTATAGTCATCAACAAAAATAATAATGTATCTATTACCATAGTAGCTTTGAGTTCTCATGGGACCACATAAGTCAGTGTAAACCAACTCCAAAATTCCTTTAGATGAATAGTCCTTACTTTTAAAACTAGATTTTGTCATCTTTCCTTTCTGACATTGATGGCACATAACATGATCAGGTTTGGTTAGACTAGGAAATCCTCTAACTTTTCTTTTTCTACTGATCTTAATCATGTTATCAAAATTTACATGACATAACCTCTTATGCCATAACCATGCATCTTCATTTTTCACTAGCAAACAAGAAGTCTCAACATTGTCAAGATAAAATAAATTACCTTTTGATTGCTACCTGTTCCGACAAGGTTTCCATTTTCATCATAGATTTTAACCTTCTTTCTTTCAAATGCAACTTGGTGACCTAAGTTATTCAGTTGTGATAGACTCAAAAAATTGTAATTAAGTCCTTTTACCCAGTATGCATTATCACATCTAATTTTATCATTCAATAAAATAGATCCTTTTCCTTTAACCATGCAAGGTGTGTCACTTTCCATTTTCACTGATCCTCCATTATAATGCTCAAGATGATCAAAATTATCTTCATCACCAGTCATGTGATGTGTACATCCACTAACAATGATCCAAGTATGATGCAGGAGCATCCTGGGTGTAAGAGCAATCTTGCATCACCCAAAAATATTTTTGTTTTTGTATTCAATAAGGGCTATCTTGTGTAGAGTTGCTATTTATGGAAACTTGCTATTTTTAGTAAGTTGGTCTTACGATCTTGGAATGTTCTAATTTTACATGTGGAGGTTCATCTCAGTCATATCAGCCTGCCAGCAAAGTTTCATGGCTAGATTAGGTCTAGTTTTGAAGATATTGAAGATTTTTGATATTGGCAGCAGGGTACAGAAACTTCAAACTCAGTTTTGAAGGCTTTAGAGGCCCTGAATGAGGTTGAAAATTTGGGTGACAGGTGCCTTGCACTGATCAATCCTATAGAGTGCTTCGTGGCATTTCCAGAATGGGGTTATAATAGCCAATCAGGTCAACGGGTGATGACTTATGGTCTTCGGAAGTTGGGTCACCTGAAATGGCAGAAAATAATTTTTCTTCAAAATTTTTGTTTGGGTTTCAAAACTCATTTTGAGCTGACTTTGATGTAATAAATTGTAAAATAAAATAATTCTAAGTTTGGTCGGCCCTAAGGGTTAAATTTCTAGAACCTTCTCGGGCGGTGGAAATTGCCTATATAAAGAAGGCCCGTAGTGTTGTCTAGGGCAGTTCTGGGTAGTAGATCTGGGTATTGACTCGAGGCTTTGTCCTACAAAATATTGTAAGGGAATGGCCATGTGGCTTTGCATATTGTAATTCTGAAAGTTTGTAATTCCACATTTGTGGAGATAATAAGAAGCCAATTTTATGTTCTTGCATATTATTGTTGTTGTTTCTTTATTTCTGTTAAGTGTTTGTGGTATTAAGGGGAGCACCCTTCATCAAAGTATCATTCTTACTAACTTTAGAAATAAGTGTTGTTTCTACATACCTTTCTTACTCTTCGAAATCATATTTCATTGCAATAAACAACACCTCAATTTCATCATTAGTGTTAGTGTCAGAGTCATCTTCTTCAGCAAGGTAACATGCCATTTTTCCCTTATCTTTGTGATCTTGGTTATCTCTATTGTAGTGTTGATAGACTTTGATGTTTCTTCTTCCATACTTCCCATCGCCAGATCGGTCTTTGTCTTTATCATCCTCTTTCTTGTTGGGACACCTAGCAGTAATATGGCCAACCTCTTTACAATTAAAACAAGCTAAAGGTAACTTTCCCTTATATCTACCTTTGCCTTTATGTAGTCTCCGGGCCATAAGTGATTCAAGATCATCAAGCTCATCATCAGTATTACTATCACTTTCATTCTTTATATTATGCTTACTGCTAGATTTTCCAATCTTAAGAGAAGACATAACAATAGAATCAACACTCAGTACAACACTATTGTCAAAATTATTTAGCTCAAAAGTTGTTAACTTTCCAATTAGACTATCAAGAGTAAGAGTGCTATTAGGTGCAAACCTCATTTCAAGAATAGAAGATATTCTAATTGCATAGACAGGCAACAAGGTTCTCAGTATCTTACTTACCACTGTATCTTTAGAAATGATACTACCAGCTCCTCAGATAGCATTAACTACCTCTTTGATTCAGTTTGTGTATTGTGTAATATTCTCTCCTTCCTTTGTCTTCATGTCATCAAATCTGCTTCTCAAGATTTCATCTCTGGCTCTCATCACATTCACATCACCACCATAAACTAGAGTAAGTTTATCCCACATTTCCTTCGTTGTAGTGCAATCCTTGACATCCTCAAATCCAACATCAGATAGAGCAGAAACAATCTCTATCATTGTAATATTGTGTTCATGTCGGTCTCTCAATTGATCAAGAGTCAAAGGTCCAACTATCGGTTGTAAGTAGCCATTGTCAAGTAAATATATAGTAGATTATCCAATTCTAGATATGTGAAGTCTCATCTGACTTTGCCATGTAGTAAAGTTATCTTTGTTCAACTTCGGCAATTCCCTCTTATACATCTTGTAATCTTTCTACTCAAGTCCTTAAAACTTTCTTCCAAGCAACCAATAAGCTCTGATACCAATTATTAGAATAACTGAGAGGGAGTGTGAATCAGTTAGATTAGTTATCCTATAGTCCCAAATACAAAGATGTACCTTATAAAATAATTCTAACAAATTATGTAGCTTGGTAACATAAAATATTAATCTGTCTGTCCAGTATATCGATTACCAGTAATTGTCCGAATGTGATTACTGACCAAATAAACTATGCAGCATGTAAAGTATAATAGAAAAACAATCACCAAAAATAAGACATAACACAATGATTTAACATGGAAACCCTATTAAGAAACCACCTACGACTGGTAACCCAAAATAATTCACTCTTCTGAAGTGAGCTCAGTGAAGAGACAACCCTGTTAAAGGTTACAATACACACTATTAGGTGTGACCTGGTTAGAGGATTTATTACTAATAGTTAAATTTTGACCAGCATTCACTATGGGTTCAACAAGATAATAATGTACATTCCTTGAATGACATAGGACAGAATATAAGACTGTTAAGTCCACTCGGTTAAGAGATTTTCTGAATCAATGGTTAAATTGATACAGTACTGATATGATTCAAATACAACTCAATTGAAAATATTTAGATCTATTCTAAGCCCATACAAATCCTCTGATCATTAATCAATTCACTTCCTCAATATTCTTCAACTTAATTTCACTTTGTAAATGGTTCTCTGATGCTCAGTAAACTCTACAACTTGGTTCTTTCAATAACCAGTTTGATCAGGCATGCATGAATAAAGTCTTCATGCAAAATCTCTACAGTCTTCTTCTTTATGACATGTTTCAATAAGGAAACTCATATCTCTTATATAGACAAGTAAACCATTTTCATATCAGCCATTAGATTTTTCTGCTTAATCTCCTTCATCTATTTTGCCTCTTAAACCTTCCTCGGAAGAAGTGTCATTAACACATTTCAATCTCATCCTATAGATCTCTAAATTTTGTTAGTCATGGATCTCATAACTAACTTCATCCTTAATAAATAGATCATAACAATTTCCATCTCATCAAATTCAGTCAGCTTTTCTTAGCATTTAATGTTTTCATCCATACTCGGTTGATATAGAAATGCATCGGCAATAACTATTTAAACTAGCTTGGTTAATACTATCAATTGGTATACACTGCACTGGCTCGGTGTATACAGATATTTTCAATTACTGACAACATTAACATGTTCAATTTCAAATCTCTTCTTCATAGTAGATTAATGAAACATGCTCAAGTCAATAATATAAAGCCATAGAATCATCAATAAGTTACCCAATGTTTTCCTTATCCTTATCTATCATATCCATCTTTTCCTCATGTAGATATCTCATTTATTCATCTTTTCTTCCTTCAACAGATGTTCAGATGTTTGTAACAAACATGATGTATCATCTTAAAATGGAAGAAATTCCATGTTAAGAATGTTCAACCCTCCTTAGGGGATGTTTTGGGCCATCATCATGTTGTCCTCTATTTTCTACCCCCTTCCCATCTTTTGTGACTATTTAGGTCTTCGTTTGGGCCTCCCCGGACACTTTTTTCCTCACCTGGAACATTTTCCAGTGGTCCTAAACCCCTGGGTCATAGATTTAATGCTGGTATCCATTATTGGGAAGCATGTGGACCTAGATCTGGTCATTCCTTCTGTTTATTATGGATCTAAAGGCCGACTCAATTTGATAGCCTCTTGTATAAATGTAGTTGGTTGGTTAGAGTTTTGGGAGTCAATTTTGGGAGAAGATAGAAGATAGAAGATTAGAGATTATTTGTAGATCCTCACATGTTTGAGGACTTCTATACTTGATTGTAATATCTAGCCAAAACTGGGAAGGCCTTACATCCTGACATGTATAAATAAATTTCAAGATAATATGAAAGATTTACATTCTCTCTATCACTATTGTCTTTCTTTCGCATGTTGTTGAGCAAGGTGGTTCAGGGTAGGGTGTGCCATTTTTGGCCCCTCCTATCCTACCTCTTGCATCACGTGGTATCAGCGAGGTGAGATCTGGATCTAGGTTTATGAATCTAGATTTGAAGGTTCCTTCTTGTGAAGCCCTAGTTGAATTATTGTGGGGTAGCAGATTGCGATCTGACCTGCAATTGTAGAGGGTTTTCAAGATGGTTCATGGGAGGTGAGATGTAGATCTTGGATTGGCAGACATGTTGAGACAACTTGCTGCTAGATTAGAAGCTATTGAAACAACCCAGAGAAGAGGAAGACATCTTGAAGATGTTAGTGATGATGAAATTGAGGTAGAACAAGGTGATGTAGAACCTGCACCTATGATGGATCAGGGTGAAGAAATATTCTTGAAGGCTTTGACAAGTTTGAAGTCTACACCATGCTTTAATCCTCTTGAGTATGGTGGGAAATTGGATTATGATGAATTTCTGGACTGGATCACTGAGATGGAAAAGTATTTTGACTATGAAAATGTACCTGAGGAAAAGAAGGTGAAAATTTCAAGCACAAAGTTGAAAAATCATGCATCCTTATGGTGGAAACATCTACAGCTGGAGAGAAAGAGGAAAGGAAAAGACAAAATCAAGGTATGGAATAAAATGGTGAATAAATTGAAAGGAAAGTTCTTACCTTGTGATTATCAGATTAACCTAGTTAAGAGAATGCAAAGTTTGAGGTAGAAAGATAGCTTGATAAAGGAATATACTGAGGAATTCTATAGATTAGATATCAGATCTGGATGTGATGAAGATGATGTGGAAACAATTGCTAGATACCTGAATGGTTTGAGAGTTTCCATCCAAGAAGAAATTAGTTTGGTCAAATTGGAGAACATTGAAGAGGCTTATAAATTTGCATTGAAAGCTGAGGAGAAATTGAACAAGAGGCGTGAGAAAAGACAAAGAGGTAGAGGTGGTAGATTCCCTAGAGGAAGAGGTAGATCCCATGGTGAAAATAGTAGATCTGAACTAGAAAAGACAACTATGGATAAAGGCAAGACCAAGTGGAAAGGTGAAAGTTCATCTAGAGGTAGAGGCAGTAACTATCAAGGTGGTTATAACAGAGGTGGTTTCTGAGGAACTTGTTACAATTGTGGAGAAAGACATAGATCATTTGAGTGTACACATGGAAGTAAGAAGGTTGGTAACAGTTAGAATGCTTTGGTGCAAGAAGAGTCACCAAATGAACTTGAGAAGGAAAATAACTTGATGGTAAGAAGAGCACTTTGGAATGAAGGTAAAAAGGAAGATCTGGTAAGGAAAAGTTTGATCAAAACTAGATGTAGAGTTTCTAATAAATTTTCGAAGGTAACCATTGACAGTGGTAGTTCAGAGAATCTGGAATCTGAAGAGATGGTCACAAATTTGTATTTGGAAAGGTTGAAACATTCGAACTCCTTTCAAATTTCATGGATCAAATATGAGCATACACTCTTGGTAAGTGAACAATGTTATGTGAATTTAAAGATTGGAAAGTACTGTGATAAGGTGTTATGTGATATCATGCCTATGGATTGTTGCCATATTTTGTTGGCTAGACCTTGGCAATATGATAGACATGCTATATATGATGGGAGATTGCATAAGTGTACTATTTGGGCTCATGGAAAAAGAAAAATCTTGTTACCTTTGATGGAAGAACCTGTTAGTAATGTTTGCACATTTGTGAAAGTTTTCTTGATGGAAGGAAGAAAATTTGTTGAGGATTTAAAGAGAAATGATGTATGTTTTGCTGTGATTCCTAACAAACCAAGTAAGAAAATAGAGGATAATGTTCTTGAGGAGATTGATAAGTTACTCACCGAGTAAAGTGAAATTATTTCTAATAATGTATTTGATGGTTTTCCACCGAAGAGAATCATTGATAATTGCATGGATCTTATCCTTGGAGCTATTTTACTGAATAAGGAACCTCATCATTTGACACCTATTGAGAATTAGGAATTGAACTGACAGATTCAAGAATTGTTGTAGAAAGGTTTGATCAGAGAAAGTTTGAGTCCTTGTGTAGTACCTATGGTATTGGCACCTAAGAAGAATGGAGAATGGAAAATGTGTACTGA
Organism: Chamaecyparis obtusa; assembly: GCA_027943335.1. Classification (NCBI taxonomy): domain Eukaryota; kingdom Viridiplantae; phylum Streptophyta; class Pinopsida; order Cupressales; family Cupressaceae; genus Chamaecyparis; species Chamaecyparis obtusa. Next base: position 1,357,446 of record BSBK01004646.1, on the reverse strand, counting down.
TTCTAGAGAAATCAACAAGATAACAATGAAGTATAGGTTTCCTATACTGATAATGGATAATATAATGGATAGTTTGACTGGAGAAAAGTATTTTACCAAGATTGATTTGAAAAGTAGATATGATCAGATCAAAATCAGAGAAGGTGATGAGTGGAAGACTTCTTTCAAGATAAAAGAAGGTTTGTATGAGTGGTTGGTTAGGCCTTTTGGTTAACTAATGCACTGAGTACTTTTATGAGGTTGATGAATGAAGTTTTGAAGAAATTATTGGGTAAGTTTGTGATTGTATATCTTGATGATATTTTGATATTTAGTAAGACCAGAGAAGAACATTTGTTTGATGTTAGACAAGTTTTGTAGAGATTGAAAGAAGAAAAGTTGGTGATAAATCTAAAAAAGTGTTCATTCATGATAGAGGAGATTGTGTATTTGGGATTTGTGATTTCAGCTGATTGTTTGAAAATGGATCCTGAAAAGGTTGAAGCTATTTTGAATTGGCCCACACCTGTGAATGCTAGTGAGGTAAGATCATTTCATGGTTTGGAAATTTTTTACCGAAAGTTAATTAGAAATTTTAGTTCAATTTGTAATGCTATGACTGAGACTATGAGAGGAGACAAAAGGGAATTCAAGTGGACACATGGAGCTAATAAACATTTTTAGACCATGAAGCAGAAGGTTGCTGAATTGCCTATTTTGGAATTGCCTAATTTAAATAAGGTATTTCAAGTGGAATGTGATGCAAGTGGAAGTGAAATTGGAGTTGTGTTGAGTCAAGAAGGTAAACCTATTGCTTTGTTTAGTGAAAAGTTGAATGATGCAAAGAGGAAATATTATATGTATGATCAAGAATTCTATGCTATTGTTCAAGCCTTGAAGAAATGGAGATATTATTTGATACCGAGTGAATTTGTGTTGTATACCGATCATAAGGCTTTACAGTATTTGGGTAGTCAAAATAAGTTGAATTAGAGACATATGAAATGGGTTGAGTATTTGCAGAGTTATACATTTGTGATAAAGCATAAGAGTGGAGTCACTAACCGAGTTGCTGATGCATTGAGTAGAAGGAGATCTTTGACGACCGAGATGAAAATTGGAATTCTAGGCTTTGATGACATGAGAGATTCTTATGAATTTGATCCTGATTTTTCTAAGCCATGGAGAAAGTGTAGAGCACCTATTCAAGATCAATATAGTACTAAATGGGATGAATATTTTATGCAAGGAGGTATGTTGTTTAAAGTTATTTAGTTGTGTATACTAAGAGGACCAATGAGAACTAATTTGATAAAAGAGAAACATAGTAGTGGTTTGCCTGGACATTTTGGAGTTGACAAGACATTGAATTTTCTTAAGGAGAAATACTTTTGGCCACAGTTGTATAAAGATGTTCAAAAATTTGTGAAAAGTTTTGGAGTTTGTCAAGTTGCAAAAGGAGTAAGTCAGAATACTGGATTGTATACACCTATTGTTGTACCTAAGAAATATTGGATTGACATCAGTATGGATTTTGTTCTTGGCTTACCAAAGATAGTAAGAGGTAATGATTCTATATTTGTGGTTGTGGATAGATTTTCTAAAATGGCACATTTTATACCTTGTAGAAAGACATTAGATGCAGTGCAAGTAGCATATGTTTTCTTTAAGAAAATTTTCAGATTGCATGGATTACCAAGGAGTATTATCTCTTACCGAGACAGTAAATTTGTTGGATACTTTTGGAAGACTCTTGAGAAAGTTGGATACTGAGTTGAAATATAGTTCTACATTTCACCCACAATCCGATGGATAGATAGAAGTTGTGAATAGAAGCTTGTGAAATCTTTTGAGATGTTTAGTTGGAGACACACCGAGTAATTGGGATTCTATGTTAGCACAAGAAGAGTTTGCATACAATAATTTAGTGAATAGGAGTACTAGAAAAAAACCTTTTGAGATTGTAAATGGCATACAACCGAGAGGTATATTAGATTTGAGAGACATTGTTGATGAAAGAAAGAGAAGTTCTGAAGGAGTAAAATTTGTTGAGTACATGAAGACATTGCATGAAGATGTGAAGCTTAAGCTGGAAAAGAGTAATTAGAAATACAAAGACAGGGCTGATAGATTAAGAAAACATAAGACTTTTGAAGTTGGTGATGAAGTGATGGTTCATTTGAAGAAAGACAGATTTCCTATTGGAACATATGGGAAGCTGAAGATGAAGAAGTTTGGACCTTGAAAGATTTTGAGAAAATTTGACAGTGGAAATGCATATGAAGTTGAGTTACCTGATGAAATGGATATTTCACCTATTTTCAACATTGCTAATTTGTATGAGTTTCATGAACCTGAAGAAGACATGGTAGTATCGAAGGATTATCCTAAGAAGTAGAATGAAGAGGTTGAGCATATTTTGGAGCAAAGAAATGGCAGAAGTACAAGGGGAAAACAATATATGGAATATCTTGTAAAGTGGAAGAATAGACCGATTGAAGACAGTTCATGGATTTCACAGTCTGAGTTGGATGCAGCTCAGATCATACCTACTGAATGATTTAGAGAATCATTTTCAAATAACCCTAGGTGTCTGATGTAGGAGAATCTTGTGTTCTTGGCAATCCCATGTCACCAAAAACATATTTGAGTTTGTTTGTGTTTCTTGGTTCATGCTTTGACCGAGTTGGTTCGGTGTTGCTCAGTTTCCTTTGTTCACCGATGTTGGTCGGTTATCTCTTTGATGCTTGATGAATTTCCCTAGTGCTTGGTGATGCTTGTCTAGTGCTCAGTTGGCTTTGCTTACTGATGGGTTTCTTTGAGTTTTTTATAGGCTGACTTGTGCATTTATTATGGGTCAAAGATTTAATGTTGGTATCCATTATTGGGAAGCATGTGGATCTAGATCTGGTCATCCCTTCCATTGATTGTGGATCTAAAGGCCGATTTAGTTGAATAGCCTCTTGTATAAATGTAGTTGTTAGGTTAGAGTTTTGGGAGTTAGTTTTGGGAGAAGATAGAAGATAGAATATTAGATATTATTTGCAGATCCTCGCATGTTTGAGGACTTCTGAACTTGATTGTAATATTTGGCTAAAATTGGGAAGGCCTTACAGCCCATCATGTATGAATCAATTTGAAGATAATATGAAAGATCTGCATTCTCTCTCTCACTATTGTATGTTTGTTTCTTCTGCGTGTTGTTGAGCAGGGTGGTTCAAGTTAGGGTGTGCCATTGTTGGCCCCTCCTGTCCTCTCTTGCATCAATTCCTTATACCTATTCCAACCCTCTTCCAACTATGGTTCCAAGTGTTCCTTTGGTTGTGTCTTCCATTCCCACTGCTTCCTACACTTTTTCTAGTGTTCCTAATCTTCCTAATCCTAATCATATCCTTCCTAATCTGATTCCTAATATTCATATTCCCAATTATCCATTTTCTATTCCTAGTTCTTCCCACACTTATGATGAGGTTCAAACTATGGTTCATGATGTAGATGTGCAAATATTCTTTAAATTACCTTCCCCTTATTATCCGATCCATAGTGATATTAAAGGGAAGAGAAAAGAAACTTCCCTTTTGAAATTTCTTCATAATTTTACCCCTTATTTTGATATAATATAGATCTTTTCTCCTCTTGTCTCTAGACTGGGGGGCAAGAGGTGTATTTCTCTCAGTCTTCTAGAATCCATTATGTTTTTTTCTTTGAGCTTAATTGGTTATTCTTTCTCTCATTTATATCTCGATGGTTTTGTATTATGACAACTTTTGCTTCTAATCATCCATCGCTCTCTTCTAGTATTCATGATATCTTTTCTAAGACATTTGTTTTGCAAAAGGTATCCCTTGATTTCATCCCTAGGGGGCAAGGTTATTCTTTCTTTCTGTTTGTCTAGGGATCTTCTTTCCTTAGCTTAGTGGCATTTTTTTTATCTTGCAACATTATTTCATTATACTGACTGACATTTTCACTATGGATTTGATTTTATGTGAGAGGTTGTTGTCCTAGGTCATCACCTCTTCTTTATTTTTCAAATTATGTTCTTTATAAACTCTTTCCCTTGCTTTGTTATTAGATTGTTTTCCCTCATTCCAAAGATTCCTCTTCCTCTTGACTGCAGGGGGCTAGCTGATTGAATCTTTGTTTCCTTTTGAAAGATGACATTTTATCTAAAAGCACTCCTCTATGGTGGGGGTCTTGTTGATAGGATCTCTTTCTTTGAGGATACTTTTTCCATGAGTGACATATCCTTTTCACAATTATCTATGCTCTTGGATGTAGGGGTCAATACCCTTCGCTAAGAATATAGTGTACATTGTTGTTAAACTAGATATCTCCTTACATTGTGAAGTAGGTATCCTCCTTCTCTTCCTTATCATGTCTAGTAGATAGCCATGATAATGAGGGGTCATTTATAGGGTCTCCCTTGTACTATAGTTTTTCAATTGTATTCTAAATCCTTAGAAGGTAACACACATAAGTTGCTAAATGCTAAAGAGACACACATTTTTCAATTTTCAATATGCTAAATCCTTTGAAGGTAACACACATAAGTTGCTAAATCTTGAAGAGACATGAATTTTCAATTTTCAATATGCTAAATCTACGGAAGGTAACACACATAAGTTGCTAAATCCTGAAGGGGCACACATTTTATATTCCATGGTGATACAATAATGTTGATCTATGGGTATTCCAAAAGCTGTCAGAAGATGCATGACAATTGCAAAGCATAGTTTCTGGGTGAACTATAAGGTTGGTCACCTGTTGGGCTCTCCCTCCTTGGTGATTCACGGTAAGGTGGGCATCTTACTAGGCGAGGTAATCACTCTCTCTCTTCTCTCTCTTTTTTATTTCATGCTAGTAGGACTAGATCATGAAGCTATGTTATTTATAGTATTTCTCTTGTCTTTCTTATGTAATCATTTATGCTTTTATGATAGCTTTCCAAATATGATATTAGTATAGGAAGTATTTCTTAGCAAGGTTTCCTTTACTAGTTGATTTGGGTTTGTTTTAGTACTAACCCCTCTTTTTGTGTCTTTTAGCTTTTTTTTTGTTTTTCTATGTTTTCTTACCCTCGTGCGTGTATATTGAGTTAGAATCCTTGGCTTGGGGGCTTATGTCCTTGACTAGGTGATATTCTACCTTGTTGTGAATCCACTGGAATCTTTCTTCTCCTTTACCATGAGTATGTTTGATTTCCATACTCCTGCTAAAGTGGGGGCTTAATGTATCATATTAAAATGGAAGCACTTCCACGTTAAGAATGTTTAGCCCTCCTTAGGGGGTGTTTTGAGCCATCATCATGTTGTCCTCTATTTTTTGCCCCTTTCCCATCTTCTGTGCCTATTTAGGGCTCTATTTGTGCCTCCCTGGTTCCTCACCTAGCACATTTTCCATGGGTCCTAAACCCCTAGGTCAAGGTTGACCTCAACCTTGACCTAGGTCAAAGTCAACCTTGACCTTGACCCAGGTCCCCCTTTTCATCAAAAAGTTTTTTGGATGTGGGGGCAAATCGAAAAGGTTATTTTCTCACTTTTGGATCAGTTGTTTTGGTCTCCAAAATGGTAAACTCTTAAATTGCATTTAATCTAGGTCCATTTCTAGGGGTAATGGCCCAATGAGAATTTATTTCTCATATGTTGGCCTCTCTAGGATTTTGTGCCCTAGATATCTATAAAAGGAATCCTTCCTCTATCCTTTTCTCCATCTCTCAATCAAGTGCATCCACAATCCATCAAGTTTTTGTCTCAAGCAAATCAAGTGAGCAAGCATTCAAGCAATCATCCATTCAAGAATTCAAGTTCTCCATTGAAGATCAAGGATTCAAGCATTCAAGCCTTTGAAGGGATTTGGTTCAAGCATTCAAGATTCATCATTCAAACCCTAGATCTATCCATCATGGTGGTGTGATCTTCCTTCAAGATCCTTTGTTCATCTTCAAGATCCATTCATTCTTCCCTCAAGGTGGATTTCAAGCATACAATCATGGAGGTTTTGATTTAAATTTATGATTTTTATTTACATTGTTTAGTCCAAGCTTTCATATCAACATACTTTTTTACATTTCAAATATAATTGTATATCTATTGAATATCATAGCTTCGTTGTTAGATCTACTTCTACTACTTGCTAGCCTTCTTGATTTCAATTCCATTTTTAAGGTTGATTCCAAAACTAGGGTTTGACCAAGGCAAACCCCTCATCCAATAATAAAACCATTTTTCTTGTAGGTACAATTGCAGGACATTGAGTATCAGTGCAGATTTGAGTACCCTTTTTGCCAAACTTTCAGGAACCACGAACAAAATTTCCGTCAGAGCAATGCAGGTCAAGGATGACTTTTTGGGGTAAGATTGTACCCCAGGGTAAGATCTTATCCTGGTCCTTGGGTCAAGGATGACCTTGCTTTGAGAGAAAAAATATTTTTGGGTTTTGTAGATCTCACAGTTCCAGCGTAACATCACGAAAATCAATAGTTTCTAAGACTGTTTGACAGGGTTTTCGACAAATTCTTTTTCAGAGGTAAGTACTTTCATTTCTTCATTTCAATATTACCATTTCCAAATTTACATTCCATCCCCTTATAATTTATATGTATGATGTAAAATATGGGTTTAGGGTCTCTTTCATGTGCATTATTCTAAACCCTATTCAACCATATTTTATATATTACATTTTGGTGAACCCGACAAGCTTACCCCCTATCTTTTGTGGAATTAGATGCCCTATTGTGTTAGATTTCCCTTTGTATTGTCTTGTGTGTTCACCTTCATATTACATTTTGGTGAACCCAACAAGCTTACCCCCTATCTTTTGTGGAATTAGATGCCCTATTGTGTTAGATTTCCCTTTGTATGGTCTTGTGTGTTCACCTTCATATTACATTTTGGTGAACCTGACAAGCTTACCCCCTATCTTTCATGGAATTAGATGTCGTATTATGTTAGATTTACCTTTGTATTGTCTTGTGTGTTCACCTTCATCATACATTTTGGTGAGCCCGACAAGCTTACCCCCTATCTTTTGTGGAATTAGATGCCCTATTGTGTTTGTAGTTCACTCTTACATTTTGGTGAACCTGTTTACGACAACTCTTTCTTTTGGTGTTATATTTGCATCTTGTATTATTTATTGCATCTTTATAAAAGTAGATTTATTTTATGTTGTTGCATTTATATTTCAAAAATACAAAAAAATTGCAAAATTCCTTTAAAAATACAAAAACATTTACATTTTTCATGCTTGTAGTATTACTTTGTGTTCAACATGTATGATTTTTGTTTTGAATACTTTGACGAGGCTTTTATTACAAAATAGGATAGATCCCTTAATGAGGTACATGGAAGTGAGGATGAAAATAGTTCAAATGAGATCTCCATTGATCCTATTCCTATTTTATCTTCCTCTACAACCTCTTCAATTGATCTTTACCATAGGGTGTGTGCATGGTTACCTTCATGTTCCACTATTTACAACATTGATGCACCTAGAATGTTATATCCTAAAAATTCTATTCAAGCTATAGAGGCATTTGAAAAAGTCCTTTGTGATAGTGGTATCACTCATCTTGTCAAACCTTTAGCTCAAGAAGCTCAAGAATTAGGATTCACTCCTATTGTCACTAGTTTGGAGCTTTCTTCTATTCCTTTACCCAACATTCCTACATACACTCCTCCTTTAGTGATTACATCTCTTTCATCTCTTCATGTGAGTGTTCCACTAGTGTCTTTACCTACCTCACAACCTTCTTACTATAGTATTCCTTATACCTATTCCAACCATCTTCCAACTATGGTTCCAAGTGTTCCTCTGGTTGAGTCTTCCATTCCCACTATTTCCTACACTTTTTCTAGTGTTCCTAATCCTCCTAATCCTAATCATATCCTTCCTAATCTGATTCCTAATATTCATATTCCCAATTCTCCATCTTCTATTCCTATTTCTTCCCACACTTATGATGAGGTTCAAACTATGGTTCATGATGCAGATGTACAAAGATTCTTTAAATTACCTTCCCCTTATTATCTGATCCATAGTGATATTAAAGGGAAGAGAAAAGAAACTTACCTTTTGAGATTTCTTCATAATTTTACCCCTCATTTTGATATAATATAGATCTTTTCTCCTCTTGTGTCTAGATTGGGGGGCAAGAGGTGTATATCTCCCAGTTTTCCAGAATCCATTATGTTTTTTTCTTTGAGCTTAATTGGTTATTCTTTCTCTCATTTATCTTGATGGTTTTGTATTATGACAACTTTTGCTTCTAATCATCTATCACTCTCTTCTAGTATTCATGATATCTTTTCTAAGACATTTTTTTTGCAAAAGGTATCGCTTGCTTTCATCCTTGGGGGCCAAGATTCTTCCTTCTTTCTCTTTGTCTAGGGATTTTGTTTCCTTATCTTAGTTGACATCAATGCCAACTAGTATTCAAGTTCTTCATTGAAGATCAAGGATTCAAACATTCAAGCCTTTGGAGGAATTTGGTTGAAGCATTCAAGATTCATCATTCAAACCCTAGATCTATCCATCATGGTGGTGTGATCTTCCTTCAAGATCCTTTTGTTCATCTTCAAGATCTATTCATTCTCCCTTCAAGGTGGATTCCAAGCATACAATCATGGAGGTTTTGATTTACATTTTTTAGTGTTGAATCCAAGCTTTCATATTAACATACTTGTTTACATTTCAAATACAATTTCATATCTATTGAGTATCATAGCTTCATTGTTAGATCTATTTCTAGTACTTTCTAGCATTCTCTATTTCAATTCTATTTTAAAGGTTGATTCCAAAATGGGGTTTGACCAAGGAAAACCCCTCATGAAAAAAAAAACCCTCTTTTTCTTGTAGGTACAGGTGCGGGACAGTGAATTGCAGTTCAGATCTGAGTACCTTTTTGGGCAAACTTTCAGGATCTGTGAATAGAATTTTCGTCAGAACAGTGCAGGTCAAGGATGACTTTTTGGGGTAAGATTGTACCCCGATGTAAGATCTTACCCCTGTTTTAGGTCAAGGACTAACTTGCTAAAAAAGATAAGAGGTTTCTGGGTTTTCTTTGTTTTTGCATTTCCAGGCTAGATCCGGTTGCAGAATTTCCTAAAACTGAACACAGACACCAAAAAATAGTGATTTCAAAATCTTCTCCTTATCAAGATAAGTATTTATGTTTTATTAAGGTCATGTGTCCACAACATTTTCCACACATAAATAAAATCAATCATAATCTCCCTTAACCCCATATAAAAATATATCCCTAAAAAGATACTTTTTATATCTTACATTTGTTAATATGATTTGGAACAATAGAGAGGGGGGGTGAATCAGTTGTTCTGAGGTCCAGATGTATAAAACAAACTTTAAAACTCTTCAACAAATCAGATCCAACAACCAATAGCTACTCGGTCATTACTGATTGCATAACAGAAACATATAATAGTGCAGTCCACTATCTGATAGTATCTAACTTGTAAAACACATAAATGTTCAAACCAAAACATTCACAAAAGTATTAACCCCAGGATTTATAGTGGAAACCCAATTTGGGAAAAACCACTTTGTAACATGTTACTATTATTTTCACTCTTCTGGAGTGAGCTCTGTGAAAAGACAACCCTGTCAAAGGTTACAAACACACTGTCAGGTGTGACCCGGTTAAAGGATTTAAACCACTTTGTTAAAAAAGTGCCTTGTTATAGGACTTACATAAATCCCATTAGAATGCAACCTTGTTCAAAGTATTTATACAAATGACTATTAGGTCAACCTCTGTTAAAAGGATTTTGACTGATACAATGGTTAGAAAGTAACAGTGGTATTGATCTGAAAAGCATACAACTCACTTTGCAAATATTAGATCCAATTCCGTACATATGCTAGCTTACTGACTATGAACCTTTACCATCTCCATCACTAATCTACATGAAAATCTCTTCAAGAAATCAAAACATTTCTCCTTCATCCTTTTCTGCTTAGACATTCAATAACATCAACAATACTTCTAGCATCCTCTCTTCTTCAACCTCATGCTTAGGTTTCCTTAATACTTCCTCAATTAGTTCAATACAACTTTTTCCATTTAATCTCCTTCATAGATCTTAGGGTTAGGTTAGATTCATTGAATCTTTCCAACTTTATGTTCTTCATCTATCCTTTTAGAAATATCTCAAATCTCTTAATATATTTAGAATAAAACATTTTACAGTGCATTAAATGCTTTCATAAAATCAATAAATAAAGTCAACATGTTTTACATAATCCAAGAATTCAACTCTGTCGGCTGGAAAGCTGAATTCTTCCTCAAATGTAAATTATTAACACTTGGTCAATACTGTGTTCAACTCCTCGGTCTTCATTAGAAATCTTGGTCACCTCAAAAACTATTTCCTTAGCAATTAACTGATGTTCGGTCAACACTGAATTTACTCGGCATATACTTTCTCGGTCAACACTAACATCACTTGGCTTAAACTATATTTCTTCACTTTTTCTCGGTTAAGCCTACCAGTTTAGTCTTCATTCTTACTTAGATAAACAATACATTTTCTTATCATTGTGCCACATAATCAAGTACTCATTGAAACATCAAGATAACTCAACCTTTCCTTAGGTGCTATTGTTACCAACCTTGTCTATCCCCTTGACAACAATCAAATAGATATAGTACTTTCTTAGATAGAAACAATCTTACCAGTTAAGGTTTGACATCAATGACAATACAAAAATTGCTTCAATTGCAGTTTTCAACAACATTTTGGTGAACCCGCGATAGACAAATCTTTATTTTTGATGTTAGATGCTTTACTTTCTTTCCTTAAGATTAGATTTCTTTTATGCTCTTGCATTTTAAATTCACAAATAAAAAAAAATCTATATATTCAACAAAATACACATTTTTTCCTTGCATTTCATTTTCTATGAAGATCTTTAAGATGCTTTGGTGTTTGATTATTTTATTTATTATCCTTCTCTTGGCATCTCTTTACCATACCTTTGATATTTATGAGAGTATCATCCACTTCATTATGTTGGTTACTCTTCATTTTTCACTTGCCTATGCTATTGTGAGATTGACCGATACTAGTCTTCCTACTTTCAAAACTTTCATTAAGGACTTATGTGGAGGACTTATTACTCTTTTGGATTATGTGAAGAATTTGGTAGATGATACACCATCTCCTAATACTCCTAATCCTAATCCTATACTTCCTAATATAGTTCCTAATCTTCATCAGATTCCTAACATTCCTAATATGCCTAATTCTCCATCCGCTATCCCTAGTTCTTCTCATACTTATTTAAGCATCTTCTCATACATATTTTATATCTTACATTTTGACATCCTTGAATGCTTGAATGCTTGAATGCTTGAATGCTTGAATTCTTGAATCCTTTATCTTCAATTAAGAACTTGAATACTAGTTGACATCAATAACAACATATTGACTGATTTAATCATCTTACATATCACTTTAGTAGCTCAGTGATCTCTAATCACTGTTTCTTTAGTTCATTCAGATATTCAATAAGTTGTAGTTCATCAATATGTGGCCTCTACATTCTTCAAACCAAAAGGCATCATGTTGTAGTAGAAGGTACCCCATGGGGTTTTGAGTTATGTCTTATGTTGATCTTCTTCTACGATGTGTATCTAGTTATATCTAGAAAAACCATCCATGAATGATAACATCTCATGTTTGGCTATGAGGTTAATTATCATATCAATGTTCGGCAAGGGGAAATCATCCTTAGGACATTCCTTGTTGAGATCTTGAAAGTCTGTGCATATTCTAATTTCTCTTGATGGTTTGGAAAATGACACCATCTTGTAAATCCATTCTGAATAGTCAATGGTGTTAGAAATTAAAGTCCACCAAGATAACTAAGAGGGTGGGGGAGGGGGGGGGCGGGGGGTGAATCAAATATTAGATAAGAAACAACCATAGAAATATAAATATACACAACAACATAATAACACAACATATGTTGAGTAGGGAACCTCTTAACCAGAGAGTAAACCTCGGTGGGAATGATGCCCACAAAAGATGTACTAATATGAAAATTCCTTGTGAGAGTATAGACTTTGTTAGGAGCCTTATGAAATACATTCAGTACATATGAGTCCCTATTAGGAGACTTTGAGTCCCTATTAAAAGATTCTAACTCGGTTAAGAGTTATGGAAGACAGAAGGACCCACTATCCAAAAAGCTTCAAGGGAAAGATCACTGAACACACTATGCAAATGATCTTTGTATTATTTGAATAGAATAATACCAACAATTACTAATCTTAGCAACTTATCTTTCCTCCTCTGTCTATGCCAAATCTCTCCAACTGCTTCACCAGATCTCAATACCAGATCTTTGTAATTCACATATCCTCTTACAATATCATATATCACTTTTCACATATTCGCTCATTCATTCATCATATCTACCTATATTAAAATCAAGGAAAATAATCCTTCCTTTATACTACACTCAAATAATTACAAATGAGTTAGCCAACAAGGCTTAACCAATTACAAAATATAAACCTTCACACGTTACATAATATTCTATATTACATAAAACTGTTGGCTTCAAAAAAAAATAAATCTTCACACGCGTGACCTCCAACCATGCTATCTCATCTAGGTCACCACCAAAATGTCTTCATCAACTGTATAACTTTGTATTCCCTGATTGTATCCCAGTTAAGAGATATAATCTAGTTATCACAAGTCACTTCTCTTGAAAGCTGTCTGAATACTGCTTCCACTAAATTATACATAACTATCATGAATGATTGAATTTCCATATGTGCTCTTGGCCAAAATCTCAGGACACAATATAGAACAAGTCCTCAACTTCACATAGCTTGATCTGCAAAAATCCACGTGCTCTAATTCAAACATTTTCTGCTTCTCTGCTAATCTCGAGTAGATCGATGTGTTGACATCAATGACAATCATAGTCATGAATGCAACATACAACTACTACAGAATGACTCTAAATAATCCCCCATAGGACATATTCAACATTAATTCCTAAAAATCTCCCCCATTGGCATTGATGACAACATAGATGAAAAAAATCCAAGTTCCATAAATACCAAACTGCAACACTACTACTTTGAAATATCTTCAAATCCTCTTCATCAATCAAATCAATCATTAGGTGCTATCCTTCTTTTCAATTCCTCTTCATCAATAAAATCACAAAGTGTTTTTCATTGTATTCTTCTCCCCCATTGACATAAATGAAAAAGAAAGCATCAATATGTCAATCCATTTCACAACATCAATGTCAAAAGACATTGTTTAGAAAATACATTCACAAGAGTCCTTTATGACTCATCTCAAAACACACATACTCCCCCATAGAGGAAGTATCAACATACAGTCTAGAAATGATAGAGCTCATATACTACTGGATTGATGCAACTATCTACATCACTTCTGAAAAGTAGGCTAGGGCATAACCCCAAGCATACCTCTCAAATACTCAAATGTATCTTTAGGTAAGGGCTTTGTAAATATATCTGTAATCTACTCTTTTTTACTTATATACTCAAGTCTGAATTCTTTCTTTGTAACTTTATCTCTTACAACATGATACTTGATTTCTATATGCTTTGTCTTAGAATGCAATACAAGATTCTTAGACATACTTACTGTACTGGTGTTATCACAATTTATGATAATAGTCTCATTGAATTTGATTCCAATATCCTTCAACATTTGTTTCATCCATATTATCTGATTACAATTGTTTTCTACTGCTACATATTTTGCTTTTGTTGTGCTCTATGAAATACAATTTTGTTTCTTACTTAGCCAAGAAACCAATCTTCCTCCAAGAAAAAATACTCCACCACTTGTACTCTTTTTATCATCAACACTACCTCCCCCAATCTACATTTGTATATGCACCTAGGGTAAATTCATTTGATTTATCATACCATAACCCATAGTCAAATGTGCCTTTCAAATATCTAAATATTCTTTTTAATACTGCATAATGTGACTCATTAGGATCATCTTGAAATCTTGCAATAATTCCAACTGCATGTGATATGCCCGGTCTTGTATGAGTTAAATACTACAATCCTCTAATCATGGATCTATACTTCTTTTGTTCAACTGTAGGAGTTTCATCTGTGCTAGATAACTTATGACCAGTTACCATAGGTGTGCCAACCGGCTTACAATTTTCCATTCCAAATCTCTGCAAAAAGTCTTTCAGATAATTTTCTTGACATAAGAAAATACCATCAGTTTTATGTGCTATTTGTAATCCTAAAAAATATTTCATCTCATCAATCATGCTCATTTCAAATTCTATCTCCATTTCATCAAAAAATTTATCACTAGCTTCATCTTAACCTCCAAAGATAATATCATCAACAAAGATAACTACAATCAATAAACCATTCTCAATCTCTTTCAAATATAAATTATTGTCTGATGTACCCTTAGAAAATTCTAATTTATCAAATATTTATCAAATCTTGCATACCATGTTCTAGGTTCTTATTTCAGTCCATATAAATCTTTTCTCAGTTTACATACCATATCTCCTTCACGAGTCAAGGGAAAACCTTCAGGCTGCTCAATGTAGACTTCTTCCAATTCTCCATTCAGAAATGTTGATTTCACATTCATTAGATACACTTTGAATTTTTTATAAGCTACATAAGCCAAAAACATTCTTACTACTTCAATTCTTGCAACAGGTGCAAAAGTCTCTTCATAATCAATTCCTTCTTGTTGTGATTATCCTTTGCATACCAATCTTGCTTTGTTCCTTACAGCTTCACCTTGTTCATTCATCTTATTCCTGAATACCCATGTAGTTCCTATAACATTTTTATCTTTAGGTCTAGGGACCAACTTCCAAGTCTTGTTCTTTTCAGTTTGATCTAGTTCTTCCTTCATTGCTTTAATCCAATTTTCATCTTTACAAGCTTCATTAGTAGTTTTAGGTTCAATTTGAGAAATCAAACATAGTTCTTCCTGTACCTTATTCCTTTTCATAACTCCTTTTTCTTTTCTCCAAATAATCTGATCAACAAGGTTATTTCTTGCTAGATTCTTATTAGGCGTCACTGTCTCAGTTCTTCAAATCTATGTTCTACTCTAGGTTCTTCTCTTATCTCCTCAATGTGACTCTCATTCTGCAAATTACTATTAGTTTTATAAAATAATTCAACATTTAATTGATCAATTCTAGGATGAACTTCTTCATCTCATTCATAATCAAGTATTCTTTCCTGAATTTTGAACTTCGCATTAATTTTTAAATTTTCACTCTCAACAATAGTCTTAGTTGTTTTATTGAAACATATATAAGCTTTTCTTTTCAATGAATAACCAAGAAATATACCTTCATCAATTCTAGGATAAAACTTACCAATGTCATCATCTCTCTTAATATCAAATTTACTTCCAAAAATTCTGAAATACTTAACTGATGGCACATGTCCAAACCATAATTCATAAGGTTTCTTATTTGTGTCTGCTCTGATTTGTACTCTATTCATTGTATATAATGTTGTATTCACTACTTCTCTCCAAAATATCTTTCCAAATCATTTTCAAATAACATAGCTCTTGCCGCTTCAGTTACTGATCTGTTCCTTCTTTCTATAATAACATTTTGTTCAGGTGTTCTAGGGGCTAAAAGTTGTCTCTTATTCCATTTTCTTTGCAAAAGATATTAAATTCCCTTGAAGTAAATTATCCACCTCTATCAAACCTTAAACATTTAATCTTCATTCTAGATTCATTCTCAACTTTATTCTTAACCAATTTAAACTTGTCAAATGCTTTAGATATTTCTTTAAGAAATGCTATCCACATTATTCTAGTAAAGTCATCAACAAAAATCATAAAATACTTCTCACCATAGAATCCTCTAGTCCTTGTGGAACCACTCAAATATGTATGAACAATTTTCAACTTTGCTGTCATTGTGAACTTCTTACTAGGAAATGAACTTCTCTCCTGCTTAGCCATAACATATTCTTTGCAAATCATGTTAGTAGGTTTCATAATCTTAGTAAAATCTTACTACTAATGTAGTACTTACTTTCACAATGTTATCAAAGTTTATGTGACAAAACCTTCTGTGCCATAACCAAATGTCATCAATTTTAGTAATCAAACATGTCATCTCAGCAGGATTCAACTAAAATACATTACCATTGGTTCTTGATCTAGCTCCAATCATATTACCATCCTTATCCTAGATTACACAAGTTTTCTCAGTAAACCAAACTTGATAGCCCTTATCAACTAATTGTCCAACACTCAAAAGATTATGTTTCAATCCATCCAAAAAATAAACATCATCGGTGTTACTCTTTCCATCAGGAGTAATAGATCCTATTCCTTTTATCAAGCAAGGTGCATTGTTTCCAACTCTAATAATTCCTCCATCATAGTTGTTTAACTTTATAAATTTCTTCATATCTCCATTCATATGATGTGAACAACCACTGTCTATAATCCTATTAATTTTCTTTTCTACTTGGGAAACTAAATATTTTTATTCTCTAACTTCAGTTTCATAGTTTTCTTCTTTTATTGCTACAAATCCTATATCATCATTTTCATTATCACTTTCACTTAAGAATTTCTCAATACTAGCCTCAAATTCTTCATCATTAGCATAGTAACATTCTTTAGATCTTCTAGGCTTAAAGTTCTTATATTTCTTTACTCTCTTAGGGAATTTAGATGCAAAATGACCTTATTCTTGACATGTCCAACATTTAAATATTTTATTACCTTTAGGTTCTCTTTTCAAAAGTAAGGCAATTCATTCCTTAATCTTTATGTCTTCTTCAGTCTTAGATCTTCTGCAACTAGCATAATCTCCACCAACACTAGTACTTCTTGACAAAGTAGGGCGAATACTAAGTGCGCTGAATGTTGTCTCAATTCTAGGTATATCTCCTGATTGTCTCAAGCCTATCTATGCTACTTCTAATCTTCCAAGAAGAGTTTCTGATGCAGGAGCATCCTGGGTGTAAGAGCAATCTTGCATCACCCAAAAATATTTCTGTTTTTATATTCAATAAGGGCTATTTTGTGCAGAGCTGCTATTTATGGAAAGTTACTATTTTTGGTAATTTTTGTATGTGCTCAGAATGATCTGATTTCTTTCTTGGAGGTTCATTTTGGTCATATAAGTCTGCCAGTAAAGTTTCATTGCTAGATCAAGTGTATATTGGAAGATATTGAAGATTTTCGGTATTGGCAGTAGGGTACAGAAACTTTGAACTCAGTTTTGAAGGCTTTAGAGGCCCCGGATGAGGTTGAAAATTTGGGTGACGGGTGCTTGCGCGGGTCAAGCCTGTAGAGCACTTCGTGGCGTTTCCGAAATGGGGTTATAATAGTCAATCGGGTCAACTGGTGATGACTTATGGTCTTCGAAAGTTGGACCACCTAAAATGGCAGAAAATAATTTTCTTCAAAATTTTGGTTCGGGTTTCAAAGGTTATCTTGAGCCAACTATGATGTAATAAAATGTAAAATAAAATAATGCTAAGTTTGGTCGGCCTTATTGGCTAAAATTCTGGAACCTTCCCAGGCGGTGGAAAATTGCCTATATAAGGAAGGCTGTATTATTGTCTTAGGCAGTTCAGAATAGTTCTGGGTAGTAGATCTGGGTAAGAGTTCGAGGCTTTGTCCTACAGAATATTGTAAGGGAATGCCCATGTGGCTTTGCATATTGTAATTCTGAAAGTTTGTAATTCCACATTTGTGGAGATAATAAGAAGCCAATTTTTTGTTCTTGCATATTGTTGTTGTTTCTCTATTTCTGTTATGTGTTTGTGGTATTAAGGGGAGCACCCTTCATCAAGTGGTATCAGAGCCAAGTTCTTGAGTGTGTAA
The DNA here is from genome assembly GCA_027943335.1 of Chamaecyparis obtusa. Taxonomy (NCBI): domain Eukaryota; kingdom Viridiplantae; phylum Streptophyta; class Pinopsida; order Cupressales; family Cupressaceae; genus Chamaecyparis; species Chamaecyparis obtusa. The sequence continues at coordinate 1,339,579 of BSBK01004646.1, read as the reverse complement.
ACAGATCGCCGACTGTGAGGCAGTTTGCACCAGGACCATGGTTAGGGTTTCAGCGTGCATCACGAAAATGCCTCCACGAAGAGAACGTGGCGGAAGACCTGGTGTTGTGACACCTGAGGTTAGAGAGTTGCAGAGACAAGTGCGAGCATTGCAAGAAGAGATTCGTAGAGGAATGAATCTTAATGTCAGAGATGAAAGTGAGGATGAAGCCGAAGAAGAATATCAAGAAGGAGAAGTTGAAATTGTGAACCAGGAGGAAGAAAGACTTTTTCGGGCGATTTCCAAGATTGGGAAAAGACCTAAGATTGAGGTTCCTACATTTTCTGGAAATCTTAACCCAGAGGAATTGATCGACTGGATCAATGAATGTGAGGAATATTTTGAGTATGAAGATGTTGAAGATCCTGATAGGGTCAAATTTGCGAAGGCCAAATTGAAAGGTCATGCGAAGATCTGGTGGCAAGAAATTCAATTGGAGCGAAATAGAAGAGGGAAAGATAAAATCACAAGATGTGATCGGATGGTGGATAAATTGAAGCGACAGTTCATTCCTGTTGATTATGAGCTTGACCTACTAAAGAAAATGCAGAGTTTGAAGCAAGCAGGAAGATCTGTTCAGGAGTATACAGAGGAGTTCTATCGACTTCTCATCAGAACAGGCCATGCAGAAGCTGATAAGGAGAAAGTTGCCCGATACCTTAATGGGTTAAGGCCAAGCATCCAGGAGGAGCTGAATCTAGTTCGAATGAACAGTATTGAAGAGGCATACCAGTTTGCCCTAAAAGTAGAGGAAAAACTGAACAAGAAGTTTGAGAGCAGACAAAACGGAAGAGGTCGCGGTGGACGATCTGGTGGATGATCATATGGTGGCTGAAATGAAGATCCGAAAAAGAAGGATGAGGCCAGTAGCAGTCAGAATCAGCGAGGAAATAATTCCAATCACTTCCAGGATTAGAATAATAGAGATCAGAGAGGAAGAGGAAGAGGACAAGGATCTGGAAGAGGTGGCTTTCGTGGAACATGTTTTCACTATGGAGAAGAAGGTCATAGGGCATTTGAATGTTATCAGCACCAAGGCAGAACAGATAGGAGAAATGAAGGCCAGGCCAGAGTTGCACATGTAGATGAAGATGCCAGATCATCAAATTCTGAAGACGCTGAAAGAGGAGAAACGTTGATTAACAGAAGAGTCCTATTGAGTGGTGAGAATGAACCTGAGCAAAGGAGGAGCCTGTTTCGCACCAGGTGCAAGTGTGAAGGTAAATATTGTGATGTGATTATTGATAGTGGAAGCACTGACAATTTGGTGTCAGAAGAGATGGTGACAAAGTTGAAGCTCAAGAGACAGAAACACCCACATCCATATCAGATTGCCTGGGTACAGGATGACCACAAGGTCATGGTCAATGAACAATGCTTGGTGAAGTTCAAGATTGGCGGATACCAAGATGAGGTATTGTGTGATATCATATCTATGGATGCATGTCATATGTTGTTGGGTAGACCATGGCAGTTTGACAGATGTGCTGTACATGATGGCCGTGCGAATACCTATTCCCTGACAAAGGATGGAGTGCGGAATAAGCTAAAGCCATTGAAGGAGACCGAAGAAAAAGTATGTGGTAATGCAAGGATAACTTTTGTTGATGGAAGAAATTTCCTAAATGGTATGAGGCATGAGCATGTATGTTTTGCTTTAATTCCAAAAGCTGGTAAAGAGGAAGTAGAAGATGTTCCTGTAGAAGTTGTAGAATTGTTGAATGAGTTTCAAGATATTGTATTCGATAACGTGCCTGATGGATTACCACCAGTCAGAAAGATCAGTCATCAGATGGACTTGATCCCAGGAGCGAGTTTGCCGAATAAGGCAGCACACAGAATGACACCTGCAGAAAGTGAGGAGTTGAACAGACAAGTACATGAATTGTTACAGAAAGGATTGATCCGTGAGAGTCTGAGTCCCTGTGCTATACCAGCGGTATTAGCACCAAAGAAGAATGGAGAATGGAGGATGTGTATGGATTCTAGGGCAATAAACAAGATCACAATCAAGTACAGGTTTCCATTGCCACGAATGGATGATATTATGGACTGTTTGAGTGGAGCTGTGTATTTCTCAAAGATAGATCTGAAGAGTGGATATCATCAGATTCGGATAAGAGAAGGAGATGAATGGAAGACTGCCTTCAAGACAAAGGAAGGACTATATGAGTGGTTAGTCATGCCTTTTGGGCTAACCAATGCATCGAGCACTTTCATGCGGCTCATGAACGAGGTTCTGAAAGAATTTCTGGGTAAGTTTGTCATTGTTTACCTAGATGATATTTTGATCTTTAGTAAGACATTGGATGAGCATATGATGCATATTCGTATGGTATTTGAGAAGTTGAGAGAAGAAAAATTGTTGATTAATCTGAAGAAGTGCAGTTTTGTGAAGAAAGAGTTGGTGTATTTGGGGTTTGTAGTTTCAGGAGAAGGTCTAAAAATGGACCCAGAGAAGGTACAGGCTATCCTTGAATGGCCTACACCAAGGAGTGCTACTGAGGTAAGATCTTTTCATGGTCTAGCTAGCTTTTACAGAAAGTTTATTAGAAATTTTAGCAGTTTTTGTGGAACCTTGACTGAAACAATGAGAGGGGATAGAAAAGAGTTTAAGTGGACTAATGGGGCAGAAAAGAGTTTTCAATTGTTGAAACGAAAAGTTACAGAACAACCTGTTTTAGCACTTCCAGATTTTAATAAGGTGTTTCAAGTAGATTGTGATGCTAGTGGTACTGCAATAGGAGCTGTTATGAGCCAAGAAGGTAAACCTGTTGCTTATTTCAGCGAGAAGTTAAATGACGCCAAGAGGAAATATTCTGTTTATGATCAGGAATTTTATGCTATAGTTCAGGCATTAAAGAAGTGGAGACATTATCTGCTTCCTAAGGAGTTTGTTTTGTATACTGATCATCAAGCTTTGCAATATTTGAATAGTCAAGGAAAATTGAATCAAAGGCATTTGAAATGGGTTGAGTTTTTGCAGAGTTATACATTTGTTTTGAAACACAGGAGTGGAAAGTCCAATAGGGTTGCAGATGCTCTTAATAGAAGGCAACTATTGCTGACAAAAATGCAGATTGAAGTGGTTGGGTTCAAGGAACTCAAGAATTTGTATCCAGAGGATCCTGATTTTGGTGAAGCTTGGAAAGCTTGTACAGAACCTGTTACTCTAGATAGGATGATATGCTATTCAAAGGGAGTCAATTGCACATTCCACGAAGTTCTATGAGGGAGAATCTCATCAAGGAGAAGCATAGCGGAGGATTGGCTGGACATTTTGGTCGTGACAAAACCCTTTCTTTGGTTAGTGAGAATTACTATTGGCCACAGTTGCAGCAAGATGTGAAGAAGTTTGTACAGAGTTGCAGAGTATGTCAGATGGCGAAAGGAGTGAAGCAGAATACAAGGTTGTATCAGCCATTACCTATACCAGAGAAGCCTTGGGAGGATATCAGCATGGACTTTGTTCTGGGTTTACCGAGGACTCAGCGGGGACATGATTCAATTTTTGTGGTGGTTGACAGATTTTCAAAGATGGCACATTTCATTCCCTGCAAGAAGACTAATGATGCTATTCATGTAGCCGAATTATTTTTCAGAGAAGTAGTGAGACTTCATGGTTTGCCAAAGACCATAGTTTCAGATCGGGACACTAAGTTTGTTGGATATTTCTGGCGTACATTGTGGAAGAAGTTGAAGACAGATTTGAAATTCAGTTCATCACATCATCCACAGACTGATGGACAGACAGAGGTGGTGAATAGGAGTTTGGGAAATTTGCTGAGATGTTTGGTTGGAGATAAGCCAACAGGATGGGATTTGATTTTACCATAGGCAGAATTTGCATACAATAATTCTGTCAATAGGAGCACTGGTAAATCACCATTCCAAATTATATATGGAAGTAGTCCAAGAAATGCATCTGAATTGAGAAAGATAGATAAAGGAGAAATAAGTAGTGCTGAAGCTGAAGATTTTGCAGAACACTTGAAGAACATCCATGAGGAGGTGAGGAAGCATATTAACAAGATGAATGCGCAGTATAAGGCTAAGGCAGATGAGAAAAGGAGGCATAAGGAATTTCAGGTTGGCGATGAAGTCATGGTTCATTTGCGGAAGGAGCGATTTCCGATTGGTACATATAACAAGTTGAAAATGAAGAAGTTTGGGCCATGTAAGATACTGAAGAAGCATGATTCAGGAAATGCATATGAGGTAGAATTGCCTAGTGAGCTGAATATTTCACCAGTGTTTAACATTTCAGATTTGACAGAGTATCACGAAGGAGGTGTTGAGGATGAGGTTGCAGCAGCACAGTGGAGTATTCCAGTAACCAGTTCAGATATCAAGGAGATTGAAGACATACTGGACAGTCGTGTTGGCAGAAGCACAAGGAATAGGACATATGAAGAGTATTTGGTCAAATGGAAAGGACGACCTATTGAAGATTCCTCATGGCTAACAAAGGAGGAGGTTAACCGTCTTGGTTTTCCTCTGCACACCTAAGTCGTGACAAGGTCACTTCTCAAATTACCCTGGGTGTCTGATGCAGGAGCATCCTGGGTGTAAGAGCAATCTTGCATCACCCAAAAATATTTCTATTTTTATATTCAATAAGGGCTATTTTGTGTAGAGCTGCTATTTATGGAAAGTTACTATTTTTGGTAATTTTTGTATGTGCTCAGAATGATCTAATTTCTTTCTTGGAGGTTCATTTTGGTCATATAAGTCTGCCAGTAAAGTTTCATTGCCAGATCAAGTGTATATTGGAAGATATTGAAGATTTTCGGTATTGGCAGCAGGGTACAGAAACTTTGAACTCAATTTTGAAGGCTTTAGAGGCCTTGGATGAGGTCAAAAATTTGGGTGACGAGCACTTGCGCGGGTTAAGCCTGTAGAGCGCTTCGTGGCATTTTCGAAATGGGGTTATAATAGCCTATCGGGTCAACTGGTGATGACTTATGGTCTTCGGAAGTTGGACCACCTGAAATGGCAGAAAATAATTTTCTTCAAAATTTCTGTTCGGGTTTCAAAGGTTATCTTGAGCCGACTATGATGTAATAAAATGTAAAATAAAATAATGCTAAGTTTGGTCGGCCTTATTGGCTAAAATTCTGGAACCTTCCCAGGCGGTGGAAAATTGCCTATATAAGGAAGGCTGTATTATTATCTTAGGCAGTTCAGAATAGTTCTGGGTAGTAGATCTGGGTAATAGTTCGAGGCTTTGTCCTACAGAATATTGTAAGGGAATGCCCATGTGGCTTTGCATATTGTAATTCTGAAAGTTTGTAATTCCACATTTGTGGAGATAATAAGAAGCCAATTTTCTGTTCTTGCATATTGTTGTTGTTTCTCTATTTCTGTTATGTGTTTGTGGTATTAAGGGGAGCACCCTTCATCAGTTTCTCTAGTAAACTTTTCAGTACAAGGTATAACTTGTTCAATCATCTACAATGTCTACTTAAATATAGGAGTCAGTGTCTTTAAGGTCTTCCATATCACTTCATCCTTAGTCTTGTTTCCTTCACAAGATTTGATGCCTGCAAAAATCTTTGTTATCCTACCAATGTAACTTCTAACAGATTCATCTTCCATCATTCTTATATCTTCAAATGAACATATCCAATCTTTTAATTTGACACTCTTTGCATGCACATCACCTTTAAAAGTATATTGTAAAGCTAACCAAATTTCATGAGATGTCCTTAGAGTTTTTACCTGATTGTATTCAATCTCTGGAAGGGCTGACAAAATTGCTTGTTTGGAAAGTATGTTACACATGAATAGATCTCTTTTTGTATCAACCCATTCTTTAATTTTATCTTCTTCAATGATAGTCTTATCATTATTTGTGATTAACCATTATCTTGGTCCTAAACATAATAAATGTGTCTTCATCTTTTCTTTTCAGCTATCATGGTTTAGTCCATCAAACTTAGGGCTTTCTTTCCTTAAATGAATCGACATAGATCTCCTTAAGTTGTTGAACTTTTCCTTCAAGGACGTTCCACTCCAATACCAATTGTTAGAAAGTAAAGTCCACCAAGATAATTGAGAGGGGGGGTGAATTAGTTATCAGATAAAAACAACTTTTATCACCATTATAAGATTTCAACGATGTAATTAATATAAGAAACAACCATAGAAATATAAATATACACAACAACACAATAACACAACATATGTTGACTAGGGAACCTCTTGATTAGAGAGTAAACCTCGGTGGGAATGATGCCCAAAAAAGATGTACTAATTTGAAAATTCCTTGTAAGAGGATGGACTCTGTTAGGAGCCTTATTAAATACATTTAGTACATATGAGTCCCTTTTAGGAGACTTTGAATCCCTATTAAAAGATTCTAACCCGGTTAAGAGTTATGGAAGACAAGAGGACCCACTGTCTAAATAGCGTCAAGGGAAAGATCACTGAACACACTGTCCAACTGATCTTTTTATTATCCAAATAGAATAATACCAACAATTACTAATTTCAACAACTTATCTTTGCTCCTCTATCTGTGCCAAACCGCACCAACTTCTCCACCAAATCTTTGCAATTCGCATATCCTCTTACAATATCATATATCACTTTTCACATATTTTCTCATTCATACATCATATCTATTTGTATTACAAATCAAGGAAAATAATCCTTCCTTTATACCACACTCAAATAATTACAAATGAGTCAGCCAACAAGGCTTTTAACCAATTACAAAATATAAACCTTCACACGTTACATGATATTCCATAATTACATAAAATTGTCAACTTCAAAAAAAAAATATTCACATGTGTGACCTCCAAACATGTTGTCTCATCTAGGTCACCACCAAAATGTCTTCATCAACTGTATAACTCTGCATGCCCAGATTCTATCCTAGTTAGGAGATATAATCTAGTTATCACAAGTCGCTTCTCAGGAACACTGACTGAATACTGCTTCCACTAAATTATACATAACTTTCATGAATAATTGAATTTCTATATGCACTCTTGACCACAATCTCAAGACACAATATAGAAAAAGTCCTCAAATTCGCATAGCTTGATCTTCAAAACTCCACATGCACTAATTTAAACACTGTCTGCTTCTTTGCTAATCTCTAGAAGATCAATGTGTTGACATCAATGACAATCACAAACATGAATGCAACATACAACTGCCACAGAATGACTTTGAATACTCCCCCATAGGACATATTCATCATTCATTCCTAAAAAATGGTGTGTATGATCTTAGATTGTAGGAGTTTATCCAATTCTACTTTGACTAGTAAGGCCACTTTAGGGTATAATTTTTAAAGATTTTATTTGATTGGCTTGGAATTTGGGTCTACCACAAAATGATGTACTACTAGGTTAGGGTCTAATCCAGGTATGTGAGAATAATACAATGAATTTTTTTATTGTAGCTTCCTATAGAAGTGTTGTGAAAGATGCTTCTTTGGCTTTTGATAAAATTTTTGCAATATATGTGATTCTTGGATATTCTTTTGTTCCTAGATTGACAGGCTTGGTTTCTTCAATAAGGATAGATGAATGTTCTAGCCTATTGTTGGTGTCCAAAATGACGCTTATGCTCTTTAGCCTACCAATATACCCTTAGATGGATTTTAGGAATGGTTAACTCCAAAATGTTATGAGGTCTTAGGGTAACTGGACCAACTATAGGGACAAGACTACCCTCTTCTGCTTCTGGCTCTACAAAACCAAGGCGGGTGCACCTAACCCAGTATAAATTATACTTCACACACCAAAGATTGGGTTTGAATAACAGATGAAAGGATAGTAAGAAAGTACTAAATGATAACCACACATTCATTAAATCTCCATTACTATGGGGTGGAACCTTACACAACCAAATACTGAAAACTTAAGGATGGTTCTTAATTTCATGTGTTTGAATCATAACAACCTCGATCAGGACATGTCAATAAGGAAATAGTTATCTAGGCCAGTGCCTCATCCATTGGGCAAGGTTTCTTAGATAGACTACACACACACACCAGAATATATCTGAGATTCAAAACCATAAACACATTTACAATCTCCTTTACTACTTACAGAATATCCCTACATAGACAAGAGATAAATCTACATCCCATCTGGAGCATCATTTAATCTAATCCTGGATTAGAACTCAAGAATGAAGACCTATACATAAATTGTTATGCAATGAACTAGAAAGTTCAAAATTCATCTACATTGACACAAGGGAGAGATAAGAGTCATGTGCCTGTATTAAGTATGAAGAATCCTCAACTGTGTACAATCAATCCAAAGGAAACATGCTTGCAAACTACAACTTAGACCTGCAATTTTCTTTCTATTGTCAAAATATACCAAAATAGGTCATTACAATTCAGATTGGGCAGAAGACTCACAACCAGAAAAGTTTGAAAACCTAACTCCCAATAATTCAAAAATGATCACAAAAATCCCTTTATACCAGGGTTACAATGCAAGCACAATGATCATTTCCAACTCAAAATTCAAATCCACCTAACCCCACCGAGGAGTTAACACAAACAAGACAGGGATCAAGTCGCAGCATCTGACAATCCATTCTACCCACTCTGGCCGCTCAAGAATTAAATTTTTGGTACCTCTGTCGTTGCAAACCCTCTGCAGAATTCAAATTCAAAAGAATGGCGAATCGAAAATTTTTTGAAATGTGGCCGTCGATTATATCTCATCCTGGCAGATCGGGTGGCCCAATATGATTCATAACAGTCGCGGGCCCCTTGAAAAGTCATCTGCCACCTCATAAATCCCTCGGTGAATGAAAACCGAGCATGACAGCAGCACGACAGCATTGACCCACCCTAACTCCACATCAGTGATGTCACAATAGTTGTCGCATGATCACATAGCCCAGAGAAGGGCTATGTGAACATGCGACACGCTGCACCTGCAACCCTTTACCACCTCACAACTTCGCATAACCGCTACCGCTAAGCCTGGCGGTTAGTCGCATGATCGCATAGCCTTGAAAAAGGCTATGAGATCATGCGACAAACCATTACTTACCATGCCTTGGCCCTGCCAACAACCGCCATGCCTTAGACCTAGGCCCACCTAATGCCACATGTCATGCCACCATTCACTACAACTGTCGAGTCACACCTGCCATAGGACTCACTTTTACAAGCCTTCGAAATCAAACGGTGGGTGCATTATCGCATAGGTCTAACACCTCCCATGAGATCATGTGCTGACCACTAGATTTGCCATGCCATCCTCCCCTCTGAATATCTCAGGCCCACTGACGAACTACCACATCACCACCTGCCACCGGGCCTCAGCAAGGAAGAACCTTGTCGCATGGTCACAAGTCATGAAAATGGCCCTTGTGATCATGCAACAAGGCCATAAGACCACCACCTCTCCACCAATGGCCCCACAAGATAGACATCAACCGGTCACATTGTCGCATGTCAGAAATTCCTAACATGCAATCATGCGACAACCAATAAGAACATGCGCCCCTGCTTCCCTTCTGACATTGGGCCCACTTCACACCCAGAAAAGAAAATCCAATGGCTGTTGCAAAAGTGTAAAGGATAAACACTGTGCATCTTCACCATGTGAACATGCGACAACCATCGATTCTATCCGAACTTTAACCACACTGGGCAATGGGAAGAACTGGGACCCACCAATGATCACACTTGCGCAGTGAAGACCGAGGTCGAAAACACACAAAGTTTTCAGCACCAAAAGACAAGTGCACAAAAGCTGGAAGGCAAAGGTCGAAAACAACAAGGGTTTTCTACAAAAGATCAAAAACACATAGGGTTATCAACAGACCAAAAGGTAGCAGGGAAGCCGAAAACATCATGAGTTTTCAAAAACGTTGTGGGTTTTCGACACTTAGGCAAATTCTGAAAATATTTCCTGTAGACCTTAGAACTTGAATAACTTTCTGGATTTGCGATTCAGCACATGTGTTTTGGACTGGAGCAAGGTGACACAATGAAGAATATAGGGCAGGACAGTTCAAGAAAACTTGCAAGGAAATGGGCCATTTTCAAAAGATTTTGCATTGACAGGAAAATGGACCAACACCTGTAATCTTGGATAAGAGGAAGGATTGATTCTTCATCCTCTGGCACCTCAGAGTAGTTTTCACTAGAAGATACACCCTTTGTTTTTACTTTTGTCATCAAAAAATGCCCCAGAGGGGTTTTCACCAAAAGAATCATATTTTCATTTTTTAAATTTTGTTGCTAAAGGCTTCCTCTTCTCCAAAGTATGTCTTGGGGTCTAGCTTGTAGAAATGTGCTGAAGCATGCCCCTAGTATTGTTGTTAATATGTTTCTCCCATGAACCTTAGAAAAATGTCCTCTCTTTTGAACTCATCGATATGTGAAATGTGTTGGAACCTTAAATTTCCATGAAATTTAATGTTCCCAAGAATGAAAAATTAGTGAAAATTCTGCCAATGGTCACTTTTTCCAAATATTGTGCACAAGATAATTTTTCAAGAGGACATTGTTTGAGAAGAATGGTTTATTTAAAGGGCTCTTGCATTTTTCTAATGGGATTATTATCAATAGAAGACATGAATAGAAAAATAGAAATGTACAGAATCAGTACATATGAGTTTCTATATGAAGTCACTAGTGCGATTTGTTGGGCCAAATTGAGAGATATTTAAAATTATTTTAATACAAATCTTGCCATTACCAGTGGAACTCACTCACTCTAAACTATTCTCAGTTTCTATAACTAGTCATACATAAGTGAAATTTTTGGGTTTAAAGCCTACATCAAGGCCTAGAACACATCATAAATCCTAAGATTGTATTTGAAGGACTTTATATCATTTAATGATATAAAGGGTGAAGATAAGAGATGTTTTTATTTTTCAGAGAAAAGACCTAAATAATGTATCATGGATGGATCATTGAAGTGGAAAAGAGGTATGCCCTTAATGAAGTTTGGAACTCCCATCAGGAAATCATATGTTTTCTAGATGAGAATATTTCTTTGTTGTTGTAAGTAAAGTCATTGATGTAAGAATTAGAACTGGGGCATATGAAAATGATGTCACCATGTGGAATGTCTTGATGGCTAAGTAAAATTCCTTCATTGACAAGAGTTTCCAAGGTCTTGTTGATAAATAACTTCAAAGTAATATACTCGAAAGAGTGTATGAATTGATGGACATATATATAGTTATCTTTGAAAGTATGATTATTGATGAAGCTTCATGCATCAAACTAAGGGAAGGGTAACTTCAATGAAAGGGCTAGTTATACCAGAAAAGGTTATTGGTGAGACATGTATTATTAGATGAGAGATAAGAAAGTCCTGCAAAAGCATCATATCTCCCAAATGAGAAAAGGGGAAAAAATTGGTGTGTCATCAACATAACATGTTGCAAGTCTCCTCAAAATTTTTTTTTCTGCAATGTGTTTTTCATCGGTGATCAGGTGAGCTCTAAAAAATACTCTCCAAAGAGCTCATTTATGCACATGAATGTGAAGAGGTATTGTCAAATACTGATGGGTTTGTTAAGTGTAGTCGGTATGAAAAAACACTAGCATATGATGATCCCATAGCAATGGATTGACGTGTTTAAGATATTGTGAATGTCCCAACAATTAGAATGTGTATATCAGATATAAAAATCTTTCAACATAATGCTTTTTTGAGTAGAGCCCTATTGAAAATAATATACAGATATAAGAGAAATGTTGATTGTAGTGGGACATCACTATGCAGATACGAATGATGGAAATGCACATAAGATATGTGAGTAAAGTAATATTGATTAAATGCAAGCTACTTCAAAGCAATATTGATTAAATGTAAAATTTTAAAGTAATGTCTCGATATGTGAACCATTCAAAATCCTTAGATTGTTGTATGATTGTTTGTTGGGTAAGGTCTAAGAAAATGTAGTTGGCATATGTACAGCTTGATTCTACAACCATTACCACTATCCCGCATGCACATGATGTTTTTATATGGCATTATGATGCCCAAGACATGGAAAAATATAGTTTTTAAAATGCCTGAAGATAATGTGGAAGTGCAAAGGGGTGTCAATCAAACTGTTTGACAATGTGCCCACTCGAAATAATGAATTAAATTTAATATTTGGAGGGACCTTATATCATTAAAAGAGAATCACAGGCAACACATATGGACCAATTTGTTAAATAAATTTTAAAGTTCCTTATTCAAGATGCAGTCGGTGATTGTAAAGAATCCCATTTCCTTAATAGGAATTCATCTTACTTATGAAGACATATTTATAGAATACAAACCATTGCATCTGATATGAAAATTTTTCTCCAAGATATGTTGTGAAATGGGCTAGAATGTTTCATATATGAAGATATATAAAATACATAAGGATATATTTTTTATCCTATGGTTTTAGTGTTCTGCATGGAAATGTAATAGATGGCTCAAATTGAAGACAAAGGAATTTTGAAATGGCAGTTGAATATTTTTTTCCTCTTGAACAATGTCCTCTATAGAGAAGATATTAAAAATGGATACTAAAAATGGAGTATCGGATGAGGCAATTTAATTTGCACAGTATGATTAGTTGATTTTAGTTTTAGATTCTTTGGTGATTGATGCAAAGGTGGCAATGGAGTGTGGTGGATCCAAGGTCCAAGTACATAAAACTAACCAAATGTAACAATCCAACTAGTGACCCAAGATGGCTTCAATAGGTGAAATTGTAAATTATAGCCCAACAAGCCTTAAAGTATGATCCAATAACTTTAATTTATGCAATCCAAGGTAACTAAACAGGTTTCAAACTTTCCCCAAATGTTCAAACACCAAATCTTCAAAATTCACCAAGTTAGGCCTAATAGCCTATCTTGTAGCCCTGCATCAGCCTTCACAAGACCTTATCTCCAAATTTTTCCAAAACACTAAGAAAATAAATTATATATTTGAGTACCCTTTATTAATTTTGACAACATACAAAAAGGATAGGGTAGGTTATTTTGGACCGAGTATGACTGTCCTCACTATGTGACCCCAAAATGCTTAAAAAATGGGTGATTTAACAAAGAAACACCTAGTTATTTGTATCCCAAAGACTCCAAGCTTACATCAGTGTTTCAATATGTTAAAAAACCTCTAAATCCAAGAGGAATTTAACCTAGCACCTCAGAAACATCAAAAACCCCAAATTTATCACTTCTAAACCCTTAATCCAAGGGTTTCCTCAATGTCACATTTCCCAAAACTTCCTGCAACAAATAGAGGTTTTAACACCTTGTCCTCAACTTTTATTCACACAATCAATCATAAACTTGACCCCTCCTTAAGGCCAAATAGCTACTGCTGTAGCATACCAAGCAATTTTCATTAGTTTCCCTTCACAAAATTTGGTGATCACCAAGAAATTAGTAGTTTACTGCATCAAATCATGTTAGTGGACTAAAATACATGCTATTAAAATGTCATTCCATGGATTACAGTGCCCATGGGTCATGGAATGACCATATTCAATTAGAAATTAACAAAACTATTAATGTAATTGCTGAAACTACCCTGCCAGTCAGAATTATTTGAATAAAAATACAAATGTAGACCTCACAAATGCATAGATAAAATATGTGATCAGTCTCTAATTTATCCAATGCATCTCAGTACAAAACTAGTTGCAAATATGTTCAAAACAGTTTCAAGAAATCAAGAAAATAACATTTGAAAGAGGGTTTTTCTTCTCAAAACTTGGCACAGTCCGTACAATAGCTTGCCCCCGTACAATGGGACTTTGGAATATTTAAAACACTCATATTAACTACCCCAGCCAATCCAAATCAGTTGAGAGGATTAGATTGGCCTAAAACAATAATAAAATCAAATTCCCTCCTAAATGTCCATAACTGTTACAATTTGAAAATTCAAATTTGTATCTTTGTAACTTTTAAATATTTGTAATTGCTAAGTTTTGGAACTTTGCTAAATCATCTAAATGGACTTATTGATCATTATTAAAAACTAATTTAACCTATTTGAAACTTCCAACACCTAATTTAATCCTAGACTCCAAATTTTGGTCCTAAGACTTATTAAGCCTTTTTGTACTTACTGCAAATTTATTACATAAATTAACCTTATAGGTCATTATAGGCTCCAAAATACTCCAATTGATGTCATTGGATGTCTTCATGTTCACTGATTCATTTTTGACCTCCAAAGGTTTATTGAACTCCTTATGTGCTCTAGGTGCCCCTGCACCATGTTCACCACCTTGAAAAAGATTCTAGTCCCAAGAATCAGTCCTGGCATTAGTTTGAACCTGTACTTCATGGATATGGTGCCTTGGGGAAGGAATAAAGTCCCCTAAGGTCACTAGCCTTCTCTTTGAACCTGGACACACCTTGTGAAAAACATTAGTACTAAAAATTTTAGGTGGAGGGTCTAATTTTAAATCAGATTTTTGCCCTGCTGTTGCAACTAGTGTACTGGGTACAGTCTGCAACTTATCCTTCATGATATGCCTTGGCAACTATTGTAACCCCTATTTTGTGCTAGAAGCTTTGTATCCTTTGATGGAACAATAGATGGAGCCAACATGAATGCTCTCAAAGTCTGCAAATTTTCACTGTTGCAGCCCCAAACATCTCAGATTTATAGGACTGTCTTGCTCTGTCTTGTGCAATCCATGATTATATCCATGTTGCACATACCAACTAGTATCATTGTGAATGTTTTCTTGTCTATGAAGAGGGATATTATCACCAAAACACATCAGTACCTTGTCTTTATCCCTGCACGTCAGTGGATTTAATATAAAATTCTCTTTTCCTTTATGAACAATATAAGTATTAGTGTAACCATTATGGATTGTCTTCCTCATACATTGCCATGGTCTACCTAATATCATGTGTCCACAGTTCATAGATATTATATCACACCAAACTTGATCACGATATGGCCCAATTGAAAAATTGACAAGAGCCTTCTGACTAACCTTCACATTTAACTCTTGGTTTACCCAAGTGACACTGTAAGGATTAGGATGTTCTACCAGTGTCAATCCCAACTTAGAAACCATATCCATTGAAACCAAATTACAATGTGCCCCTGAATCAATAATTAGAGTACATACCTTGCCTTGGACTAAACATTTGGATTTAAATATACCTTCTTGTGCTGATGTTGGTAATGGTCTCCCTTTCCTCATGAGAAGAAATTCTCCTACCTCAGGGTTTGCTACTTTAGGTTCACGAGTTTCCTCTTCTTCAATCAGATGTACCCTCCTTTCCTTGCCTTGATCAGAATCTATCCATTTAGGACACCTAAAAGATTGATGTCCAACTTCATTGCAACCTCTGCATCAGTGATAGTTGATTTGTTTATTAGGGATAACTAATTAGTTTTCTATTGAACATTAATGTTGTTTCATAAATAAAATTTGTAACCATTCGGTTGTTCTCCCTTGTGAATATAAAAGAGAATTATTTATTGGATAGCAGGGGGATATTTTTAGAATTCAGATTTTTAGTGGCAAAATAGAGGAATGCACTGGAAAGTCCAAAATGGGCCAAAATGTAATTACCAAATGTGAATAAATAAATGTTTGGTGCCTTTCTTTTCTAAAATGTTGTGGGAAAATTTCTCAATCTGATCAATTCCTCTATGATTCATCTCCCAGAAAGTAGTAGTTGTGTTGAGTCTTTTTGCAAGAGAGGTTATTTATGTTCTTTGCAATTTGATTATCAAGATTTATATGAGAAATTGTTGTCCATATCAAAAAAATTTATTGGTCCTTTCCAGCAAAGGTTAAACTCAATAGAACTAATTTTGATGTTGCAGATCAAACAATCAGACAAATAGAGGAAATCAAGTATTTGAGTATTAGATTATTCTATTTTTAGAGGTACATTCCACTTTGAGATAGAAAACATAAACATAACACAAGATAGAGATCATATCTGCTATAAAAAGCTTCAAGATAGGAAGAGTAGTTTGAGTGTAGACTTAGCTGCCTAGTTCTTGTAGAGCCTAAAGAGCAAGGGAATATAATCATATTGATTATTTGCGTTAGTTGGCAAAATAATTCTGGGAAGATTGATCATAGAATTTGGAATACTCTTAGATCTGTCCAATCTATTGATTTGGGAACCAACAAATTGGAGACTCCGCTAGGGATTGATTGTGAAATAGTTTTCAGAAACTTTGGTTATGAAGTACACTCTATTGGAAGGAAGACCCCAAAATACCAACAAAAACCATATTCCTCAAGGAGAGGTGGCGACTCTAACAATTGACAAAATATTTCAATCAATGACTTCACCCAGGGAGAAGTCCCAGAAGGAGATAAGTAATATTTACTCCTTGAAAGAGGTGGCTACTCTACTGATTGGAACATAATGAATAAAGTAGAAAGTTACAAATCTAGTTATTTAATATGTACCAAAATACATATACAAATGAAAACCTAAATGTGTGTGATTCACAACTACCACCATACATACAAAGACAAGTATGTCTCATCAAAGCATATGAACCATTGAAAATCCCTAGAGATTGGATAAAATTTTCTCTTGAGCTAAAATAATATGTGCCAAAATTTTGTGCATATGGATTGGAATCACCAATTGAGCATGTGCAATAATTTTGTAATTTTATTGAAGATCATCATATCTTTGTAGAGGATGTGATTATAAGATTATTTGCAAGATTGTTAATAGATAATGGAAGCATTTATTTTAGCTAGCTACCCCCTTAGAGTATCTCATCATGGGAGGAACTCAAGCAGTGATTTCTAGATTAATTTGATGGTGTAGTTGAAGAAGATGAGGACCTATATACACAAGAAAAAAATTAGGATCACAACATTGATTCGGAACCTTATACTTATAATATGGATGATTCCTTTAGTAGATGTGAAGTAAATAATAACTTAGACTATGGATACACATTTCAAATACTAAAACATGTATTTCCTAATGTAGTTAAGGACTTCATTATAAAAAAAGAGCATGGAAGAAAGAAAGCCAGTCATTGATTCATGTGTGGTTGACTCTTCTAACAACGGGAACTTTGAAATAGATGCATGTGCCAGTAATGAAAATGGTATAGATGATAGTAGCAGAGTGGAAGATGATGCATGTCTACTCAGTAGTGGATAAATTTAAGATTTGTTAGACAAGGAATGCCAAAGGCTTTCATATAAGAGCTACTCAAAATTTTATCCAGCACACATCAATTATGAAAGGGATACACAAGATGCAGATGAAGAAAATGTATTTGATGATAGTTCAATGCCTCAAGATGGAATTGACTATGAAGATAGTGAAGTCTATTACTATGAACAATAGGATAATATGTTAGTGTATGAGACAGATGGATATAGTAGTGAAGATGAATACATTGATAACAAAACAAGTGAGGGAGAAAAATATGTTTGTGAAAATAATTTTTAAATTTTGTAAAATCATTTGTACAATGAAATATTAGATAGTTGTTTGGTTTACTATCAATATATGGATAATGATAATATTTTTTAATATTTTCAAATCCATTGTATGAGGAGGATGAAGTATTTGTCGATAATATGAGCAACGTCCTTAATTTTGAGGACAAACAGTATAATGATAAGAATGTGATATCATCATCAAAGGAACTGACCAAAGAAATGGGTGATGTTTTAGATCTTGACACTTTGACTGAACTAGAGGATAATCTTGATGATGTTTCTAATTTCACAAAAGGGAGTGCTCTTTTAGAGAGTTGTATTAATAAAAATAATGATAAAAATGAATTCATTAGTTCTCGGCCACCCATAGGTTTGATGTCTTGTAGAAATATTTTTTAGGGTAAAATTGGTGATTGTGGGATTGAGTCGGGATACAATTCTGAGTGAGAGATGTTTGTGCATGATAAAGATATTGGCAAGAGGTACTATATTGTACATAGTTGTGCATTGTGTGATAAGGTAAGATGTTGTAAGAAGTACTTATATGATTCATTTAACTTAAGAATGTACATTATCAGAGTGTGTAAGTGTAGCTAGTTAAGGGAAGGAGCCAACACATTTTATCAAGAAAATCTCAGTATTATCTTCAAATTGATGAGAATGGAATGTGATGAAAATAAGATTTTTGACAAGGGAAAGTGTTGATTCCATATTTTTGGTGGCTCGAGGCCACCAAATAAGATCTGATATGATTATTAAAATATGCATAAACCCCTTAGCCCAATAGACTTGGCATTTGGTCTGCTTCTACCAAAGATAACTGGATTCTCGCTATGCCCGCAGGAGGGATACATCACCAGACAGAGCCACTATTGGAACCTTAAATTTTCATGAAGTTTAATGTTCTCGAGGATGAAAAATTAGTGAAATCCTGCCAATGGTCACTTTTTCCAAATGTTGTGCACAAATCATTTCCAAGCTCTTGTACTTATTTGACCAAGAAGAGACTTTTTTTAGAGGACATTGGTTTGAGAAGAATGGTTTATTTAAAGGGATCTCTCTTTTTGCTAATGGGGTTATTAGCAATAGAACACATGAATAGAAAAATAGACATGTATAGAACTAGTGCAATATGAGTTTCTATACGAAGTCACTGGTGTAATTTCTTGGGTCAAATTGAGAGATATTTAAAATAGTTTATTATTCATAAAAATATTGTCATTACCAGTGGAACTCACTCACTCTAAACTATTCTTAGTTTCTTTAACTAGTCATACATAAGTGAAATTTTTGGGTTTAAAGCCTACATTAGGGCCTGGCACACATCATGAATCCCAAGATTGTATTTGAAGGACTTTATATTATTTAATGATATAAAGGGTGAAGATAAGAGATGATTTTATTTTTCAGAGAAAAGCCCTAAATAATGTATCTTGGATGGATCATTGAAGTGGAAAAGAGGTATGTCCTTAATGAAGTTTGGAACTCCGATCATACATGCATATGTTTTCTAGATGAGCATGTTTCTTTTTTATTGTAAGTAAATTCATTGATGTAAGAATTAGAACTAGGGCATATGAAAATGATATCAACATGTGGAATGTCATGATGACTGAGTAAAATGCCTTCATCGATAAGAGATTCCAAGGTCTTGTCGATAAACAACATCAAAGTAATATATTCAAAAGAATGTATGCATAAATGGACATATATAAAGTTACCTTTGAAAGTATGATTATTGATGAAGCTTCATGCATCAAACTAAGAGAAGGGGAACTTCAATGAAGAGGCTAGTTATACCAAAAAAGGGTATCAACGAGATGCATATTATCAAATGAGAGATAAGAAAGGCTCTCAAAAGAATCATATCTCCTTGATGAGAAAAGGGGAAAAAATTGGTGTTTCATTGGCATAACATGTTGTGAGTCTCCTCAATTTTTTTTTCTGCAATGTGGTTTTCATCGGCGATCGGGTGGGCTCTAAAAAGTACTCTCCAAAGTGCTCAGTTATGTTGATGAATGTGAAGAGGTCTTTTTTAAAATACGGATGGGTTTGTAAGTGCAATCGGCAGGAGAAAACACCAGCATACAATAATCCCATAACAATGGATCGATGTGTTTAAGATATTATGTATTTCCCAATAATTACAATGTGTATATTAGATATAACAAAATTTCTCTTGGAAGGCTCACATTATAGTATTCATTATGCGTATTTCTTCTCTCGGAGCTCATACCATGAGTATACAGTTACCGTCCCCTATGGAGTTCCAGAATTTGTTTAGGATTCCCTTCATGGATTACTGGCCTTACAATTATAGACTAATGTTGTAAATTGAAGTTGGGGAGCTGCCATTTGAAGATTATGTCACAGAGGATCAACTGAACAACATTTTCAACTTTTAGTTCCCTTATTGCAAAACAAGTGTAAAAAAAGTCATTGGTGAGGACATTTTATTTCCTCAAAACAAGTGTATCATTTTTCCTTCCAAGCTATCTTATATTTTCCTTTCTAATGTGTTATCCTTGTCGCAATGATGATAGATGTTCCAACAAGTTGTAGAAAAAATGATTAATCCCGAGTTTGATTCGGCCAATAAAATTCTCCTTGCCATCCAGAAATATGATTTTTGGTTTGGTGATGCCTATGTGGGAGGAATTTTCCTAGGCATTTCTTGTTTAACAAGGAAGATTTTGTTTCCCTCTATGATGGTATTAAACATTCATTAGAAGATCAAAATGTTTGTCCTTTATAAAGAGTAATGAGATCTTACATATTTGATTCCCAAATGAAAAGTAGGGCATTCTCCAAAGTTCATGTTCTAATTCCCATTGTGGGTCATGACCATAATATTTCCCCTCCTTCATCATCTAGGGCTTCATCGACTGGGCGTGCTTCATATTCTTCTCTTGTCCTCCCAATTCGTACTCTTGGGAACATGAAATTGTGCCTAATGCCTCAGACTCTCTGTTAGCGGCTATTCCTCCTATGCATGATTTCAAAGATAATGGTCTTGCTCCTCTCGGTCAAGGATATATTTTGAGTTGCGATTCTTATGTTGGTGAATCTCAACCCATGGATGTTGAGTGACCTATAATACCTGTGAATTGGCATTTCCTTGGTTTTCTACCAATTTTTGCAGATGTTTTTAGATAGTCACTATTAATGATCAGTGGTAATGCTATGTATTGGTGCATGGAGTTCTTTCACTTTTTCATCTACTAGAGTTTGTTCTTGGTGCCACATTAACTATGCTTGTGACTAAATTCTACCTATGGTCAGAGGTTTCTGCCCTGTAAATGTATTTTGATCTAGCATTTTGGGGACCTATTTCATTATGTAGGTAGTTTTGGCATGATATTTTGGGGTATTTTTGGGTATTATAGCTTCTTCTACTATGTTGTATCTGCCAATTTGGCTTGCTTCACTAGAGATTTTGTAGGATATTTTTGGTAATCCCTATTGTATCTAGTCAATTCAAGGGGCCTTTTTGGGTCTTGGGTACATCTAGTTGGTGGTTATATTTCTCTTTGGGTTGGTCCTATTCTTATTTTTCTATGTATATTTAGGTGAGGAATGGAAATTTTCTTCACTAGTTCTTTCCCCATGAACTATTGAACCAATTATTTTATTAATATATTATTTGTGGCTTACCACTTTTGCCAAAAAAAAAACAATATTTTGACATAATGCTTTCTTGAGTAGAGCACTATTGATAATAATATACAAATATAAGAGAAACATTGATTATAAAGGGACATCACAATGTAGATACGAATGATGAAAATGCACACGGGATCCATGATTTGTTTAACAAAAATGCCTCAATGAAATTTGACATCGTAGAATTCAATGGTAGCAATATCTTAGAGCAAAACATGTCCATGATGTATTTCCTATGAAATACTGTATTTATCGGCCCTAATAATGGCATATAGAGCGTATATTTGGATGAGGATGCCCAAACTTGGCGTATCAACCACGCGGAAAAATATCACACGAGGGATATAAAGGAAAAGATAAAGTATTTGGATTGTTTGACTAGATTCCTCGTAGGTTCATGCTCCAAATATGTAAGCATAGACAACGTGCCAGATGTCATGCTCCAAATAAATACATATGCGAATGTATTTGGCATATGTATAGCCAGATTCTGCAATGATTACTGCTATCCTTTATGTGCATGGAGTGTTTATACAACAGTGTGATGCCCAAGAATTGGCACAACATGGTTTTCAAAATCCTTGTAGACAATTTAGAAGTGAAAAGGGGTGTCAATCAAACTATTTGACAATGTGCCCACACAAAATAATGAATTGAAGGCAATATTTTGAGGACGCTTGTATCTTTAAAGGAGAATCACATGCAACACATATGGACCAATTTGTTAAATAAATTTTAAAGTTCCTTATTCAAGATGCATTTGGTGACTGTAAAGAAGTCCATTTCCTTAATAGGCATTCCTCTTACTTATAAGATGTATTTATAGAATACGAACCAGTATATCTAATATGACAAATTTCCTCCAAGATATGTTTTACAATAGGGGTAGAATGTTTCATATATGAAGACGAATGAAATACATAATGATATATTTTTTATCCTATGGTTTCAATGATCTATGTGGAAATGTAATAGATGGCTCAAATTGAAGACAAAGGAATTTTGAAATGGAAGTCAGATATTTTTTCCCTCTCAAAAAATATCCTCTATAGAGAAGATATAAATTGATATATATCTTTAACCAAACTAGAAATATTCTACAGGAAAGGCAAAGAGGAGTATCAAATGAGGAAATTTAATTTGCACTATGTGATTAGTTGATTTTATTTTTAGTTTCTCTAGTGATATTTGATTTATTTATTAGGGGAAATTAATTAGTTGATTAGTTTTGTTGTTTCATAACTAAAAGTTGTAACTATTCGGTTGTTCTTCCTTGTGAATATAAAAGGGAATTACTGATTGGATAGCAGGGAAGATTTTTAGAATTTGATTTTTAGCAGCAGAATAGAGGAGGGCAGTGGCAGGTCCAAAATGGGCCAAAATGTAATTACCATATGCGAATAAATAGAATGTTAAGTACCTTTCTTTTCTAAAATTTTGTGGGAAAATTTCTCAATTTGATCAGTTCCTCTATGGCTTCTCTTCTAGAAATTAGGAATTGTCTTGAGTCTTTTTGTACAAGAGAGGTGATTTACGTGCATTACAATTTGATTATAAAGATTTATATGAGAAGTTTCCCATATAAATTTTGTTTTATTAGTCCTTTCCAGCAAAGGTTAAACTCGATAGAACTAATTGTGTTGTTGCATCATAACTAAAGGCATTAAAGGTTAGATTAGTTTGACAGGGTTATTCTAGTGGTGATCTCAAAAATTGTCTCATGGAGGTCACACATTAAGGTCAAGGAGAGAAGTGACTCTGTAGGTTAGTAGGAAGAAGGCACTGGTCTATAATCATCAAGACTAAAAAAATTAAAAATAATTTTTTTTATTAGGAACAAGTTAGTGGTTAGTTGAAGGATAAGCATATAGCCATTAGTAGTTAGTAAGAGGAGATACAAGATAGAGAAGTAGTAAGACTAAATCAAAGATCAAATTATTTATAGATAGAAGTAGGAATTAGAGGTAATTATTTAGATATCAAGGAGAAGTGGTAAAGTAGAAGAGAAGTAAATGATCAAACAGATAGAAGAAATCAATTATTTGATTATCAGATTATTCTATTTAGAGGTACATGAAAATTCTAGATAGAAAACATAAACAAAACACAAGATAGAGATTAGATCTTCTATAAAAAGCTTCAACATGGGAAGAGTAGTTGGAGTATAGGCTTACCCACCTAGGTGCTATAGATCCTGAAGAGTAGGAGAATAGAATCATATTAATTATTCTTGTTAGTTGGATAAAAATTTTTGGGAAGATTGATCATAGAATTAGGCATGCTCTTAGGAATTTCCAATCTGTTTGTTTAAGAACCAATACAATGCTTGGTTGATCCTATTCTATGAGTTCGGCTTAGAAGACTGGAAGGTCAATGAGGTTTATGGAGAGTTGGTGAAGGACAAAATTGTCTACGAAGGTTTCATTGTCAGATATAGTGTCATAAGATCTCTTAACTTCCTGTTCAGGGATGTCTTCAACCTCAACAATTTCACCCATAGTATTATGATAGGCGTAGCTAGTTTCATTGGTGACCCATTCATGTCTCGGACAAATCCAAGCCCCAGATTCCTTGGCTGAAGTGAGGGTTCGAGTGGATCCTTCATTCCACTTTATTAGCAGCATAAATTGTTAGATAACTAAGAGGGGGGATGAATTAGTTAAGTCCAGTTATCCTATAGTCCCAAATACTCTAGAATGTATAAAAAAAATCCTTCAAATAATCTAAATAACTCGGTAAAAGCTTGTCTATGCCTTTTTGTTCATTAATCGATTACTAGTAAAATTAACTAGTATATACTGATCAAACAGGTAATTGTAATGTGTAAAGTAAAATAAAAAATCATCACATGCATACACATATAACACTTGATTTTTAAAGTGGAAACCCCGTTAGGAGAAAAACCACCTAGGACCGATACTTGAAATAATTTCACTTTTCTGAAGTGAGCTTGGTTAAGCGCCAACCATATTAAAGGTTACAAAACACATTGTAAGGTGTGACCTTGTTAGACAATTTATCACTAACAGTTCTCCATGACTATACATTTACTTGGGTCAACAAGAAAACAATCAACATTCATTGAATACCATAATGAAATAAAAAAAAAGATTGTAGCAATGGTTAGAATGCAACAATAAATGATTTGATTCAAATACAACTTCCTATTGGAAACTGCAATTGAAGCAATTGTTGTATTGTCATTGATGTCAAACCTTAACTGGTAAGACTATTGCTATTTAAGAAAGTACTATATCTATTTGATTGTTGCTAAGGGGAAAGGCAAGGTTAGTAACAATAGCACCTTAGGAAAAGTTGAGTTATCTTGATACTTCAATGAGTACTTGATTATGTAGTACAATGATAAGATAATGTATTATTTATCTGAGTATGAATGAAGACTAAAATGTTAGGCTTAACTGAGCAAAAATGAAGAAATCTAGTTTAAGCTGAGTGATGTTAGTGTCGACCGAGCTAGTATATGCCGAGTAAATTCAATGTTGACCGAACATCAATATTAGCCGAGGAAACAGTTTTTGAGGTGACCGAGCTTTGTAATGAAGACTGAGGAGTTGAACACAGTATTGACCGAGCATCAATATTTTACATTTGAGGAAGAATTTAGATTTCCAGCTAACATTGTTGAATTTTTGGATTATGTAAAACGTGTTGACTTTATTTGTTGATTGTACGAAAGCATTTAATGCACTGTAAAATGTTTTATTGTAAATCTATTTGAGATATTTATAGAAGGATAGCCGAAGAATATAAAGTAGGAAGGATTTGATGAATCTGACCTAACCCTAAGATCTACGAAGGAGATTAAGCAGAAAAAGATGTATTGACCTAATTGAGGAAGTATTAAGGAAACCTAAGCTAGAGGTTGAGAGAGAGAGGATGGTGGAAGTGTTGTTGATGTTATTGACTGCACAAGAAGAGAAGGCTGAAGGAGAAGTGTTGTGATTTCTTGAAGAGAGTTCCAAGCAGATCAGTGATGGAGATGGTAAATGTTCACAGTCAGTAAGCCAACATATGTGTACAGAATTGGATCTGATATTTGCAAAGTGAGTTGTATGTTTTTCAGATCAATACTACTGCTACTTTCTAACCATTGTATAAGTCAAAATCCTTTTAACAGAGGTTGACCTAACAGTCATTTGTGTAAATCCTTTGAACAAGGTTGTATTCTAATGGAGTGTATGTAAGTCCTATAAAAAGGCACACTTTTAACAGAGTGGTTTAAATCCTTTAATCGGGTCACACCTGATAGTGTGTTTGTAACCTTTGACAAGGTTGGCTTTTCACCGAGCTCACTTCAGAAGAGTGAACATAATAGTAACATGTTACAAAGTGGTTTTTCCCAAATTGGGTTTCCACTATAAATCCTGGTGTTGATACTTGTGTGAATGTTTTAGTTTGAACATTTCTGTGTTTTACAAGTTAGATACTATTGGATAAGTGGACTGCACTGTTATATGTTTCTGTTATGCAATCAGTAATGATTGAGTAGCTGTTGGTTATTAGATCTGATTTGTTGAAGAGTTTAAATTTTGTTTTTATACATTTGGACCTGAGAACAACTGATTCACTCCCCCTCTCTATTGTTCTAAATCATATTAACAATTGGTATCAAAGTTGTTGGTGCTTATAGAGAACAAGTTTGAAGGTACTTGAAGTAAATGAACAGGATGTATAAGAAAGAGGTACCAAAGCTGAATAAGGAGAACTTCCCTGCATCACAAAGCTTGATGAAGCTGCATCTGGCCGGTATTGGTAATTTTGCAAAGTATTATGTTGAGCATGATTATGTCACACATGTTGCACCTCTGATTGTTGAGGAAATGAAAGTTAAACAAGTACACAACCAAGCAATGTTGGAGATTGCATCTGCCCTAAGTTATCAAGAATTTGAAGACATGAAAGACTGCAATAATGCTAGACAAATGTGGGACACCCTTGCAAACATCTATGGTGGTGACATAAATTTATTGATAGAAAAAGCGAAGAGCCTAAGAGGTAAATTCGATGAAATGAGAATGCAAGAAGGTGAGAATATTGCACAATATTGTGGTAGAATAAAAGAAGTTGTAAATGCTATTAGAGGAGAAAATAGAACTATTGATGATGAAACTGTAATTGGAAAAGTACTGAGAACTCTGTGTCCTATCTATGCCATCAAGATTTGTGCAATTTAGGAATCTAGATGTAACCCTAACAATGCTCTTACTTTTGAAATTTTGGTTGGTAAGCTTATTGCTTTTGAACTTTCTAACTATGATAACTTCACTATTGGTAATGCTGAATCTTCTTTTAAGCCACAAATGGTTCTGAGTAAGTCAAAGAAGGAAAAAGAAAGATGCATCAGTGAAAGTGAAAGTGAAAGTGACAGTGACACATCTGATGAAGAACTTGAGGATCTAGAAGCTCTTATGGCTAGAAGACTGAAAAGGGAAAAAGGAAAGTACAAAGGTGAACTCCCTATTATATGTTTTGCATGTAATAAAGTTGGTCATATAGCTAATAGATGTCCTGATAGGGATGATAAGGATGAAGAAAGAGACAACAAGCATAAAGACAAAAGAGAAGATAGAGGTTATCGAAGATACAAGGACTACAAAGGAAAAGGTAAGAAATCCTACTATATTGCCGAGGAAGAGATTGACACTAATAGTGATGATTTTGAAATTGAAGTTGTTTATGTTGCAATGAAAGATGAATCTGATGAGGATGAGAAAACTGCATTGATATCTTATGTGAACAAAAATGATAAATGGATTATTGACAGTGGTTGTTCACATCACATGACTGGTGACAAGAGTAAGTTTGATACCTTAGATCATTATAAAGGTAGGAGTGTGAAATTTGGTAATGATGCACGATGTCCTATTAGAGGAAAAGGATTGATTAAGCTGATTGATAAGATCACTTGTGAAAATTCTTATTGGGTTGAGGGTCTTAACTATAATCTTCTGAGTGTTGCACATCTTAATAGTACTAGCTATCGAGTGGAATTTCATCACAGAAAGGCCAAAATATTTTATGCCAGTGGTGAATTGATTGGCAATGGAGAATAGAAAAGAGGTAATTTTTTCTATCTAGACCTATCTGAAGAAACATGTATGATTACACAAATTGATGATATTTGGTTATGGCATAAGCGGCTATGTCATGTTAACTTTGATAATCTGGTAGAAATTAGTAAGAAAAAGAAAGTGAGAGGTCTACCTAGATTGAAGAAACCTGAGAATGTAATGTGCAAAGAATGTTAGTTGGGTAAGATGACAAAGTCTAGTTTCAAGAGCAAAACTTTTACTTCTGAGAATACCTTAGATTTGGTTCATACTGACCTTTGTGGACTGATGGGTGTACAAAGCTATTGTGGTGCTAGCTATTTTATCCTGTTTGTTGATGATTATACCAGAATGATGTATGCAATGTTCTTAAAGGGAAAATCTGATGCTTTTCAAAATTTTAAGTGGTATTTGGCTAAGGTTGAAAAGGAGATAGGTAGGAACCTACAGTGTTTGAGATCTGACCGAGGTGGAGAATTTATATCCAATGAATTTAATCTATTTTGCAATGATAGAGGGATCAAAAGATAGATGTCTACACCTAGAACTCCTCCATGGAATGGTATAGCAGAGAGAAGGAACAGATCTATCTTGGATTGTGCAAGGACATTAATGATTGAAAATAATGTTGCACAAAAGTATTGGAAAGAAGCTGTAAGTACCACTATTTATAATCTTAACCAAGTACAGATAAAAAAAGGTACAAATCTAACACCTTATGAGTTATGGCATGGGTATGCACCTAATGTAAAGTACTTTAGAATTTTTGGAAGTAAATGCTACATACTAAAGGACAATAGGAATGGAAAATTTGATGCTAAAAGAAATGAGGGTATATTCCTAGGTTATTCCACAAAAAGTAAAGCTTATAAGTGTTTGAACTCTAACACTAACAAAATTGTGGAAAGTGTGAATGTTAAAGTTGATGAGTATGTAGAGAAAAATGAAGCTGATAGTAAAAGAGAACCAGAAGATTACAGATCCTTTGTGTATATAGAGGAAGGAGAAGCAAGTGACATACTTGTACCTGATGCTGAGTCTCAGGTAAGCAATGCTGAGCATTAGGAAAATAATGCCAAGAGAGAAGAAGAGCATGCCGAATGACAAGAAGAAGCTACCGAGTATCACGGAGAGGTTGTCGAGCATTCAGAAGCTAAATTTGACAATCTTGTTGGTGAACTTGAAGAGAAAAATGAAAGGAGAGAAGAACTTGTTCTAGCACAATATGTAAGGAGGCATCACAAGCCTGAATAGATTATTGGAGATGAAGATACTGGAGTTCTGACCAGAAGCAAGACAAGAGATCCAACATGTTTACTATGTGAATTCGAGCCTAAGACAACAAAGGAGACATTAGAAAATGAAGACTGGATAGAAGCAATGAATCAAGAGATAGACCAAATAGAGAAGAATGATACCTGGACTCTAGTGCTGAGACCAGAAAATAAGAATGTCATTGGGACAAAGTGGGTATTCTGAAATAAGCTAAATGAGCATGGTCAAATCACAAGAAACAAAGCTAGGCCGATATGCAAAGGCTACGCACAAGAAGAAGGAATAGATTATGGGGAGACATTTTCCCCTGTAGCTAGATTGGAAGGAGTAAGAACCCTACTTGCATATGCTACCTATAAAGATTTCAAGGTATACCAAATGGATGTTAAGTCTGCATTTTTAAATGGTATATTAGAAGAAGTGTATATTGAATAGCTAGAAGGATTTGTTGATCCAAACAAAAGACACATAGTTTGCAAACTGAATAAAGCACTATATGGACTAAAGCAAGCTCCCAGAGCATGGTATGAGAGACTACACAACTACCTAATACAGATTGGATTCTCAAGGACAAATGACACAAGAAATCTATACATGAAAGATGAAGAAGGTAAAGGAATCTTGTTAGCTAAGATCTTTGTAGATGATATTATATTTGGTGGACAAGATGTCTTGTGTAACAAATTTTCAAATGAAATGCAAACTGAATTTGAAATGAGTTTGTTTGGGGAGATCAAATTTTTTGTTGGTTTACATGAATATCAGATGGAGAAAGGAATTTTCATCACCTAGTCTAAATATGTTCATGAGATACTAAAAACCTTTGGTATGGAAGACTCAAGGAAAGTAAGTACTCCCATGGCTACTGGAAAAAATTTGTCTAAAAATGATGATGTTGTAGAAGTAAACCAGACTTTGTATAGATCTATGATTGGAAATCTAGAGTATGTTGTACACAACAGACCAGATATTGCTTTAGTTGTTGGGATTGTGGCAAGATTCTCTGCCAATCCTAAGGAAACTCACATGATGTTTGTCAAAAGAATAATGAGATATTTGAAAGGGACTGCTGACTATGGATTGTACTATAAGAAGCATGAAAAGTTTGGACTGAGAGTGTATACAGATGCTGATTGGGCAGGAAATGTGGATGACAAAAAGAGTACTAGTGGTGGATCTGTCTTTCTTGGACAAAGATTAGTTTCCTGGACAAGCAAGAAATAAAATTGCATTTCCCAATCTATTGTTGAAGTTGAGTATGTGGCTGCAGTTGTGAATTGTTCAAATTTGATATGGATAAAGCAATTGTTGGTAGGCATGAAAGAAGAAATCACTGAACTAGTTGTCATTTTCTATGACAACACAAGTGCTATCAACATCTCTAAGAATCCAGTGATGCACACAAAGACCAAACAAATTGCCATCAAGTATCATTACTTGAGAGAACTGGTACAAGATAAAGAGGTCCGAATGGAATATGTGAATACAAAGGAACAACTAGCAGAAATATTCACTAAAGATTTACCTAAAGAAGCTCATGAACATCTGAGAGGTCAATTAGGGGTCCTTCCCCTAACTGAGACTGACTAGTCAAGCTAGGAGCACTACATCTAATGTGTTGCAAAGAGTATCTAACAAGTTGATGTAGAGATAGGTCGCACTTTAGGAGTAGCCTAGAGTTGTGAAAAGTAGAGAAAAGCCAAGAATCAATCATAAGAAAAGATGATAGAGGGAGAAATATTGTTACTGAACTGAAAAGATGATATCTACATCTGTAGGATGTATGATTTAGTTGCTTCTTTGGTATTTTTTTCAAAGAGGGAGATGATCACAAATGAATACATAGAATGAAATTTTCATGGAAGATCAAGTAAGAGGGAGAGATTTAGTGGACGGTCATACAAGCATGGCTAATTGATTCAGTATCAGAATGAAGCTAAGGATATTATAAATATTTTGATGGACAGATAATTTTTGGATTGGTTGGTAATTCATGTGATATTCATATGGTGTTTCCATCAATGCCAAAGAGGGAGATTGTTGGAAACTACAATTGAAGGAATTGTTGTATTGTCATTGATGTCAAACCTTAACTGGTAAGACTATTGCTATTTAAGAAAGTACTATATCTATTTGATTGTTGCTAAGGGGAAAGGCAAGGTTGGTAACAATAGCACCTAAGAAAAGGTTGAGTTATCTTGATACTTCAATGAGTACTTGATTATGTGGCACAAGGATAAGATAATGTATTGTTTATTTGAGTATGAATGAAGACTAAACTGGTAGGCTTAACTGAGCAAAAATGAAGAAATCTAGTTTAAGCCGAGTGATGTTAGTGTCAACCAAGCTAGGATATGCCGAGTAAATTTAGTGTTGATCGAACATCAGTATTAGCCGAGGAAACAATTTTTGAGGTGACCGAGCTTTCTAATGAAGACCAAGGAGTTGAACACAGTATTGACCAAGTGTCAATATTTTACATTTGTGGAAGAATTCAGATTTCCATCCGACATTGTTTAATTCTTGGATTATGTAAAATGTGTTGACTTTATTTATTGATTGTACAAAAGCATTTAATGCACTGTAAAATGTTTTATTGTAAATCTATTTGAGATATTTCTAGAATGATACACTAATACATTTGGGGTGAAATTGCGATGGCAATTTGCGACGACAGGAAAATGTCATGCGGTTTTGCCTTTTTTTTTTCAGATATAGCCCGACACTGTCGCAATTTGTGACGACAATAAATTTGGCAACATCGCCATTGCGACGTTGTCAGGATATAAGGACAAAAAAAAAAAGGAACGTTGTCATTTGTGTTTTCAACAGCGCCGTAACCCTCTGTGAAATCACATCAGGATATAAGGGCAAAAAAAACAAGAACATTGTCATTTGTGTTTTCAACAGCGCCGTAACCCTCCGCAAAATCACATCAGGATATAAGGGCAAAAAAAACAAGAACGTTGTCATTTGTGTTTTCAACAGCACCGTAACCCTCCGCGAAATCACAGCTACAATTTCTGAGTACGTTGGGTTTATTTTTCTTTTGTCATTATTATGCAATCTGGTATTCAGCTGTTAGAGAGCTAAAATACCCAGAAATGAGGACATATCTATGTTGAATTTATTGTTAGCGGCTTTGGTTATTTAGAAGTTTAATTTTATTTGTTCATCTTTCAAGCACAAACGTTTTGTGGACCGTAACGTCTTCATTGTTTCGGGTATGCAGTGAAACAGCCCTAACTTGCAATTGCGATGTTGTTGGGATATAAGGGCAAAAAAAAAAAGGAACGTTGTCATTTGTGTTTTCAACAGCACCGTAACCCTCTGCGAAATCACATCGGAATATAAGGGCAAAAAAAACAAGAACGTTGTCATTTGTGTTTTCAACAGCGCCGAGAGAGATTCCCTCCGCGAAATCACAGCTACAATTTTTGAGTACGTTGGGTTTATTTTTCTTTTGTCATTATTATGTAATCTGGTATTCAGTTGTTAGAGAGCTAAAATACCCAGAAATGAGGACATATCTGTGTTGAATTTATTGTTAGCGGCTTTGGTTATTTAGAAGTTTAATTTTATTTGTTCATCTTTCAAGCACAAACATTTTGTGGACTGTAATGTCTTCATTGTTTCGGGTATGCAATGAAACAGCCCTAACTTGCGACTACCTTCACGGTACTTGTGTACATTATCATGTTGTCTTTACAGTGACTATCCTCATTCAAGTGGCAATTACATAAGGGACAGTCACTGTGAGATGTCCTCATTTGTGACAAGGACAGTCACACTTAGGACATCTCATAGTGATATTCCCTTGTGTAATTTCCACTTGAATGTATTTCTATTGAACCACATTAATGCTTTTCTTCTTCAACAAATGAGGACAGTCACTGTAAAGACAACATGATAATGTACACAATTACCAAAAAATGATCTTGTTAATTGATGTAACACTTTGTCTTGCTCACTCCCTATCCTTCACTAGGGTCTCTTTAGGCCAATGTTTTGACTTGATAGGGTACTTAACTATCCCTACACTCTTTAGGTATCTCTACCCAAGATCCCACTCCTTCAACTAGTGCACACCAACAAGAAATACAACGAACTCTGCTCAATACCAATCTAGCTACTAGGACACTCCTAGTCTTGTCTTCACAAATTGAAACACATTCAACTAGAACTTTACTCCATGGAGAGGCTGGCCACTAGGACCTCTATTGGTTTCAATATTACTCCTTCACCTATACTTTTCATCAGTACTTCAATCCGGTTCATCAAACCATGCCAATTGCACCCAAAAATAGGCTGCTAGCAATTAGGCCTTTGTCAAGCCTTTTTGTTTATATTAAGCCACCGAAAGGGCTTAGGATTCAGATGCCCTTTATTGAGAACTCCAAGATATCTAAGGTCTTCTCCTCCTAGATTTTTTGTACACCAACTGCTACAGCCATGCCTGAAAACAAGTATTTTGACACAACTTGGACAGTCTGACTAAGAGTTTGTTTTCTTAGCAGCCAAAGAAACTCACCCAATCTTCTAATTTGACTTGGGGCTTCTTTAGATGTGTGTCTACCTCTCCATGAGATTTTAGTTGAAGCAACCAATGCATTCAACTTGTTGTAATCTTCTTGTAATGATTTGTCATCCCTAACTGTGCTCAACTGACTCACCTAGGACATCATTGCAAACATAGAAAATGAGCTTCCCAGGGCCCCTCCTTCCAAACATATAGTACATGGAGTCTCCTCACCCATTCCAAGAGCCCGTACAAAATTGACAATGGAATGATGAGCTAAGACTCCATTTGTTCAACCTGCCTGGTTCAAACCAATGATAGGGTACTTAACAAAAGAATTAACAAACTAGTTGGACTGCTTCAAAACTCAAAAAAAACACAACACAGAATAAAAAAACAACTTGTACTAACTTTTCCAATAGACACTGTGAGCTATCTAATCCATTAATCAACTGAAAACAAAGAAACAAAAAAACTCAAGAATTCACTAAAACCGTGTTACTCTACAAATCTTCTTAATTCCAAATGTTTTTCCCCCCAACCTTTTGCACAGATCGATGGAGGCCTCTTATAGTTGATCTGATGCCTAATTCAATGGTTTCATATAGTTACATAACCATCTTACTCGAAAATGCTCCCTTGCACAAATGTTGTCAATGTTGTGAATGACAACATTGACAACTTGTTACAACCTTTGGGATTTTGGTTCAAAACTTATTGTTCAAACACCATAAGACCCTAACCATGACTTAGTTAGGCTATTTAGACCTCACATAGGCCACTTCTACACTTCTTTTCCCAATTTGACCCCTAAATGCTTCATTCCCACTTTTGCCACAATATTGGTAACTTGGGTACAAATTGGCACTTGCCTTCACAAAGGTCACACATGAGGACATCTCACAGTGATCAATTTTCCCTTGTGTAATTGCCACTTGAATGTATTGCTATTGAACCACATTAATGCTTTTCTTCTTCAAAAAATGAGGA
Organism: Chamaecyparis obtusa; assembly: GCA_027943335.1. Taxonomy (NCBI): domain Eukaryota; kingdom Viridiplantae; phylum Streptophyta; class Pinopsida; order Cupressales; family Cupressaceae; genus Chamaecyparis; species Chamaecyparis obtusa. Next base: position 1,305,607 of record BSBK01004646.1, on the reverse strand, counting down.
CAGTCACTCTAAAGACAACATGATAATGTACACTCACTGTAAGGACAGTCAGAAATGAGGACATCTCACAGTGACTGTCCCTTGTGTAATTGCCGCTTGAATGTATTGCTATTGAACCACATTAATGCTTTTCTTCTTCAACAAATGAGGACAGTCACTCTAAAGACAACATGATAATGTACACTCACTATAAGGATAGTCACAAATGAGGACATCTCACAGTGACTGTCCCTTGTGTAATTGCTGCTTGAATTACACGAGGGACAGTCATTGTGAGATGTCCTCATTTGTGACAAGGACAGTCACACATGAGGACATCTCACAGTGATTGTCCCTTGTGTAATTGCCACTTGAATGTATTGCTATTGAACCACATTAATGCTTTTCTTCTTCAACAAATGAGGACAGTCACTCTAAAGACAACATGATAATGTACACTCACTGTAAGGATAGTCACAAATGAGGACATCTCACAGTGATTGTCCCTTGTGTAATTTCCACTTGAATTACATAAGGGACAGTCATTGTGAGATGTCCTCATTTGTGACAAGGATAGTCACACATGAGGACATCTCACAGTGATTGTCCCTTGTGTAATTGTCACTTGAATGTATTGCTATTGAACCACATTAATGCTTTTTTTCTTCAACAAATGAGGACAGTCACTCTAAAGACAACATGATAATGTACACTCACTGTAAGGACAGTCACAAATGAGGACATCTCACAGTGACTATCCCTTGTGTAATTGCCGCTTGAATTACACAAGGGACAGTCATTGTGAGATGTCCTCATTTGTGACAAGGACAGTCACACATGAGGACATCTCACAGTGATTGTTTGTAATGTCCCCTTTTTGGCTAACTTGGAAAACAGGAACAATTACTCCACTTCTCAGACTTACTCTATCAGATACTTACAATTAAACTAAGTAATGGAGGTTACTTAAGATATCAACCGCTATTTCAGATTCAATCACAATATGTGTACAAGATGATATTGATACCAATATGTTTAATAGCACTGTCGGATATAATGATATGAAATATGCTATGAATATGATGTTTCCTATCACTTATAGTGATAGTATAATGATGCTATGTCTGATATAAACAATATCGATATACAATCAATAAGTATTGCTTACAGCAATGTATTTGCTATGTCTGATATGATGATGTAATTATGCAAATGTGTAATATCGCTATGAGTGATATGTTGCTATTTCAGATTCTAAATTATATGCTTGCAACTTCAAATATTGATGCTGTTTCTGACTATCCTTTCTATCTGTGCAATCATGGTGTTGTCTCTGATCTGCAATGATAAACTTGAAACCAAACTGCCAAAGGTAGATGCTCTATTGAGTATATCCAAATATGGATAAGTAAATAAAGTTCTAATGATGCCTTGAGTGACTGACGAGAATGCATTCTTATATTGTCTTTAACAAATGAAGAGATGCTATGAATGAGACGTGTCTTGTTTCTTCCTCCATGTCCCTTTGTTAATCACACCTTTCCATAATCCGACAGTTCACATAATATTATTTCATTATTTTTTGATCATAGATAACTCCCAGATTGACTCAATATCAAATCTTTTTATGAAGGTAATCTTCCCTAATTAGTAGTGCAACCAGTAGTTAACATCCATTGTGTTTGTATTAGTTTGGTCTAACTATCATTAGTATTTAGTCAATCGATATTAACTCTTGCCTTATCCCATATTGTTATGATTATATCCAATCTTTCTACTTTGATATAAGTCGATATCATTTTCTGATAATTGTCCATTTATTGGTTGATTGCTGGTAATGGAGTTTGATCTTGAAATTGACTTCCATTCCTATTAATACTTAAGGATACATTGTACTTATTATCCATGACTGATGCCTCATTCATTAATAGCTTGTGATATAATCACTGATGCTTTTGTGTTTCTACAAGATGTGGTTTATCTCAGACAATCGATAATCTTTCAATCCTTTAGTCGATATCCTCCTATGTGGTGTCTATTGATATAGATAGTAGAATTCAATCTAGTTTATGTTATTGTCATGATAACATAGGAAGTGATGGTGCATATTTGCTAGTGGGTCTTCATGTTTGATATTGCTTTATCGGATATGTCATTTTCTAAACTTGTGCAATTAATGATTATTTATAATATATGAATGGTTATCCTTCTTGCTTATCAATACATCTTCTGAAACACATAGGGACCTATCCCTTATTCATATCATGTTGATCTTGACTTCATAGTATTTGGTTCATTAATCATCCTCTCATGGTATCGATGTGTAATGACTAGTGATTGTTGTATCACTTCTTCATTCCTCATCGTGATAGATAATGCAGATGTTTAATGTAGATGTATATCGATTACAGATATTCGATATTGCTTTAAACGTTATTATTATTATTATTATTATTATTAATGTTATTGTTATTATTAAATATTATAATTAATGATGTTAGTAATATTAATAATATTATAATAAATATTATTATAGTGATAACATATTGTTTTATATTGAGAGGTTTATTAATATTATTTATATATTAAAATTATTGTATCAATAATTGATTTAATATTATTACTTAATATATTATTATAATATAATATATATAATTTATTAATAATTATTTATTATTAATTTATATTATAATTATAATCATAATTATATTATTTATTAATATTTTAATATTATTTAATTAACATATTACTTATTATGCTAACTATATATTATTATTATCTTTTGATAATAATTATATATTATTGTTATATACCGTTAATAATAGATTATTATATATCATCTAATCATTTTATTATTATACTAAGTTCAATATGTCACGGCTCATGACATTGTCCCTTGTGTAATTGCCACTTGAATGTATTGCTATTGAACCACATTAATGCTTTTCTTCTTCAACAAATGAGGACAGTCACTCTAAAGACAACATGATAATGTACACTCATTGTAAGGACAGTCACAAATGAGGACATCTCACAGTGACTGTCCCTTGTGTAATTGCCACTTGAATTACACAAGGGACAGTCATTGTGAGATGTCCTCATTTGTGACAAGGACAATCACACATGAGGACATCTCACAGTGATTGTCCCTTGTGTAATTGCCACTTGAATGTATTGCTATTGAACCACATTAATGGTTTTCTTCTTCAACAAATGAGGACAGTCACTCTAAAGACACCATGATAATGTACACTCACTGTAAGGACAGTCACAAATGAGGACATCTCATAGTGACTGTCCCTTGTGTAATTGCCACTTGAATGTATTGCTATTCAGCCACATTAATGCTTTTCTTCTTCAACAAATGAGGATAGTCACTCTAAGGACAACATGATAATGTACACTCACTGTAAGTGTACATTATCATGTTGTATTACAAATGGACCTTATGTTGGTCGGGATATAAGTGCAAAAAAAAAAAGGAACGTTGTCATTTGTGTTTTCAACAGCGCCGAGAGAGATTCCCTCTGCGAAATCAAGTGGGTTATCATTTGTGTTTTGAACAGCACCGAGAGAGATTCCCTCCGTGAAATCAAGCGGGTTGTCATTTGTGTTTTCAATAGCACCGAGAGAGATTCCCTCCGCAAAATCACAGCTACAATTTCTGAGTACGTTGGGTTTATTTTTCTTTTGTCATTATTATTTAATCTGGTATTCAGCTGTTAGAGAGCTAAAATACCCAGAAATGAGGACATATCTGTGTCCAACACATTTTAAAATGATCACCCCCCTATTATTGTATCACTTCCTCCTTGTTCCTCATTCAAGTGGAAATTACACAAGGGACAGTCACTGTGAGATGTCCTCATTTGTGACAAGGACAGTCACACATGAGGACATCTCACAGTGACTGTCCCTTGTGTAATTGCCACTTGAATGTATTGCTATTCAACCATATTTATGGGCCCGTTTGGACCACGACACACAGTAGCATCTACAGAGAAGAATATCCCAGGTGTAACAAGTTGTAAGAATATACCAACAGTTCTAAGAAGTTCCCTAGCATGTAGTAGCATCTACAGAGAAGAATATACAACATGAGGGCAGCCACTGTAAAGACAACATGATAATGTACACTCATTGTATGTGTACATTATCATGTTGTCTTTACAGTGACTGACCTCATTCAAGTGGCAATTACACAAGGGACAGTCATTGTGAGATGTCCTCATTTGTGACAAGGACAGTCACACATGAGGATATCTCACAATGACTGTCCCTTGTGTAATTGTCACTTGAATGTATTGCTATTCAACCACATTTATGGGCCCATTTGGACCACGGCACACAGTAGCATCTACAGAGAAGAATATCCCAGGTGTAACAAGTTGTAAGAATATACCAACAGTTCTAAGAAGTTCCCTAGCACATAGTAGCATCTTCTAATTGTCTATACCACTTCACAAGGTATTGTTTGCACACATTATTTTTGGTTCTTTTGATGACCCTTGTTTTGAAATTGCTATTAGGCCTTGTAGCTTATATGTTTTGATTGCTGGAGAGCTTCTAAAGCTAAGCAAGAAGACCATTGCACGAGTTATAGCCGCGCGCTCAGGTTTGAAAATTGTATATTTTTTTAATCTAATGTATATTTTAACTAGACTTTTAGCTTATTTTTGCTGTATATTTTAATCTATAGGGAATCATGGATGTGAACTTGAAAGAATTTTGTACTTAGTTCTTATGGAGAGAATAGTAGTAGTTTACGGTCTAATATCAAATAGAGTTTTCCAATTATAGAAAGTTAATGAATTCTAATAGCTTATATGTTTTGATTGCTGGAGAGCTTCTAGAGCTAAGCAAGAAGACCATTGCACGAGTTATAGCCGCGCGCTCAGGTTTGAAAATTGTATATATTTTAATCTAATGTATATTTTAATCCTTTTGCCATGTCATGTAATATGTCTTGCCTTGTAGCTTATATGTTTTGAAATTGCTGTTAGGCCTTGTAGCTTATATGTTTTGATTGCTAGAGAGCTTCTAGAGCTAAGCAAGAAGACCATTGCACTAGTCGTAGCCACGTGCTCAGGCATGAAAATTGTATATTTTTTAATCTAATGTATATTTTAACTAGACTTTTAAAATATTAAAGGATTTAACTAGGTCTAAGAAGATTTGTGTACTTTTGACAATTTTGCTTAGTCACTAAAAGTTGTAGACCGAAGTTTTCATAGCCCAATTTTTGCTTCCTATGAAGAACGATCATGTCAGATAATATAAGTGAAGAAAAAAATAGGGATACAATCGCTAGATTGTGGTCTAACTTGAAAAGAAAAGGTGATGGAAAATGTTATTGTCCCTGCAAAATTTGTAAGGGCTTAAACCGTAGAAGACTGCTAATCAAAACAGTTAAGAGACATTGTAGGGAGAATGGTCACATTGAAGGGGGGCATGACTATCATCCACTGGTAAGTTGTTCATTATATCATTTTAACAATTTATATACATATGAAATCACTTGATGATGAGTTGAAGATCATGGTTTATTTATGTTAATCAATTTTATATAGGTTGATCTCCCTAGGGAAGTACATGATATGGAGGAACATGGGGGTGCGAATATCCAAGGTGAAGATAATGATCCCATGGAAGATGATGATCATGCGCCAGAAAACACAATTGAAGATGATGGTATAAATACATTGATCCATGACACATTTAGTCCAAGCGGATCTGATCATGATGATGATGATAGCCTCGATGTACCTCTACTTGAGAAGGCATACGAGCCCCTATACAAAGACTCCCAAACAACTCTTCTCTCTGCTGTATTGTTGTTGTTGAACTTGAAGGTTATGAATGGTTTATCCAACATAACAATGTCACGTATGTTAAGGTATGTCATATATGTCTTTATAGTTAACAAAGGGTGAATAATGTACCACTAATATTGTTTATATTAACAACTTATATTTTTTGCTGTAGATTGATAGGTGAGTTTTTGTTACCACCATCAAATATTCTACCTCGCTCATATCGAGAATTATCTGCTATTATGAAAGATATTGGAAGGGAGTATCAAGCAATACATGCTTGTCCCAATGATCATATTATATATTATAAAGAACATGAATTTGCAACACAATGCCCTATATGTCATACGAGTAGATATCAAATAGATCGAATAACAAAAAAGGTGCCTCACAAGGTTCTTCGTTACATCCCTATTATTCCACGGATGCGACAATTATTCAGGTGTACTAGCTTGGCACAATTTATGGATTACCATGCACGCAATAGAAGTCGAGATGACATTATTCGAATCCCTGCAGATGGTTCGACATTTATGCACATAGAGGAAAAGTGGCAACACTTCAAAGAAGAACCTCATAATCTCAGGCTTTCATTGGCAGCGGATGGTGTCAATCCATTTGGAGAGATGAGATCTGTTTGCTCGGTGTGGCCTGTTTTTGTTATCAACAATAACATTCCTCCGTGGATGTCAATAAAGAGGGAGCACATTATGTTGGCAATGATTGTTCTAGGTATTTTATCATTTGATAGTTATTAATTTACATGTACTTACAAATCTTATAGTAAAATGGTCACAATAATTATGTAATGTTACTGTTCATTCAAGTAGGTAAATATCAAGTTAAAGATATGAATGTATATATTGAGCCTCTTATTGACGAGTTGGTGGAGTTATGGAATGGTGTCACTATGTATGACGTGTCTAGACCAATAGGACAAAGACAATTTCAATTCCATGCAATACTTGTATGGACAATACATGATGCCCCAGGGCTAACACATTTTTGTGGTATGTTATAATGAATTCAAGTTGCGCATGATAATTCTAATTATAAAAATCAACATATTTAATAATCCAATTATATCATTATCTTGTAGGTCTTCAAACAAAGGGAAAATTTGCATGTCCAGTTTGTGGTCCAAAGATGAAATCTCGTCATTCAAAAAGTTTAGGAAAGCATGTGTTTGATGAGTACAGACACTTCCTCCATAGGAATCATAAGTATCGAAGTATGGAAAAACATCTTTTCAATGGGAAAGAAGAGACTACATCAAAGCCACGAAGAATGACACCTCGCCTATGGAAGTTGGAATATAATAGAATTAATCGTCGAGGTAATGTCGTTCCACTTAATGGTTTATGTTTGCAATTTATATATTTCTATTGTGATTTTTGTTTACTAATTATGTAATTGATGATCGTGAAGGTCGTCAAGGCACTACTGACAACCTTCCAAAGGGACTAAAAAGCTATCCCAGACAATTTAGTAGGTTGCCCTACTACGAGGACCTGCAAATTGTGCATTTGTTTGATCTTATGCATGTTGGAAAGAATATAATAGAGACATTGTGGAAAATACTGGATGGAAGGCGTGACAAAGAAAAAATTGTCAAAATTTGTAATGACATTCATGAATCCAATCATGCACTGAAGAATTTCATTCACTCAAATAGAAATAGAGATCAGATTAATATAAGTGCCCTTCCTTGGTTATTAACGGAGCAGCAAAGTGATGCCATAAAAGAAGTCATACGAAAAATTTGATTTCCCACAGGATTTGCTGGGAACATAAGCAATCTCATATCAAAGAAAAGTGAATTTGGGCCAGGGCTCAAAACGCATGATTGGCATACTTTCATCAAGGTAAGTTATGTTCTTCTGTATTTACAATATATTCATAAACTACGTGTACTATTCATTATGTTATGTTAGAAAATAATGAAATGATTGGTTTATAATTACTGCAGTACGTGCTACCTCTATCTCTCCCAGAGCACTTCAACAATAACATCAAACAAGTGATATATGATCTTGGAAAATACATGAGGTAAGCAGTAATATCTGTTCAATTTGTTGTATATATTTATTATATTCGCGGTTTGTTTTTCTTGCTATGTAATCTATTGTATATTATTTTGTAAAGTCTCATATTTATATATTTTTTGTGACTTAAATCTCTTAATGTAGGTGGTTGTCATCTAAAGAAATCTATAAAGAAGATATAAACTATTGGAAGAGAAGAATTCCTCATTTACTGTGTGAAATGCAAAAGTGTCTACCTCCAACTTTTTTCAATGCACAAGAACACTACCTCATACACCAAGTTGAGGAGATTGAATTGTGTGGACCTGCACACACTAGGTCAATGTGGATGGTTGAGAGGCACTTGAAATCTTTGAAGGCTTTGGTTCGACAAAGAGCACATCCTGAGGGTTCTATGGTAGAGGGATACATGGTATACCAGACTATGGTGTACATTACTGAATATCTTCCTAAGTTTGCTTCAAATATCCATGTAGATCGCATTTGGGATCTCGACCCTTTTAAAAAATTCAAAGGGGAGTACTTGATGGGGAAAGGTAGATTGAGGAAAGTGACAGGTATTTTGAACCCCATTCCCATGATGAGGCCGGTATTGCAAGTGGTTCATGTAGATCACATGTTCCATTCCCCACTTGTGTTTTCCACTGAATATATATAGGAATGATCATAATCATTGACAATACATGCTCGAACAATCTTTTTTTTTAATGCTCTAACAATCTTGTCCATGCTAGTCCACGCGTTCTATATTTATGCATGCTCTAACAATTTTATTCTTCAGCTCCTTTCCATGATGATATGACAATGCCGCCTCCATCCAGGACAGCCACAAATGTCTTGCCGACTGCCATGTCAACAACACACAGCCTAAATGCACCAACTGTTGCACCATCTACTGGTACACAAATCCCTCTTTTTCTCTCTTTTGTTATGTGTTTAAGTGTTATGTGTTTACGATGTAGATCCCTTGATTGTGTTTGTGCCATGGGTGCTCTGCACCAATTTATTTCCCTTGAAGTATTATTTCTTGGAGGCATTTGATAATGGTTTTCATTTTTTGCAATAGGAGATGCAACAAGTCCCGATGCAACATCATTTCCTGGATGTTCCCGTGTTCCTAGTACGGGAATGGTGAAGGATTGCGTATTGATCATCAGCGACGATGAAGGCATTCCCTTAAAAGTAGCCAAAGTTCCAGGTACTTTAAAGTTATTATTATTCTATAGTGATATAATAGTAATTTAGTTTTTGATCACTCTTCATCGACTAATGATCCCATGATTATTTTGTAGGGAATGATATTTTTTGGTGAAAACTTGGTGACGAGTGTTTGTAGATATTCGGGCCCACCCTACGTACATGGTGGAACATCATATCCTAACTAAAACCCCAAACCACTATTTTGATTTCATATCATTGCTAGAATAGTTTTCCTTTTCATCAATTTCTTGAACTATATTAAAGGTAGCTTCTCTTCATTTATGAGTCTAACATGTTTTTTTTTACTTAAAAGGTGGAATAACCAAGATAAAAAGTTGAAGGATGATCTTGTACATAGTATGACCCAGCTTTTTGGACCTCGTGCATTCGAGAGAAACAAGCTCCTTGAAAAAGCTGGTTTATGTTTGAAGTATATTAGGGACCAGTACAGGAAATATTTAGAGGTTAACCCAAGGCACGAGCGTCCGCCTTGTGTTCTTGAGGTTGAGTGGCAGGCTTTGATTTTGGATGGAAAGTATAAAGCCGACATGAAAAAAGGAATTATGCCAGTAGAGAGTAGAGCAAGGTATGTGATACTTTTGAGAATGTAATTATGTACTAATTAACCTCTAAATTTTTCCTGTAATTATGTACTAATTAACCTCTAAATTTTTCCTGTACTGGTCTCTAACATATTTCAAACTTTTCATAGATTGCCTGACACATCAAAGGCAACAAAGGCAAGATTAGAAAAGCACGGGACACACAAGCTCGGCTCTGGTGGTTTTTCCAAACTTCAAGCACGAGTTGTAAGTATTAGTAAATGAAAACTTGTATCAATTTTTTTATATATTGCAAGGAAATTTTTTTTGATCAAACAATGCAAGTAAAATTCACCATACCAAGCAAAAATGTAGGGGTCAGAGTTCAAGAGATGCCTCACAGAAGAGGACAAGAGAATTGGCTTCCAACAAGGCTATAGAGCCGTGGTTGAACGGCTACGAGCTGAAATCAGTGTGCAAGGTTCAAATAATGATGCATCTGAGCCACAGGTAAATAAGCTAAATGAAATTTATTTCAAATTGAATACTTTACCAATTAGTCTATTTGATGTTAAGTTCTAATATAAAGTGAGTATATCTGTTTTAAGAAAGCAATGATAACAATGTGTAGGATATTGGAATGTAACCTGACAATCCTTCTACACAATCTATGCATAATGAAGGTTCGCATGATGTGCATCCTAGTGGTGGAGGTATACATTTGCTATTAAAATTTTTATATGTAATTACAATTGGTGTTTGGATTAATGTAACATTTTGTATAGCAATTGTAGAGGATCGAGGGGTCGGTGCTCATGAGCATGTTGAGGTTGAGTCTAGACAAAATGATGTGGCCAGATCAGGTAATTAAAGAGCGCCACAGTTATGTTCTTTAAAATAATTAAATACTTGTAACAATTATAATTAAATATTTTAAATTTAACTCTTTTATTTGTTATTGTAGAGGACCCCCCTTTGCAGCAGCATAGGAATTTGAGATCATCAAGAACAGAGAACAAAACAACTGATGAGGGGGGTATTGATGATAACACTGATGCTTCTCTTAGAGCTTACATAGAAAAAAAAATTAGAAAGAGAAAAAAGAAATGATTGTCATCTAAATACCTTAATTGATAATGACTGAATTTTATGTCTCAATGAATTTAATTATGTGCTAATGAATGTTCATGAATTATGTGTTTATTTTCATATTGATGAATGTTGTGTGTTAACGAATCTAATGTGTTAATGAATGTTATCATGTGATATTGATTGAATGTTACATTTTATTAATAATTGAAAGAATGAATGAATGTTAGATGTTAACGGGGAATGTAGAGTGATGTTAGGGGGAGGGGGGTGGGGCCAAATGAGCTTCCACCTTCACGTGGTTGGCCCTGTTTAGTAGAGAATATTAAACTATATTCTCGAAACAAAGTGAAGTTCAATAAGATACTAAATGAGTCAAAATGGTTATCAAGGTCCTCTATCCATAAGATACTTGTAGTCAAAATGGTTATTAATAAGATACTTGTAGTCAAAATGGTTATCTAGGTCCTCTATCCATTCCATAAGTTCTTCACCATTCAAACTTCCTCCATAACAAGGAATGTGCTCTAGGTTAGTCATGAAGCCTAGCATGGACTCTCTGTCAGATAGAGCCACTATTTCAGAGCCTTTTCTGTGCATTTCCTTCAAGCACTGTACAGTGTACGGATGTGAAAGGGAGGGCAGACCAGTGTGGAAGTTAGAGTATTTATATCTTATGCTTTGAGAGTTTATTTGGTAGATTCAAGACACCTTATATCAAAGTTATTCCTTTTTCTTATCTGTTGTTCTGTCAAACCCTCATTTTTTGGGTTATTGCATTCAAATGGCCTTAACTTGCAAATAAACCATAGGATATCCTCTGTTCTTTGTAAAATTCAAGTTAAGGGGGTTTATTTTCATATTTTAAAAGCTTTGGAATAGGATACTAAGCCAGAGAATTTTGAGAGCAAGCCCTAGGTCAAGAATCTCAATGTTCTTGACTAGGAGTTGATGGATTATGCAAGATCAGAGGGTAGCGGCAAGTAAAGGACCTCAAACCTTGTTGAATCTAGATCTTTAGAGCATGGTGGACATCTTCAAACTCTGATCTTGGTTTCATGCACCCATTTTCAATGCCTTGTTTTGGAACCCACACCCAAAGGCATGCATTAGGTCTGCGGACTCAATAAGGACATTGATATGCTGGAGTGGAGTCAGGGTCTGGGAGTTGGAGGATTGTTAGAACATCAAAAAGGGTACTCAAAAAACATATAAGTTCATAAGGTCCTTTGTCAAATTGAAGAGTTATTGCTGCAGAATAGGTTTTGGAGACATACTAGAGTCACTAGGTCTATTTGTGATTTTGATGTCTTGGGTTGTTTGGAACACAACCAATGCATGATTCTGCATGTTTTAGGGAATCTTAAGAGTTTTCAAATGTTTTATTGGGTTGGCAAAGCCTAGGATCAATAAAGTCTCTTTTGGTAGAAAATCAGGGAACTTGTCCCTAAAAGGAAATTTGGTCTTGGTTGGGATTGAGTCAATAAGGTGTTAGAAGTATCTTGAAACCTTTGAAATCCCTCTAGTATAGAGATTTTAAACTGGTCTGATAGAATCAGAGGCTAAATTGCTTAGGTGTAACATTTTGGTGTCTTGAAGTGGGTTGGGGCTTAAGACCAAGTTTCTTGCTGACCACTCCGCATCACATTGTCTTGCATGAAATTAGTCATTCTGTATACACTGGTCTAGTGTTGTCAATAGACCCAAATAGTTCAAAGATACTCAAACCAATCAGATGTTTTATGGGGTGCATTTTTTTGTTAGGTAGAAAGGATTCTTCATACAGGTGAAAGTCTCGAACCTTTCCCCACTCCCAAAAAAATATCACTTGTATTGTTATGAGCAGTCATGAGGACTAGACAGATACATTATAATATATGTAATTGTCACTTGAATGTATTGCTATTCAACCATATTTATGGGCCCGTTTGGACCACGGCACACAGTAGCATCTACAGAGAAGAATATCCCAGGTGTAACAAGCTCTAAGAATATACCAATAGTTCTAAGAAGTTCCCTAGCACACAGTAGCATCTACAGAGAAGAATATACAACATGAGGGCAGTCACTGTAAAGACAACATGATAATGTACACTCATTGTATGTGTACATTATCATGTTGTCTTTACAGTGACTGTCCTCATTCAAGTGGCAATTACACAAGGGACAGTCACTGTGAGATGTCCTCATTTGTGACAAGGACAGTCACACATGAGGACATCTCACAATCACTATCCCTTGTGTAATTTCCACTTGAATGTATTGTTATTCAACCACATTTATGGGCCCGTTTGGACCATGACACACAGTAGCATCTACAGAGAAGAAGTTTGGTATGCAATGGTCTTGAAACCTCCTGAGAAATTCTTGGTATGCATTTGTGTGGTGCAAAAGCTTCGTTGAAAGAGAAAAAGAAGAAAAGAATAGAAATGATTTTTTTTCTTTTTATGTCATATACTATAACCAGCTACTTATAACTTGCAAAAATTATTATAACCATTTGAAATTGAAACTTAGTTTAATGTGAAACTGAGAACTGCTTTATTAGAGCTTTCTGTGATTTAGATTCAGACATCAAGAACATTGTTTGCCTAATATTGTGATTAATGTTTATTTATTAATATCTCATACTGACAAACAATTGATAATTGTAGGGAAAACATCATTGGGGGTCTTTGAGGATCCACCAGAAGCCAAGGAGAAAATGTATTCAAATGCTAAAGATGGTGTAACAGTCCTTACAGTTGTTGAACCTTGCTGTGTAGATCATCTCCGATTCTCCAAGTTCAACAGTACTGTGGTATTCCTTTGGATACTTCTAATGGTAAATTTCAGACATCAAGTTCTTTTCGTATGAAACTACTACATTTGTAATCTGTAGTTTTAAACTTTTAGTTTATAAATGTTCATCAGCTTTAGTTCATATGCTGCCATTTCAAGTATGATTAATGAAGTTACCTTTATCACAGGATGAAAGTGAGCAGTCAGCATACTGGTACGGAGCTGGCAGCATTGATACGGTGACTAGGGCATCGTTTAATGGTGGTATTATGTTTTCCCATGTTTAGGGCATCGGCCTTTTGAAGCATTGCCTTCATCTTTCTTAAGTCTAAGTTTTAAGTTTGTTTATCTCTCTCGGCGCTGTTGAAAATACAAATGACAACGTTATTGTTTGTTTTGCCCTTATATCCCGATGTGATTTCACGGAGGGTTACGACACTATTGAAAACACAAATGAAAACACAAATCCCTTGTGTAATTGCCACTTGAAGGAGGACAGTCACTGTAAAGACAACATGATAATGTACACTTACAGTGAGTGTACATTATCATGTTGTCTTTAGAGTGACTATCCTCATTTGTTGAAGAAGAAAAGCATTAATGTGGCTGAATAGCAATACATTCAAGTGGCAATCACACAAGGGACAGTCATTGTGAGATGTCCTCATTTGTGACTGTCTTTACAGTGAGTGTACATTATCATGTTGTCTTTAGAGTGACTGTCCTCATTTGTTGAAGAAGAAAAGCATTAATGTGGTTCAATAGCAATACATTCAAGTGGCAATTACACAAGGGACAATAGATCACTGTGAGATGTCCTCATGTGTGACTATCCTTGTCACAAATGAGGACATCTCACAATGACTGTCCCTTCTGTAATTGCCACTTGAATGAGGACAGTCACTGTAAAGACAACATGATAATGTACACATACAATGAGTGTACATTATCATGTTGTCTTTACAGTGGCTTCCCTCATGTTGTATATTCTTCTCTGTAGATGCTACTATGTGCTAGGGAACTTCTTAGAACTGTTGGTATATTCTTACAACTTGTTACACCTGGGATATTCTTCTCTGTAGATGCTATTGTGTGCCGTGGTCCAAACAGGCCCATAAATGTGGTTGAATAGCAATACATTCAAGTGGCAATTACACAAGGGACAGTCACTGTGAGATGTCCTCATGTGTGACTGTCCTTGTCACAAATGAGGACATCTCACAGTGACTGTCCCTTGTGTAATTGCCACTTGAAGGAAAAAAGCATTAATGTGGTTCAATAGTAATGTATTCAAGCGGCAATTACACAAGGGATAATCACTCTGAGATTTCCTCATTTGTGACTATCCTTACAGTGAGTGTACATTATCATGTTGTCTTTACAGTGACTGTCCTCATTTGTTGAAGGAAAAAAGCATTAATGTGGTTCAATAGTGATGCAGAGTAGTCAGCAAGAAACTTGGATCTATGTCCCAACCCACTTCAAGACACCAAAATGACTCAACCAATCAATTAGGCTCTAATTTCTATAGGTTAATGTTTAAACTCTGCAAAGTAATGAATTTGAAGGTTTCAAGGATCACACAACAACTTATGGACTCAATCCCATTCAATAACAAATTTCCTTTTAGGGACAAGTTCCCTGATTTTCTATCAAAAGAGACTTTTAAGGTTCTAGATCTTACTTCCTGCAGCAAAACTTAGAAACCCCTTAGATATCATCTAAATAACAAGAATCATGCATTGGTTGTGATCTAAACAACCCAAGACATCAAAATAACAAACTGACCTAGTGACCCTAGTAGGTCTCCCAAACCTGCTCTGTAGCCATAACTCTGCAACTTGCCAAAGGACTCTAAGAAGTTATATGTTTTTTGAGTACCCTTTTTGGATTTCTAACAGACCACCAACTCATCCCAGACCCTGACTCCACTCCAGCATATCAATGTCTTCATTGAGTCCGCAGACCTAATGCATGCTTTTAGGTGTGGGTTCCAAAACAAAGCATTGAAAATGGGTGTATGAAACCAAGATCAGAGTTTTGGAGTGTTCTCTTGATCTAGATAAACAAGAATGCACAAGTTTTCAAGTCCTCAATACGATGCAAGCTTCTGATTTTATTCTGATTACCATCTTCCCAGCCAAAAACATGGTAGTTTTTGATCTAGGGCTCGCTCTCAACAAATGCAGATGCAACCCCCTGCCTCAGGGCTTTTAGAATATACAAATATACATCCTTAACTCTCATTCCACCAAGGAAGAAGGAATTCCAATGGTTGAAACGTGAGTTAAGGTCTTTACATCAGTCAAACCCTGAAAATGAGGTTTTGTAAATAATGCACAGAAAATTTGAAATAACTTAGATATAAAACAAAGAGAATCAATCAAACCAACTTCCAAAGCATCAGATGTCACTATTACAACTTCCAGGCAAATTTTATCATCCAACCACCATCCGTACAGCCGTACAGAGTTCATTTTTCACCAGAAATGCACTAAAATAGGGTTATTTTTATTTTTTATGAAAGCAAAATGATTACAATACTGGTTCTCTGTCTGTCTTCGACCATTTGAAGCCTAAAATAGGCTCTCCAAACATTGGTTCAACCATCTAGGTGGTTAGAATAGTTTATCCAACAAATGTCAACTTTGCTAAGCAACTTTTAAAGTTGCATTACAACTTTGCAAACAACTTTGCCGAGAAGGTTAAAAATGCATTGTGAAACTTTAGGAACCTTATTAAAGTTATTTTGGACCTTCAAACTTCTTAACAACATCTAAAAGACACCTAATAAACACTTACTATGCTCATTTCATCCAAGGACTCAAAAGATGCCCAAGGTTTATAAGTCACCAAGGGGTCTTGTGTCCAACAAGTGGATGTTTATAAGGAGATAAAATCAATCCTTAATATTTATTACAAACCAAGAAAACATCTAAAACTCCTATTCTAATTTATTGTCATTCAAAAAGACTCTGATTTGTCATTCAAAAAGACTCTGATTTGTCAATCAAAAGGACCTTTCACCAGTCAATCCTTCAAAGCTCCAACGTGAAAATCTTATGTTCCAATTGATAGGATTTGACTCCTTGGCTTCATGGAAACTTCCTTCAATCATGGTGTCTTTGGCTTGCATTAGGGATGCCCCTGCATCAAATAGCAATGCATTCAAGTGGCAATTACACAAGGGACAGTACATGCCCATTAAAGTTGGTGTTTTGTTATCCAGCATGACAATGGAGACAACATACTCTGTGTCAATTTTACTGATCAAATTTCCCTCCGCCAGGCAAAGCAACAATCTAGGTATGATAAGGTGAAATTTTGTAGTCCTTTTGGGTATGATAACAGTTCCAGTTTCCAATAAGATGGTTCATTTTTATAATCTAGCTTCAATTTCTCTTGTGAAAATCTTTTTTTCATTTTATGGGTGGTAAAATATAATTATTATGCTAGAGGTGTGTACTTATGGATGATAATGAAATAAAATGATAAGATTTAAGACTCTTGTTTTTTTTTAAATAGCAATTTAAGTTTCCTTCTATTATAAATTACTATTTTTCTATTTTTTAATGTATCTTTCCAGATCTTTTATATCAATTTTATTTATGAAATATAAATATATTAATAATGTTTTAGTGTTTTAAGGATTAGTTTATATCAATTCTATGTATCATCATTCATCATTCAATTGTCAGTATTATTAATTTAGACTGTGCAATTGTAGAACTACTCGAATATGGGTTGGATGGATACTCAAGCAGGGGAACCCTCCTCAAATATCTCAAGCAGTGAACTTGGAAAAATGTGTCCTGAAGGAACCCTTTCCATCAGAGAGATAAAAGTACAAACAAGTAAAAGAAGCAGGCTCTGCAAATATGTTTTTGAGAAGAAAAATGATAGATTATTCGAGTATGGTTCATGAGGTATATCTAAAAAGACATTTTTTTTCTTATTATAATAAAAGAGGAAGTTGTGAATGCCAAAGTTGAGTGAAACAAAAATTATTTTCATCAAATTTTGTTAGGCTTGCTTTTGGGAATAGTTTCTTACAATATTGCTATTAAGATTTTTATTGTGTAGTTTTTAGATTAGGTTTATAAAATTATATTTCATGAGTAGTGATTCATATTAATCAATTAACGATACTTTTGGAAGGTATTTTCAATGTGTCAAATTTTGATATTTTTACAACAATTAGATTGTGTAATTTTTTTAATTAAAGTCATTGACTCATATTTCATAAATAATAGTTCTCATGAATCCATCTCTTATAAGATTGAATAGTCTATTTAGGAAGTATTTCTGATAGTATGTCAAATTATGATATTACTATTACCATTAGATTGCATGGCTTTGAAGTCAACCTCGTTGACCCATATTCTTCTCTGTAGATGCTACTATGTGCTAGGGAACTTCTTAGAATTGTTGGTATATTCTTACAACTTGTTACACCTGGGATATTCTTCTCTGTAGATGCTACTATGTGCCGCGGTCCAAACGGGCCCATAAATGTGGTTGATAGCAATACATTCAAGTGGAAATTACACAAGGGACAGTCACTGTGAGATGTCCTCATGTGTGACTATCCTTGTCACAAATGAGGACATCTCATAGTGACTGTCCCTTGTGTAATTTCCACTTGAATGAGGACAGTCACTGTAAAGACAACATGATAATGTACACATACAATGAGTGTACATTATCATGTTGTCTTTACAGTGGCTGCCCTCATGTTGTATATTCTTCTCTGTAGATGCTACTATGTGCTAGGGAACTTCTTAGAACTGTTGGTATATTCTTACAACTTGTTACACCTGGGATATTCTTCTTTGTAGATGCTACTATGTGCTGTGGTCCAAACGGGCCCATAAATGTGGTTGAATAGCAATACATTCAAGTGGCAATTACACAAGGGACAGTCACTGTGAGATGTCCTCATGTGTGACTGTCCTTGTCACAAATGAGGACATCTCACAGTGACTGTCCCTTGTGTAATTGCCACTTGAATGAGGACAGTCACTGTAAAGACAACATGATAATGTACACAAGTACCGTGAAGGTAGTTGCAAGTTAGGGCTGTTTCATTGCATACTCGAAACAATGAAGATGTTACGGTCCACAAAACGTTTGTGCTTGAAAGATGAAAAAATAAAATTAAACTTCTAAATAACCAAAGCCGCTAACAATAAATTCAACACAGATATGTCCTCATTTCTGGTTATTTTAGCTCTGTAACAGCTGAATACCAGATTACATAATAATGACAAAAGAAAAATAAACCCAACGTACTCAAAAATTGTAGCTATGATTTCGTGGAGGGAATCTCTCTCGGCACTGTTGAAAATACAAATGACAACGTTTCTCTACATTATCATGTTGCCTTTACAGTGACTGTCCCTTGTGTAATTTCCACTTGAAGGAGGACAGTCACTGTAAAGACAACATGATAATGTACACTTACAGCCTGTGTACATTATCATGTTGTCTTTAGGGTGACTATCCTCATTTTTTGAAGAAGAAAAGCATTAATGTGGCCGAATAGCAATACATTCAAGTGGAAATTACACAAGGGACAGTCACTGTGAGATGTCCTCATTTGTGACTATCCTTACAGTGAGTGTACATTATCATGTTGTCTTTATAGTGACTGTCCTCATTTGTTGAAGGAAAAAAGCATTAATGTGGTTCATTAGCAATGTATTCAAGCGGCAATTACACAAGGGATAGTCACTCTGAGATTTCCTCATTTGTGACTATCCTTACAGTGAGTGTACATTATCATGTTGTCTTTATAGTGACTGTCCTCATTTGTTGAAGGAAAAAAGCATTAATGTGGTTCAATAGCATTGTATTCAAGTGACAATTACACAAGGGATAATCACTCTGAGATTTCCTCATTTGTGGCTATCCTTACAGTGAGTGTACATTATCATGTTGTCTTTACAGTGACTGTCCTCATTTGTTGAAGGAAAAAAGCATTAATGTGGTTCAATAGCAATGCATTCAAGTGGCAATTACACAAGGGAAAGTACATGCCCATTAAAGTTGGTGTTTTGTTATCTAGCATGACAATGGAGATAGCATACTCTGTGTCAATTTTACTGATCAAATTTCCCTCCGCCAGGCAAAGCAACAATCTGGGTATGATAAGGTAAAGTTTTTGCAACAATTTCTTGCTGCTGCTAAGGTTACCATTGTTTATGGTTTCTATTATATAGTTCTATCTATATTGCTATATGGCCTTTTGTTTAGGATTAAGTAGATGAGGGAAAATATTTCTTTTGTGGATTGTAAACAAAACATTGAATTATTTTAGAGAACAGATCTAAATCTATAAGATGCTACAATGGAGCACATGACCATGTACTTGTGAATATTAGGATCCATGTTAATCAAATGACTGCTTTATGTAAATTACTTTTGAGTAAGTAAAAGGCAATACAATTTTTTGAAGTGTGCAAGGATTTTTATGATATACAGGTGTACGAAGAAATGAATCTGTGTTGTTTTGTATAAATATCAAACATCTCTGATATATTTTCATGTTTTTATAATCTATTTTGCAGATGAAAACTATCCAACAGATAAAGATTGGGAACTTCTCCCAACATCTGTACCTGCATCTCTCTTATATACTACAAGTTGCTTGCCATCAGAAATTGCAGTTCCCTCACGTGACATTGATGGTGAAGTGTTCTTTTCAGAACCAACATCTGTGGTTACCAATGCTCCTATTTTAGGCAATAAGTTTGTTGCATTCCATGAGCCATTGGTCAAGTTTCTTCTACGAGCTTCTGATGCCTCAAAATCTAAGCAGCGCCTACGCATGCCTCGTTGTGGTTGATTATCATTCTGTACATGAATTATAATGAGTAATCAGTTTTGGGCCTTGGAATCTTGTATGTAACATGCACAGGCATTTCATGGCTAAATGAATCTATTTTAAAAGCATCAACTTTTCTTACATGATGCTAGATACATAAGTAGAATAAGCGTATATCAAATTGGAAGCAATCAGAACTCCACAATGACATATTATTTAGAGTACTCTTCAGTTTAAGTAATAATGCATATATTGACACTGTAAAGACAACATGATAATGTACACTCACTGTAAGGACAGTCACAAATGAGGACATCTCACAGTGACTGTCCCTAGTGTAATTGCCACTTGAATGTATTGCTATTCAGCCACATTAATGCTTTTCTTCTTCAACAAATGAGGATAGTCACTCTAAAGACAACATGATAATGTACACTCACTGTGAGTGTATATTATCATGTTGTCTTTAGAGTGACTATCCTCATTTGTTGAAGAAGAAAAGCATTAATGTGGCTGAATAGCAATACATTCAAGTGGCAATTGCACAAGGGACAGTCACTGTGAGATGTCCTCATTTGTGACTATCCTTACAGTGAGTGTACATTATCATGTTGTCTTTACAGTGGCTGTCCTCATTTGTTGAAAGAAAAAAGCATTAATGTGGTTCATTAGCAATGTATTAAATAATTTATTTATTTTAATCCACCCACGGGCGTCGCAATTGCAACGGGAGCCCGTCGTAATGCGATGCAGGCGCCCGTCGCAATTGCTTGGGAGGCCCGTCGCCATTGCGATGGCCCTTCGAAGCCATGCGACGGGGGGGCGATGCCCATGCCACTAACAAATCTTAGCGACATTGCGACGGGAGGGCGCCGCAATTGCGACGGCTACCCATAGACGTCGCAATTTGTGACTAAAAAATAGCGACGTCTATGGGTGTTGCTATTGCGACACATAGCCGTCGCAAAATGCCCCCAAATGTATTAGTGATAGCCGAAGAACATAAAGTAGGAAGGATTTGATGAATTTGACCTAACCCTAAGATCTATGAAGGAGATTAAGTGGAAAAAGATGTATTGACCTAATTGAGGAAGTATTAAGGAAACCTAAGCTAGAGGTTGAGAGAGAGAGGATGGTGGAAGTGTTGTTGATGTTATTGAATGTACAAGCAGAGAAGGCTGAAGGAGAAGTGTTGTGATTTCTTGAAGAGAGTTCCAAGTAGATCAGTGATGGAGATGGTAAAGATTCATAGTCATTAAGCCAGCATATGTGTACAAAATTGGATCTGATATTTTCAAAGTGAGTTGTATGTTTTTCAGATCAATACTATTGCTACTTTCTAACCATTGTATAAGTCAAAATCCTTTTAATAGAGGTTGACCTAACAGTCATTTGTGTAAATCCTTTGAACAAGGTTGTATTCTAATGGAGTGTATGTAAGTCCTATAACAAGGCACACTTTTAACAGAGTGGTTTAAATCCTTTAATCGAGTCACACCTGACAGTGTGTTTGTAACCTTTGATAGGGTTGGCTTTTCACCGAGCTCACTTCAGAAGAGTGAACATAATAGTAACATGTTACAAAGTGGTTTTTCCCAAATTGGGTTTCCACTATAAATCCTGGTGCTGATGCTTGTGTGAATGTTTTGGTTTGAACATTTCTATGTTTTACAAGTTAGATACTATTGGATAAGTGGACTACACTGTTATATGTTTCTGTTATGCAATCGGTAATGATCGAGTAGCTGTTGGTTATTAGATCTAATTTTTTGAAGAGTTTAAAGTTTTTTTTTATACATCTAGACTTTAGAACAACTAATTCACCCCCCCTCTCTGTTGTTGTAAATCATATTAACACTTCCTTTGTAGATTTTTAGATCTATTCTAAGCTCAAAATAGCTCTATCCATCATAATATATTCAATTTCCTTTTATCCTCCAACTCTGTTCTTCTTGGTTATCTCCTTTCTCTAATGCTCATGTAGTCTACAGAATTGCTTGGTTCCCACTTCAACCTGTCTAACCAGCTTCACCTAAATTTAGTCTTCTTCTCATGTGCATTAACTATTTTAATCTCATGTCTCCTTAAATAAACATGATAAACTATTTTCTTCTCAGCCATATATTTTACCTATTAATCTCCATCATTGATTTTTGCACTTCAACCTTTCTCGAAAATTTTTCCTTAAACACATTTCAATCTTCATCATCTGATCTTTCTTGAATTTTTTTCATTCATTGATCTTCATAAAAAACTTTATCTTTAAGCTTGAAATCATCCATATTTGTCTAGCTCATCATCTTTAGTCAGCAATCACATATTCCATTTATTTCTTTCACTTGGTCAATACCGTGATGTTTCAGTGATTTCTTACTCGGTTAATTCTATACTAAGTATAAACTACATTTTCTCAATGTACACTATTTCAACTCAGTGTGTACTAAGTTCTTCATTTACTGACCACATAAACTTGTACATTCTTGATCTTCAATTCTTAACAGAATCATGTAATACAATCAAATTACTAACATAATGTCATCAAATAATCAATAAGTTACCCAATGAATACCATACTCATATCTTTCTCATATATCTCATCTTTATGTTAATATCTCATTCATTCACCATTATTACCTTCTTTAGATGTTTGCAACTATCATGATAAGTACAGTCAAAACTAGTTGACATCATTGACACTATAATAATTGATTTAATGTCTCACATATACCTTTGTAGCTCGGTGATCATCTTTACATTCAACATTCTATTCTCCAAGTAGTTAATCATTTGTATTCTATCAATCTCTCCCTTTGGCATTGATGGAAACACAAACACAATATAAAATATGTCATAGAATACCAAGCATATTAAGTGTCTATAACTCTGTCTTATATGTTGTGACTCGGTAATGCATTTAATATATTTAATCACTACACAACATCAACTATAGAATCTCCCTTTCACTTAGCTTCATTTCTAACTGATATGTAATGATCATCTCTCTCCCTGTGAATCATTCTCTCCCTGTAAATCTCAATTAGAAAATTTCATGTTCATGTAATATCTCTCCTTGTCTAAATATTTCTTTGAATATTTCATATAGTATCTCTCCCTTTGAGAATAATGCCAAAGATAATCAGCTCTTTAGTAGCCAAATTAGTATCTTTGTTGTTTTAGTTCAGATTCTTGTACCTTGCATGTACATATATGTAATTCTAGTTTGTGTTCCATCTTCTTCTTCTTCACAACCTCAGGAATCCCAAAGTGTGAACATCATGCATCAACATCATTAGATCTTCTAATAAAGTACAGGTTGATACAACCCCATATTACCTTAGTGATTGTTAGATAAGGGATGGACCCCTAGTCCACTTCTCAAGTATTCAAATGTATCCTTCGGTAAGGGTTTCATCAATATATTAGCAACTTGCTCCTATGATTTCACATATTCCAATCTATCTTTTTTTTCTTGAACTTTCTCCCTCAAGTATTGATACTTAATAGATATGTTCTTTGTCTTTGCATGCATCGCTGAATTCTTTTAAATGTTAATAGCACTTATGTTATCCCAATAGATTATCACTCAATCAATGATCTTCTCATTCATACCTTCCAATAATTTCTTTATCCATGCAATATTTGAATAATTAGCAGCACCAACAACATATTTTTCTTTAGCAGTGGACTGAGAAACACATCCTTGTTTCTTACTTATCCATGTTTCTAATCTTTCTTCCAAAAAGAATGTTCCACATCTAGTTTTTTTTCTATCATCAATGTTTCCAACCCAATAAACAATAGTGTAAACTTTCAGTTCAAAATTGCCTTCTTTCTTATACCACAATCCATAATTTTTAGTTTTCTTCAAGTATCTCAAAATTCTTTTCACAACAGTCATGTGTGACTCTTTGAGATTGGCATAAAATATAGTCACAATTCCAACATGTGCAATATCTGATCTACTATGTATAACATACATCAACTTGTCAATCATAGATCTATATAAGGTTTGATTTACCTCGATTGACTTATCATTCTTGGTCAACTTGCATCTGATTACCATAGGTGTACCAACTAGTTTTGAATCTCCCATACCAAATGTCTTCAAGACTTCTTTGATGTACATTACTTGTGTTATGTAAATTACTTCCTTTATTTGTTGTATTTACAAACCAAGAAAGAACTTGATCTCACCAAACATCGACATTTCAAACTCTTTTCTCATTTCATCAGTAAAAGACTTACATAAAGTATCATGACCTCCAAATATGATATCGTCAACAAATATTTCAGCAATAAGAATCTTGTCATCAATTTCACATTTCAAATACAAGTTGTTCTTATCACTTGTTCTAACAAATCCAATTCTTATGAGATAAGAATGTAGTCTTTCATACCATGTTCTCAGTGCTTTCTTCAGTCCATATAATTCCTTTTGCATCTTACATACCATGTTCTTTTGATTAGGATCAACAAAACCTTCAGGTTGTTCAATGTATACCTCTTCCTCAAGTATCCCATTCAGAAATGCAGATTTCACATCCATCTGATATACCTTAAATATTTTGTAAGAAGAATATGCAAGTTGTATTCTTACTCCTTCGAGTCTAGAAATGGGTGAAAAAGTTTCTCCATAGTCAATTTCTTCTTCTTGTGCATAACCTTTGCAAACTAATCTTGCTTTATTCCTTGTTACATCTCCATTCTCATTCAATTTTTTTCTAAATATCCATTTATTGCCAATCAAATTTTTGTCTTTAGGTCTCAGAAACAATGTTCATGTCTTGTTTTTCTATATTTGCTCAATTTCTTCATTCATTGTCTTGATCCAATCATCATTGGTCAATGCATCTCTAATAGTTTTAATTCACAAACTAAACATGTATTATTCCTTAACTTACTTCTAGTCATCATTCATGCTCCTTTGTCTCCAATTATCTGATCTTCTAGATGGTGTCTTCTCACATACTTTGCAAGTACATGTTCAGATCTTGATGCAGGAGCATCTCAGGTCCTTGGCAATCCTGTGTCACCAAAAACATATTTGAAGTTTTTCTATGTTGCTCAGTTCCTACTTTGACCGAGTTGGTTTAGTTTTTCTCAGGTTCCTTTGTTGACCAAGTTGGTTGGTCATCTCTCTGGCACTCAGTTAATTCCCTGGCACTCAACAATGCTTGTCTAGCACTTGATTTCCTTGCTTGCTGAGTTATTTATTTTGGATTTCTTTTGAGGCTGACTTGTGTATTTAATTTGGGTCACTAATTTAATGTTGGTATCCATCATTGGGAAGTGTGTAGACCTAGATTTGGTCATACCTTATGTTGATTGTGGATCTAAAGGTTGACTTGGCTTAGTAGCCTCTTGTATAAATGTAGTTGTTTGGTTAGAGTTTAGGGAGTTAGATTTGGATAGAAGATAGCAGATAGAAAATTATAGATTATTGATAGATCCTCACATGTTGGAGGACTTCTATACTTGATTATAATATCTAGCCTAAACTGGGAAGGCCTTACAACCCAGAATGTATGAATCGATTTGAAGATAATAGATGAAGGATATATGCATTCTCTCTCTCACTATTGTGTGTCATTTCTTCTGCGTGTCATTCTGCAAGGTGGATCTGGTTAGGGTGTGCCTTTGGACCCTCTCTATATCCTCTGTTGCACTAGGTGCTATCAGAGTGAGGTGAGATTTGGATCTAGGTTTGCAAATCTAGGTTTGAAGGTTCCTTCTTGTGAATCCATAACTTATTTATTGTGGGGTAGAAGATTGCAATTTGACCTACAATTGCAGAGGGTTTTCAAGATGATTCATGGGAGGTAAGATACAGATCCAGGATTGGTAGACATGTTGAGACAAAATACTGCTAGATTGGAAGTTGTTGAAACAACCCAGAGAATAGAAAGACATCTTGAAGATGTTAGTGATGATGAAATTGAGGTAGAAAAAGGTGATGTAGAACCTGCACCTGAACAATTATATTCTGATGAATTGGTGGATTGGATCACTGAGATGGAAAAGTAATTTGAATATGAAAATGTACCTGAAGAAAAGAAGGCGAAAATTGCGAGCACAAAGTTGAAAAGTCATGCATCCTTGTGGTGGGAAAATTTGCAACTAGATAGAAAGAGGAAAGGAAAAGATAAAATCAAGGTATGGAATAAAATGTTGAATAAGTTGAAAGGAAAGTTCTTACCTTGTGATTATTAGATTAACCTAGTTAGGAGAATGCAAAGTTTGAGGTAGAAAGATAGCTCGGTAAAAGAATATACTGACGAATTCTATAGATTAGATATTAGATCTGGACATGATGAAGATGATGTGGAAATAATTTCTAGATACCGGAATGGTTTGAGAGTTTCCATCCAAGAAGAAATTAGTTTGATCAAATTGGAGAACATTGAAAAGGCTTATATATTTACATTGAAAGCTGAGGAGAAATTGAATAAGAGATATGAGCAAAGACAAAGAGGTAGAGGTGGTAGATTCCCTAGAGGAAGAGGTAGATCTCATGGTGAAAACAATAGATCTGAATTAGATAAGACAAATCTGGATAAAGGCAAGACCGAGTGGAAAGGTGAAATTTCATCTAGAGGCAAAGGCAGTAACTACTGGGGTGGTTATAACAGAGGTGGTTTTCGAGGAACTTGTTACAATTGTGGAGAAGAAGGAAATAGATCATTTGAATGTACACATGCAAGTAAGAAGGCTGGTAGTAGTAGAAATGCTTTGGTGCAAGAAGAGTCACCAAATGAACCTGAGAGGGAAAATAACTTGATGGTAAGGAGAGCACTTTGGGATGAAGGTAAAAAGGAAGATCCGGTAAGGAAAAGTTTGTTCAAAACCAGATGTAGAGTTTCTGACAAAGTTTAGAAAGTAATCATTGACAGTGGTAGCTCAGAGAATCTGGCATCTGAGGAAATGGTCACAAAGTTGCAATTGAAAAGGTTGGAACATCCGAAGCCCTATCAAATTTCATGGATCAAAGATGAGCATACCCTCTTGGTAAGTGAACAATGTTATGTGAATTTGAAAATTGGAAAGTACTATGATAAGGTGTTATGCAATATCATGCCTATGGATTGTTGTCATATTTTGTTGGGTAAACCTTGGCAATATGATAGACATGCTATATATGATGGGAGATTGCATAAATATACAATTTGGGCTGATGGGAGAAGACAAATCTTGTTACCTTTGATGGAAGAACCTGTTAGAAATGTTTTCACATCTGTGAAATTTTTCCTGATGGAAGGAAGAAAGTTTGTTAAGGATTTGAAGAAGAATGATGTATGATTTTCTTTGATTCCTAACAAACTGAGTAAGAAAACAAAAGATAGTGTCCCTGAGGAGATTGATAAGTTACTCACTGAGTATAGTGAAATAATTTCTGATAATCTACCTGATGGTTTTCCACCAAAGAAAAGCATTGATCATTGCATAGATCTAATCCCTGGAGCTAGTTTACCGAATAAGGAACCTCATCAGTTAACACCTACTGAGAATCAAGAATTGAATTGACAGATTCAAGAATTGTTGCAGAAAGGTTTGATTAGAGAAAGTTTGAGTCCTTGTGCAGTACCTACTATATTGGCACCTAAGAAGAATGGAGAATGGAGAATGTGCATTGATTCCAGAGCAGTCTATAAGATAACAGTGAAGTATAGGTTTCCTATATCGAGAATGAATGACATAATGGATAGTTTGACTGGAGAAAAGTATTTTACCAAAATTGATTTGAAAAGTGGGTATCATCAAGATCAGAATCAAAGAAGGTGATGAATGGAATATTTATTTCAAGACAAAAGAAGGTTTGTATGAGTGGTTGGTTATGCCTTTTGGTTTAACTAATGCACCGAGTACTTTTATGAGGTTGATGAATGAATTTTTGAAGAAATTCTTGGGTAAGTTTGTGATTGTATATCTTGATGATATTGTGATATTTAGTAAGCCTAAAGAAGAACATTTGTTGCATGTTAGACAAGTTTTGCACAGGTTGAAAGAAGAAAAGTTGCTGATAAATCTGAAAAAGTGTTCATTCATGAAAGAGGAGATTGTGTATTTGGGATTTGTGATTTCAGATGATGGTTTGAAAATGGATCCTAAAAAGGTTAAAGCTATTTTGAATTGGCCTACACCTAAGAATTCTAGTGACTCAGTGAGGTAAGATCATTTCATGGTTTGGAAATTTTTACCAAAAGTTCAGTAGGAATTTCATTTCAATTTGTAATGCTATGACTGAGACTATGAGAGGAGATAAAAGAGAACTCAAATGGACACATGGAGCTGATAAAAGTTTTAAGACTCTGAAGCAAAAGGTTGTTGAATTGCCTATTTTGGCAGTGCCTGATTTCAATAAGGTATTTCAAGTGGAATGTGATGCAAGTGGAAGTGCAATTGGAGCTGTGTTGAGTCAAGAAGGTAAACCTGTTGCTTTCTTTAGTGAAAAGTTGAATGATGCAAAAAGGAAATATTCTATGTATGATCAAGAATTCTATGCTATTGTTCAAGCCCTGAAGTAATGGAGACATTATTTGATACTAAGTGAATTTGTGTTGTATATCGATCATAAGGATTTACAGTATTTGGGTAGTCAGAATAAGTTGAATCAAAGAAATATGAAATGGGTTGAGTATTTGTAGAGTTATACATTTGTGATAAAGCATAAGAGTGGAGTCACTAACCAAGTTGCTGATGCATTAAGTAGAAGAAGATCTTTGATGACCAAGATAAAAATTGAAGTTCTTGGCTTTGATGAGATGAGATATTCTTATGAATTTGATCCTAATTTTTCTGAGTCATGGAGAAAGTGCAGATCACCTATTCAAGATCAACCAAGTACTAAATGGGATGAATATTTTATGCAAGGAGGTATGTTATTTAAAGGTATCTAGTTGTGTATACCGAGAGGACTAATGAGAACTAATTTGATAAAGGAGAAACATAGTAGTGGTTTGGTTGGACATTTTGGTGTTGATAAGACATTGAATTTGCTTAAGGAGAAATACTTTTGGCCATAATTGTATAAGGATGTCTAGAAATTTGTGAAAACTTGTGGAATTTGTCAAGTTGCAAAAGGATTAAGTTAGAATACTAGATTGTATACATCAATTATTGTACTTGAGAAACCTTGGATTGACATTAGTATGGATTTTTTTCTTGGCTTACCGAAGATAGTAAGAGGTAATGATTCTATATCTATTTTTGTGGATAGATTTTTTAAAATGACACATTTTATACCTTGTAGAAAGACATCAGATGCAGTACATTTAGCACATCAATTCTTTAAGGAAATTTTCAGATTGCATGGATTACCGAGGAGTATTATCTCTGACTGAGATAGTAAATTTGTTAGATACTTTTGAAAGACTCTTTGGAGAAAGTTTGGTACTGAGTTGAAATATAGTTCTACATTTCACCCACAGACCGATGGATAGACATAACTTGTGAATAGAAGTTTGGGAAATCTTTTGAGATGCTTAGTTGGAGATACACTGAGTAATTAGGATTCTGTGTTGGCACAAGAAGAGTTTGCATCCAATAATTTAGTGAATAGGAGTACTGGAAAAACACCTTTTGAGAATGTAAATGGCATACAACTGAGAGGTATATCAAATTTGAGAGACATTGCTGATGAAAAAAGAGAAGTGTTGAAGCAGTAAAATTTTCTTAGCACATAAAGACATTGCATGAAGATGTGAAATACAAGCTGGAAAAGAGTAATCAGAAATACAAAGACAGAGCTAATAGATCAAGGAGACATAAGACTTTTGATCTTGGTGATGAAGTGATGGTTCATTTGAAGAAAGGCTGATTTCCTGCTGGAACATATGGGAAGCTGAAAATGAAGAAGTTTGGACCTTGCAAGATTTTGAGAAAATTTGATTGTGGAAATCCATATGAGATTGAGTTACCTAAGGATATGGATATATCACCTATTTTCAACATTGCAGATTTGTATGAGTTTCATGAACCTGATGAAGACATGATAGTACCGATGGATTATCCTAAGAAATAGAATGAAGAAGTTGAGAAGATTTTGGAGGAAAGAATTGGTAGAAGTACAAGAGGAAAATAGAGTATGGAATATCTGGTAAAGTTAAAGAATAGACCGATTGAAGGCAGTTCATGGATTTCACAATCTTAGTTGGATGTAGTTCGGATCATACCCATTTCATGATTCGGAGAATCATTTTCAAATAACCCCAGGTGTCTGATGCAGGAGCATCTCGGGTCCTTAGCAATCCTTTGTCACCAAAAACATATTTGAAGTTTGTCTGTATTTCTCAGTTTCTTCTTTGACCGAGTTGGTTTGGTGTTGCTCATTTTCCTTTGTTGACCAAGTTGGTCAGTTATCTCTCTAGTGCTCAATTAATTCCTTGGAACTCGGTGATGCTTGTTTGGTGCTCAGTTATCCTTTCTTACTGAGTTGTTTTTTTAAGATTTCTATTGAGGCTGACTTGTGCATTGAATTTGGGTCACAAATTTAATCTTGGTATCCATCATTGGGAAGTGTGTAGACCTAGATCTGGTCATTCCTTCCATTTATTATGGATCTGAAGGCCAAATTGGCTCGGTAGCCTCTTGTATAAATGTAGTTGTTTGGTTAGATTTTAGGGAGTCAGCTTTAGATAGAAGATAGAAAATTAGAGATTATTGAAAGATCCTCACATGTTGGAGGACTTATATACTTGATTGTAATATATGGCCTAAATCAAGAAGGCCTTAGAGCCTGGCACGTATGAATCAATTTGAAGATAATATATGAAGGATATCTGCATTCTTTCTCTCATTGTTGTGTGTTGTTTCTTTCATGTGTTGTTCTGCAAGGTGGATCTGGTCAGGGTGTGCCTTTTGCCCCTCTCTATATCCTCCCTTACACCAGATCTCTGGTCTTCAATTTATTCTCCACTCGGTGCATGATCATCATTTCCATAAGTGACTATTTGTTGTTGATCAGTCTGTATAGATTGTTGCTTGATAGCATTATTTTGTTACTTGGTAATACCAGACTGTTTCTTATGTATACTTTCAGGATTTTTAATATAAGAAAATCTATCGTAGTCTTCTAGTTCTTTCTTTCTTTCTTCATCATTATTTTTTGCAAACTCATCAATTCCAACATTTTCACTTTCAATCATCTTGTTAGTAGCCTTGTTCAAAAATTTATAGGCCTTACTTTTAGTAGAATAACCTAGAAATATTCCTTTGTCACCTTTTAAATCAAATTTCTATTTCTATCATCTTTCAAAATGTAACATCTACTTCCAAATATTGTGAAATAACTCACATTAGGTGTATAATAATATCATAGCTCATAAGGTGTCTTGTTTGATTATTTCTTCAGTTAAACTCAGTTCAGTGTGTAAACAAAAGTACTAACAACTTCTCTCCAGTAGATTTGTGTAACATATTTTTCAATCATCAGTGTTCTAGCACAATCAACAATTGACCTATTTCTTCTTTCAGCAATCCCATTTTGCTGGGGTGTCCTCGGTGCAAATACCTATCTCTTTATTCCATGCTCATTACAAAAATTTGTAATTCATCAGAAATAAATTTACCACCTCTATCTAACCTTAAGCATTTCAATTGCTTACCACATTTTTTTTCCACTTTTTATTTATACAATTTAAACATTTTGAAAACTTCTTATTTTTCTTTTAAGAACATGAGAGTCATCATCCTAGAGAAATCATCAAAAACTAAGATAAAATATCTATCTCCGTAATAACTTTGAGTTCTCATTGGACCACATAAGTCAGTATGAACTAACTCAAGAATAGCATTAGATGAGTAATGTTTTCTCTTGAAACTATACTTTGAAATTTTTCCAATTTGACATTGTTTGCACATTACATAGCTAGGTTTGGATATGCTTGGTAAACCTCTAACTTTCCTTTTCTTACCCATCTTAACCATGTTGTCAAAGTTCACATGACATAACCTCTTGAGCCATAACCAAACATCGTCATTTTTGGCCAACAAACAGGAAGTTTCAGCATTGTCCAAGTAAAATTAATTACCTTTTGATTGTTCACCAGTACCAATCAAATTTTTAGCCTCATCATAGATTTTCACCTTTCTTTTCACAAAGAAACTCGGTGACTAGTGTTATTCAGTTGTTCTACAGTCAATAGATTATAGTTAAGTCCTTTCATCCAATATGCATTTTCACATCTGATCATATTGTTTAGTAGTTATAGTTCATTTACCTTTTACTTGACAAGGTGCATCATTTTCCATTTTCACAGATTCATCATTATAATGTTCAAGATATTCATTTTTTTCTTCATCACCAGTTATATGATGTGTGCATCCACTATTAATAATCCAAGTATCATTCTTGCTGAGTTTAGAAATAAGTGTTTTTTCAACATACCTTTCTTCTTCTTCAAATTATTCCTTCAATGCAACAAATACCACTTCTATGTCTTCATCAATTTTGGTCTCAGTGTCATCACCTTCATCTTCAACTAGGTAACATATCTTCTTGCCTTTATCTCTGTAATCTTCATTGTATATGTTTCCATATTGTCGGTTGCCTTTGTGATCTTGGTACTCTTCTATCATTCTTTCTTGCATTTGATCTTTCACTTCTTCTTTCATCATCTTTCCTATCAAGACATCTTGCAACAATATGACCAACCTCTTTACATTTAAAACATACCAAAGGTAGCTTACCCTTATATCTTCATTTTCTTTTCGGTAACCTTGTAGCCATTAATGCTTCAAGTTCATCAAGCTCATCTTCCTCAACTTCACTTTCACATTGATTTCTTATCTTGTATCTACTGCTTGATCTTCCAATATTCAAAGATGACATAAATGAAGATTCTACCATAGGTAAAATACCATTATCATAGTTGTTAAGCTCAAATGCAGTCAATCTACCGATTAGGCTATCAAGATAAATATCATTACTAGGAATTGCTCTCATGTCATGTATTGTAGATATTCTAATAGCATAGACATGCAACAATGTTCTTAGGATTTTACTTACCACATTTTCTTCTTCAATTGTTCCACCTGCTCCTCAGATAACATTCACCACTTGCTTGATTCTATTGTTGTACTGAGTGATGTTTTCACCTTCTTTCATCTTCATGTCATCAAAATTTCCTCTTAAGCTTTCTTCTTTTTCCCTGAGTACATTCACATCTCCTCCATGAAGTAGTGTTATCTTGTCCCACATATATTTTCCAATTGTACAGGTCTTAATGTCTTCAAATTCAACATCTCATAGAGAAGATGCAATCCCAATCATCATAGCATTGTGTTCTTTTCTTTCTTTCATCTGTGTAATAGTCAAGGGACCAGTGGGAGTTATAAACTTATTTTTAAAGTAGTAAAGTGCAGAATCTCCAATCCCTGATAAATACAACTTCATCTTGTTTTGCCAAGTTGAGAAATTATCTTTGTTCAGCTTTGGCACCTCTCTCTTATACATCTTGTGATCTTTAACTTAAGTCCTTCAAAGTTTTTTTTCAAGAACTCTTGATCTGATACCAATTGTTAGATAACTAAGAGGGGGGTGAATCAGTTAAGTCCAGTTATCCGATGGTCCTAAATACTCTCAGATGTATAAAAAAAATCGTTCAAATAGTCTAAACATCTCAGTAAAAGCTAGTATGTGCCTTTCTGTTGATTAATTGATTACCAGTACAATTAACTAGTATATACCGATCAAACTAGTAATTGTAATGTGTAATGTAAAATAAAAAATCATCACATACATACACATATAAAACTTTATTTTTAATGTGGAAACCCTATTAGTGGAAAAACCACCTAGGACTAGTACCCAAAATAATTTCACTCTTCTAAAGTGAGCTCGGTTAAGAGCCAACCCTATTGAAGGTTACAAAACACACTATAAGGTGTGCCCTTGTTAGAGGATTTATCACTAACAGTTCTCCGTGACCACACATTCACTTGGGTCAACAAGAAAATAATCATAATTCATTGAATGTCATAATGAAATAAATAAATACTGTTAAGTCCCACTCGATTAAGAGACTTATCTGTAAAAATGGTTAGAATGCAATAGTAAATGATCTGATTCAAATAAAACTTCCTTTGTAGATTTTTAGATGTATGCTGAGGTAAAAATACCTCTGACCATCATAATCTCTTCAATTTCCTTTTATCCTCCAACTCTGTTCTTCTCAATTATTTCCTTTTTCTAACATCGATGTAGTCTGCAAAATTGCTCAGTTCTCAGTTTAACATGTCTGACAAGCTTTGCATGAATGCAGTATTCTTCCATAGAACTTGTGCCTTAAACACATTTCAATCTTCATCATCTAATCTTCCTTGAATTTTGTCAATTGTTGATCTTCATAAAAAACTTTATCTTTAACCTCAGAATCATCTATATTTGTCCAGTTGATCATCTTTAGTCAATAATCACATATTCTATTTATTTCTTTCACTCGGTCAATATTGTGATGTGTCATTGACTTCTTACTTGGTTAATATTGTACTCAGTATAAACTAAAATTTCTTGATGTATAGTGTTTCAACTCAGTGTATACTAAGTTCTTCATTTACTGACCACATAAACATGTACATTCTTGATCTTCAATTCTTAACAGAATTGTGTAATACAATCAAATCACTAACATAATGTCATAGACTCATCAATAAGTTACCCAATGAATACCATACTCATATCTTTCTCATACATCTCATCTTCATGTTAATATTGTTAGGATAATAAGTAGAAAATGAAAATATTAACAAACAAGAGAGAACACAATAACACAGAATTTAACATGGTTCACCCAATCCCTGGGCTATGTCCACCAACAACGAGTCCAATATCTTTATTATTATCTAGCGATTACAATATGAAACCTACAACTCAATACTACCACAGGAAGCTACAATAATCCCTCATACATTCAATCTCAAACCCTAAGCCCTTTTTACAAGTATTTTTGACATAACGAAATTAGGGCAAAAATACTCTAACTAATAGAAAATAGATGGCTGACACTTTACAATATTATTAAGTCATTCTTAGCATCGAGGGGTGCTGCCCCTCGACCCCGCCAGGGGCTCTACCCCTTGACCCCATGGATAAGTCTGATTAGGCTCCACATACATAAGAAATATCTCATTCCTTCACCATTATTACCTTCTTTAGATGTTTGCAACTATCATGATAAGTACAGTCAAAACTAATTGACATCAATGACAATATAATAACTAATTTAATGTCTCACATATACCTTTGTATGTCGGTGATCATCTTCACATTCAACATTATGTTCTCCAAGTAGTTAATCAATTTTAGTTTTAAAACTACCTACTTGGTAGTTCCATTGTTTAGTAACCAAGGAGTTTGTTTTCATGAGGTGGAGGATCTCAGTATAACCATTTGTTGATGTTTGGATCCATTTATTGGTTTTTTAGAGTGTCATTGGAGAAGAAAGTGAAAGAACCCATTTGTTTAGATTATGACTCTTTTTGTTCTAATGGACCTTGATGGGATGGATGCCCCTAAGTTGGTAGGGCTCCAATTGTAAAATCATTTGATAAGCTATATTCCCCACAACCCTTATTATTGAACTTGATAGTGGAGAGGGTGCATGTGAGAATTGTTAGAAAGTAAAGTCCACCAAGATAATTGAGAGGGGGGGGGGGGTGAATCAGTTATTAGATAAATATAACTTTTATCAACTTTAATAGATTTTAACCATGTAAGAAATGTGATCAACAACCATAGAAAGATATACATACACAACAACACAATAACACAAGATATCTTTACCAGGGAACCTATTGATCAAAGAGTAAACCCCGGTGGGAATGATGCCCAAAAAAGATGCACTAATATGAAAGTTACTTGTGAGAGGATGGAATATGTTAGGAGTCTTATGAAATACATTTAGTAGATATTAGTTCCTGCTAGGAGACTTTGAATCCCTACTAAAATCTTCTAACTCTGTTAGGAGTTATGGAAGACAGAAGGACCCAGTGTCCAAATAGCTTCAGGGAAAAGATCACTGAACACAATGTCCAATTGATCTCTATATTATTCAATATAATAATATCAAAATATCATTAATCTCAATGACTTATCACTTCTCCTCTGATTGTGCCAAACCGCACCAACTTCTTCATACCAGATCTCTATACTTCTCATATCCTCTTTCAACAAGTATTGCACAATTCCACAATTCACTTTCACAATCTTACATTCCAATTACATATTAAAATAAGGAAAACATTCCTTCCTTTATACCATACTCAAATAATTACAAATGAGTCGGCATACAAATTACAAAATAAAATCTTCCACACGCTACGTAAAAATTCCATTATTACATAAAACTGTCGGCTTCCAATTAAGATAACTCTTCACTTGTGCAACCTATAACCTTGCTGTCATGTCCACATCAAAATTATCATGTATTCAACATCTTTTCAACTTCACATGCTTATATTCTATCCTGATTAGAATATATCATCTGATTTCCACAAACCGCTACTCAGGAACGCTGCCTGAATACTACTTCGACTGAATTGCACATAACTGTCATGAATAAATGAATTTCCATATGCACTCTTAACCATGATCTTATAAAACATCATAGAGTAATTCCTCAACTCTACATAGCTTGATCTTAAATATCCCATGTGCGCTAACTCAAACATTGTCTTCTTCTCTGCTAAACTTCAGTAGATCACTGTGTTGACATCAATGACAATCACAGTCATGAATGCAACAACAACTGCAACACAATGGCTATGAATACTCCCCCATAGGATATATGAAGTATTCATTCCTAAAAATCTCCCCCATTGGCATTGATGGCAACATAGATGAAAAAACATCCAAGTTCCATGAATAACAATACTACAACACTACTGCTCTGAAATGCTTTCAAATCCTCTTCATCAATCAAATCTTGCTTCATTTTCCTATTCAACTCTTTTTAGTTTTCCATTTTATATTGCTTGTAACCTTCTCCCTCAAATTATCTATAATAGATAGTTTTTTCATGTATCCTTCCCCCCCATTGACATTAATGACAAATGCTTCATCACCGTGTCAACAACAACTTCAATGTCAAAATACACTTTTCAGAAAATACATTCACTAGAGTCCTCATGACACAGCTTAGATACACATACACCCCCATAAAGGGAGTACCAACATCTAGTCCATAAGAAATATAAGGCTCATATACCACTAGACAGATGCAACAATCTACATCACCTCTCAAAAGTAGGCTGGGGCATAACCCCAAGCATACCTCTCAGATACTCAAATGTATCCTTAGGCAAAGGCTTTGTAAATATATCTACAATCTACTCTTTTATGCTTATATACTCTAGTATTACTTCTTTCTCTACCACTTTCTCTCTTACTACATGATACTTTATTTCTATATGCTTTATCTTAGAATGTAGTACAAGATTCTTAGACATACTAGCTGTGCTGGTGTTATCACAATGTATAATAACAGGATCAACAAATTTTATTCCAATATCCTTCAACATTTGTTTCATCCAAATTATCTGATTACAATTATTTTCTACTACTACATACTCTACTTCTGTTATGCTTTGTGAAATATAGTTCTACTTCTTTCTTAGCCAAGAAACCAATCTTCCTCCAAGGAAAAATACTCCACCACTTGTGCTCTTTTTTTCATCAACACTACCTCCCCAATTTGCATCTGTATATGTACATAGGGTAAAGTCATCAATATCCTTTTTACTGCTGCATAATGTGATTCTTTGGGATCAGATTTAAATCTTGAAACAATTTCAACTACATGTGATATATCTGGTCTTGTATGAGTTAAATATTGCAATCCTCCAATCATAGATCTGTACTTCTTTTATTCAACTGCAGGAGTCTCATCTGTGCTAGATAACTTGTATCCAGTTACCATAGGTGTTCCAACTGGTTTACAGTTCTCCATTCCAAATATCTTCAAGAAGTCATTCAAGTACTTTGTTTGACTTATGAATATACCATCACTATTCTGTGTTATCTACAATCCTAAAAAGTATTTCATCTCACCAATCATACTCATTTCAAATTTAGTCTTCATTTCATCTACAAATTTATCACTAGCTTCATCTTCTTCTCCAAAGATAATATCATCAACAAAAATAACTACAACCAACAAACCATTTTCAATTTCTTTTGTGTACAAGTTGTTGTCTATTGTGCCTTTTGTAAATCCTAATTTTATCAAATATTTATCAAGCCTTGCATACCAAGTTCTGGGTGCTTGTTTAAGTCCATATAAAGCTTTCTTCAATTTTCATACCATATCTCCTTCATGAGTTAAAGGAAAACCTTCAGTCTGCTTAATGTAAACTTCTTCTTCTAACTCTTCGTTCAGAAATGTAGACTTCACATCCATCTTATACACTTTGAACTTCTTGTTAATATGATTTAGAACAACAGAGGGGGGGGGGTGAATCAGTTGTTCTCAGGTCCTGATGTATAAAAAAAACTTAATTTTTTTTCCTTAAATTAGATCCAATAACCAAAACAAACTCGGTCATCACTGATTCAATAATAGAAACATATAACAATGCAGTCCACTGCCCAGCTGTTAATTAACTTGTAAAACATAGAAATGTTCAAACCAAAACATTCACACAAGTATTAACACCAAGATTTATAGTAGAAACCTAATGTGGGAAAAACCACTTTGTAACATGCTACTATTATTTTCACTCTTCTGAAGTGAGCTCAGTTAAAAGCCAACCGTGTCAAAGGTTACGATACACACTGTTAGGTGTGACCCGGTTAAAGGATTTCAATCACCCTGTTAAAAGTGAGCCTTATTATAGGACTTACATACAGTCCATTAGAATGCAACCTTGTTCAAAGGATTTAACATATGACTAAATTAGATCAAACTCTGTTAAAAGGATTTTTTGACTATTACAATGGTTAGAAAGTAGTAGCAATATTTATCTGAAAAACATACAACTCACTTTGCAAATATCAAATCCAATTTTGTACACTAATGTTGGTTTACTGACTTTGAAACTTTTCCATCTCCATCTTTGATCTGCTCGAAACTTTTCTTCAAGCAACCACCACAATTCTCCATCAGCCTTTTATGCTTATACAGTCAATAAAACTTTACTAATCTTCTAGCATTCTCTTTTTCACCCATGCACATGCATATCCAATGCTTAGGTTCCCTTAATAATTTCCTCAATTAGATTAACTCATCTTATGCCGCTCAATCTCATTCGTAGATCTTAGGGTTAGGTCAAATTCATTGAATCTACTCGCTTCATGTTCTTCGGCTTCATTTCTATAATCATCTCAAATCTCTTAAAGATTTACAATAAAATGTTTTACAGTGCATTTAATGCTTTCAAACAATCAATAAATAAAGTCAACATGTTTTACATAATCCAAAAATTCAACAATGTCGGCTCCAAAACTAAATTCTCTTCAAATATAAAAATGCTGATGCTCGGTCAATACTGCGATCAACTACTCGGTCTTCATGTAGAAAGCTCGATCATTACTAAAAATGTTTCCTCGGCTTATATTGTCTTCCTCAACAATTAACTGTTGTTCGGTCGACACTAGAATTTTTCTCAGCATACACTGACTCGGTCGACACTAACATTATTCGGCTTAAACATGATTCCTCCATTCTTTTCTTGATCAAGCCTACCAGTTTAGTCTTCAGTCTTACTAAGATAAACAATACATTGTCTCATCATTGTACAACATAGTCAAGTACACTTTGTAGTATCAAGATAACTCAACCTTTCCCTAGGTGCTATTGTTACCAACCGTACCCCAATCCTTCACAAGAATACAATAGATATATTAATTTCCTAAGTAGAAACAATCTTACCAATTAAGGTTTGACATCAATGACAATACAACAATTGTTTCAATTGTAGTTTCCAACAATCTCCCTCTTTGGCATTGATGGCAACACCATATGATATCACCTGAATAACACATGGATTACCAACCAATCCAAAAAATTATCTGTTCATCAGTTAATTATTTATAATATCCTTAGCTTCATTCTAATTTATAATCCTATAAGCCTCACTTTTGTGACCATCAGAAGTATTCAGATCTCCCTCTATCTTGATCCTTCATTTCAGTTCATCACCCTTACTTTTCAGTGTCATGTGTTATCATATTAGTTCATCTCCCTCTTTGACAAAAATGCCAAAGCAGCAACTAAAACATACATCCATCAGATGTAGATAATATCTGTGTAGCTTAGTGTTTTCTCCCTCCGTCATCTTGCTTATGACTGATTCCTTATCTTTTCTCCTTTTCACAACTCTAGGCAAGCCCTAAAGTGTGACAATCTTCTGCATCAATTTGTCAAATATTTTGCTATAGCATATTTGATGCAGTGCTCCTAGCTTGTCTAGGCAGCCTTAGTTAGGGGAAGGACCCCTAATTGACTTCTCAAATACAAATGAGCTTCTTTGGGCAAAGCTTTAGTGAATATGTCTGCTAATTGTTCTTTTGTATTCACATATTCCATTCGGACTTCTTTATCTTGTACTAATTCTCTCAAGTAGTGATACTTGATTGCTATGTGCTTGGTCTTAGTTTGCATCATTGGATTCTTAGAAATATTGATAGCACTTGTGTTGTCATAGAAAATAACAACAGGTTCAGTGATTTCTTCTTTCATGCCTATCAACAATCGTTTTATCCATATTAAATTTGAACAGTTTACTGTAGCAACAACATACTCAGCCTCGACAGTAGATTGGGAAATGCAATTTTGTTTCTTGCTCATCCAGGAGACTAATCTCTGTCCAAGAAAGAAAGCTCCACCACTAGTACTCTTTCGATCATCTACATTTCTTGCCCAATCAGCATCTGTATAAACTCTGAGTTCAAATTTTTCATCCTTCTTCTTATAATATAGACCATAGTCAGCAGTTCCTTTCAAGTATCTCATCATTCTTTTCACAAGCATCATGTGTGTTTCCTTAGAATTGGCAGAGAATCTTGCCACAATCCCAACAACTAGTGCAATATTTGGTCTACTATGTACAACATACTGCAATTTTCTAATCATGGATATGTACAAAGTCTGATTCACTTCTGTAGCATCATCATTCTTAGATAACTTTTGTCTAGTAACCATAGGAGTACTCACTGGTTTAGCATCTTCTATCCCAAAAATTTTTCAGTATTTCATTAACATACTTAGACTGTGTAATGAAAATTCCATTCTTCCTCTGATATACTTGTAAACCAACAAAGAATTTGATCTCACCAAACATGCTCATTTCAAATTCAGTTTGCATTTCATTTGAAAATATTTTACACAATGCATCTTGTCCACCAAAAATAATGTCATCCACAAAATTTTTTGCCAACAGGATACCTTTACCTTCTTCATCTTTCATGTACAGATTTCTTGTGTCATTTTTTCTTGAAAATCCAATTTGTATCAAGTAGTTGTGCAACCTCTCATACCATGCTCTAGGAGCTTGTTTCAATTCATATAGTGCTTTGTTTAGTTTTCACACCATGTGTCTTTTTTTTAGATCAATAAAACCTTCTGGTTGTTCTATGTAAACTTCTTCTTCTAGTATACCATTCAAAAATACAGACTTGACATTCATTTGATATACCTTGAAATCTTTATAAGCAGCATATGCAAGTAGAGTTCTTGATGAACTACAACTGATTTAGAACTAGAATGAAGAATCTATAATTTGAGATTACTGAGGAGTTGATGATTAGATATGCAAGATGATTAAATCAGTATTATGTTGTCATTGATGTCAACTAGCTTGACAATTCTTATCTTGTAAGTTACTATACTGACACATCTGAAGGAAGGTGAAAGAGATGAGGAGAAATATCTACATGAGGAAGATGTATATGATAGATGAGGAAAAGGAATATACTGAGTAACTTGTTGATGAGTCTATGACTTGATGAAATTGACTTTATTATGTTGCATTCATCTATGATGAAGAATAGAGCTGAAAGTCACAAAGCAGTGTTGATAAATAAAGTATTTCAGTATACACCGACGAAGTGTAGTGTATACTGAGTGTAGTATTAACCAAGATTGTGTTCATCAACACATTTATTTATTAACCAAGAAAAATAGAAAGGAATTAAATGATCAGTTTAGCTGATAAAGTGAGGAGTTGTAAAGTGTATGAAATTGAGGTAACAGATAAAGTTTGTTATGAAGATCGATGACTAACATAAATAAAAAAGGATCTAATGGAGCAGATTGAAATGTGTTATTGACACATCAGCCGAGGGAGCTCAAAGTGGCAAAATCTAATGGAGGAAAAGAAAATGATTTACTCATGTATATAAGAGACATTGGTTTCATTATGAAAAACATGCCGAAAGAAGAAGATACTGCATAATTATCATGTGGAGAAGTTTTCATGCATTTCAATCATACAAGTTAATAAGAACTGAGCTACAGAATAGTTACTGAGCTATAGAGAGTTATTACCGATGGATAGTAAGTTGATATAGTATTGAATCTGAAGTGTTATATTGGTCAGAAATATTTGAATGAGTTGAACATTGTTCTGTAAACTACAAATTGAAGTTTTTTTAAGGAAGATCATCTACTGTTACATATTTAACCATTGTACAGAGTCAAATCTCTTAACTAAGTGGACTATGAAAGTCTTGTGATGTTTCATTCATAGAGTGAATATTGTTATCCTATCAACTCCAGAGTGACTACTAGTTGGATGATAACTTCTGGTCTAAAATCCTCTAACAAGGTCACACCTAACATTGTGTTTGTAACCTTTAACAAGGTTGGGTCTTCACCGACCTCACTTCAGAAGAGTCAACAATTTTGGGTTGTTGGTCCCAAGTGGTTTTTCCCTTTACAGGGTTTCCACATTAAATCTCTTGTGTTTTGTGTTGATTGTGATATTTGTTTGTTATCATACTTTGCATATTACATGTTAGATTTAATCGGTAATTATTACAAAGTTTAGACTGACAATTGGTAAATACATAGATAGTGAAAGTATTATATGTTTAGCAACTTGCAGAAGTAGTAGAATTGTTTTGGATTATACATTTTGATTTGGGACACTGGATAACTGATTCACCCCACTCTCAGTTATTCTAACAATTGGTATTAGAGCTATGGTTGCTTAGAACAGAGTTTTAAGGACTTCAGCAAAAAGGTCTCAAGATGTATAAGAGGGAAGTGCCAAAGCTGAACAAAGATAACTTCACAATATGGCAAAGCCGGATGAAGTTGCACATATCTAGAATTGGGAATTCTGCACTAGAACTGATGGAGAATGGCTACATTGAACCGACACTAGGTCCCCTGACTCTTGATCAATGAAAGGATAGGCATGAACACAATATTACTATGATGGAACTTGCTGCTACCTATATCGATGCTGAATTTGAAGACATTAAGGGATGCACTACTACCAAAGCCATGTGGGATAAATTGACTCTACTATACAGTGGAGATGCGAATGTCAAGAGAGCCAAAGCAGAAAGCCTAAGAGGTCGATTTGATGATATGGAGATGAAAGAAGGTGAGAACATCATGCAATATATAAACAGACTAAAAGAGGTAGTACATGCTATTAGAGCATCCAATGGAGTTATTGATGATGAAATAGTGATAAGCAAGATTCTCAAAACTTTGCTGCCAGTTTATGCGATCAGGATCTCTGCAATTCATGAAACAAGGGCTACATCCAACCTCACCCTTGACACTCTGATTGGTAAGCTTACAACCTTTGAATTGAATAATTTTGACAATAGTGTTGTACCTTATGTTGAATCCACTTTCATGTCCTCTTTGAAGATTGGTAAGTCTAGTAGCAAGAATGATAAGAATAATGATAGTGATAGTAATACTGATGATGAACTTGATGAGCTTGAAGATCTTATGGCCAGAAGATTTCCCAAAGGTAAGGGAAGATATAGAGGCAAGTTACCTCTAGCATGTTTTAATTGTAAATAAGTTGGCCACATCACTACTAGATGTCTAAATAAGAAATATGATGATAGATCCAAAGACCGATCTGAAGGAAGCTATGGGAGAAGAGCCGATAGAGGCTACCAACACAATAACAGAGACAATCGAGATGGCTATGACAAAGGGAAAAAGGTATGTTACATAGCCAAAGAATTTGAATCTGAATCTGACACTGATGATGATGTAGAAGTAGTATTTGTTGCTATGAAGGATGATTCAGAAGAAGAAGAGAAACATGAAGAGACATCACTGATCTCTAAAGTAAGCAGAAATGA
Source organism: Chamaecyparis obtusa (assembly GCA_027943335.1). Lineage (NCBI taxonomy): Eukaryota > Viridiplantae > Streptophyta > Pinopsida > Cupressales > Cupressaceae > Chamaecyparis > Chamaecyparis obtusa. The sequence goes on along the minus strand of BSBK01004646.1, from coordinate 1,261,064 downwards.
TACATGGATCATAGACAGTGGCTGCACACATCATATGACTGGTGATATAGAGAAATTTGATCTAATTGATGAATATGATGGTGGATGTATTAGAATGGGAAATAATGTACCTTGTATGGTGAGAGGTAAAGGTTCACTGATGATTAATGATAGAATAAAATGTGAGAATGAATACTGGGTAGATGGACTGAACTACAATTTGATAAGTGTGGCATAGCTGAACAACTCAGGACATAGACTTACTTTTGAGAGTAGAAAGGTAAGAATCTATGATGATGGAGGAAGACTTGTTGGAACTGGTATACAATCTAGAGGTAATCTATTTTATCTTGATATTGATTAGTCCTCTTGTTTATTCATGAAAGATGAAGATGCATGGTTGTGGCATAAGAGGTTATGTCATGTGAATTTTGATAACATGGTCAAGATTAGTAAGAAGAAAAGAGTTAGAGGATTGCCTAACTTTGTCAAAACCGGATCATGCTATGTGTCATGAATGTCAGAAAGGTAAGATGACTAAGTCTAGATTTAAAAGCAAAGACTACTCAATAAAGAAGATACTTGAATTGGTTCATACCAACCTATGTGGTCCTATGAGAACTCAGAGCTATTATGGTGATAGATACTTTGTTCTTTTTGTTGATGACTATACTAGACTGATGACTGTTATGTTCCTAAAAGAGAAATTTGAAGCTTTTAAGTTGTTTAAATGGTATAAGGCTAAGGTAGAAAAAGAGATTGGAAAAGAAATCAAATGCTAAAGATCTGATAGAGGAGGTGAATTTATCTTTGATGAATTTACTAATTTCTGTAATTAGAATGGTATTAAGAGACAGGTCTCTACACTGAGAACACCTCAGCAAAATGGGATTGCTGAAAGAAGGAATAGGTCAATCATTGACTGTGCTAGAACACTAATGCTACAAAAGAATGTTTCTCAGACATATTGGAGGGAAGCTATCAGCACAACTGTATATGTGCTTAACTGAGTACAACTGAAGAAGGACACCAACCATAAACCTTATGAGCTATGGTTTGGACACAAACCTATTGTAAGTTATTTTAGAATTTTTGGAAGAAAATTTTTTATTTTGAAAGATGAAAGAAATGGGAAATTTGATTCTAAAGGTGATGAAGGAATATTCTTAGGATATTCTACTAAGAGTAAAGCATACAAATGTCTGAATAAGGTTACAAAAAATATGATTGAAAGTACTAATGTTCGTGTTGCTGAGTATGATGACATAAACATAGAAGAAAGAAAGGAACCGAAAGACTATGGTAGATTCACTTACATTGAACTTCTTGACTATCTACCAAAGTCACAACTTGTGATAACCAGTCAGCAGGAAAATAACCCCGAGGAACAGGAAAGGGAAACCGACGAACAAGATGGTGCTACCAAGCAAGCAAATGAACCTGAATAGGATGAACAAGAAAGAAGAAACTGAGTATTGTCTAGTTTTGTCAGAAGACATCATCCTGTGACACAAATTATTGGAAATAGACAAGCTGGAATGCAGACAAGAAGCAAAACAAGACAAGGTACATGTCTAGTTTGTGAATTTGAACCAAAGAATGTGAAAGTTGCATTAGAAAATGAAGAATGGGTTAATGCAATGAAGGAGGAAATAGAAAAAATAGAGAAAAACAAAACTTTCTCCTTAGTACCCCGACCTAAAGATAATAATTTTATCGGTACTAAACAGTTATTCAGAAACAAAATGAATGAAAATGGTGAAGTGACAAGAAATAAAGCGAGATTGGTATGCAAGGGATATGCACAGGAAGAAGGCATTGCTTATGGTGAAACATTTGCACCTGTTGCTAGATTGGAAGGAGTTAGAATGTTACTTGTATATGTTGCACATAAAAAATTTAAGGTTTATCAAATGGATGTGAAATCAGCATTTCTGAATGGTATACTTGAAGAAGAGGTCTACATAGAAGAACTTGAAGGATTCGTTGATCCAGACAATAGAAACATGGTATGTAGATTAAAAAAATCTTTATATGGTTTGAATCAAGCACTGAGAGCATGGTATGAAAGACTACATACTTATTTGTTAAGTATTGCATTTGTAAGAACTAGTGAGAACAATAATTTTTACATGAAAGGTGATACTGATGACACTATTATTATTGCTGAAATTTTTGTTGATGATATTATTTTTGGAGGTCAAGATCATGTATGTAAATCTTTTTCTGATGACATGAGGAATGAGTTTTAAATGTCTATGTTCGGAGAGATTAAAATTCTTTCTCAGATTACAAGTGATACAACAGAGTGATGGGATATTCATCACACAGTCCAAGTACATAAAGGAAGTCTTGAAGACATTTGGCATGGAAGATGCTAAACCTATGGGAACACCGATGGCTACTGGAAGTAAATTGACAAAGGAAGATGAAACTACAGAGATAAACCAGACACTTTACCGATCCATGATTGGTAAGCTCATGTATGTAGTTCACAATAGACCAGATATAGCACATGCTGTGGGAATTGTTGCTAGATATTATGCTAATCCTAGAGAATCACACATGATTTCTACTAAAAGGATCTTAAGATATTTGAAAAAGACAGAGGATTATGGATTATGGTATCCTAAGGAAGGTAAGTTTGAGCTGAAAGTTTATACCGATGCTGATTGGGCTGGAAATGTGGATGACAAAAATAGTACCACTGGAGGATAATTTTTCTTTGGTGAAAGACTTGTAACCTAGACAAGTAAAAAGAAAGCTTGTATTTCTCAGTCTACAGCTGAAGCAGAGTATGTTGCTACTACTACTAATTTCTCAAACATTGCATATATCAAGCAAGTGTTGGAAGGAATGAATGAGGTAATCACTGACCTGGTGATCATATACTGTGACAACACAAGTGCCATTAATATTTCAAAGAATCCTGTGATGCAGTCTAAGAAGAAACATCAATTAAGTATCACTACTTAAGAGAACAAGTGCAAGAGAAGCAAGTAAAGTTAGAATTTGTTACATCTAAAGAACAACTTGCAGACATTTTTACAAAGCCTCTACTGAAGGACACTTTTGAATATTTGAGGACTAGACTTGGGGTCTGTCCTCTATCTATCAGTCACTAATGTGATTTGGATGTTGCATCATCCTAATCTTATCAGAAGATCATTCATGGTGATGCAACATAGTTCACACTTTGGAGTTTTTTCAACGTTGTGATTAAGTTTGAAGAACTGAAATAGATTGGGATATCAGTATACTAAGATACAGAGGAAGTAATGGACACCAGAGAGTTACTTAGCTACTACAAAGATGAATATTTATTTGTTTGTTTCTTTGGCATTGTTATCAAAGGGAGAGATAAATAATATGAAAAGAAAAGGAGATATACACTGATGAGAACTATCTAAGGGAGAGATAATCTGAAAGGAACTTGAGAACTGAAAAGGTTATATCTACAGAATCACAAAGCTGTATTTTATAATGTTGTTTTAGTAGCGTAGTGATTAAACATATTAAGCTAGGGAGAGATTACACTGCACAACATTTGATCACAAAGTTGTAGAAAACATGTTTGGTATGTGTATGGTACATTTCATATTACTTGAGTTGCCATCAATGCCAAAGGGAGAGATTGATGAACTACAACTGATTTAGAACCAAAATGAAGAATTTGTAATTTGAGATTACTAAGAAGTTGATGATTAGATATGCAAGATGATTAAATCAGTATTATGTTGTCATTTATGTCAACTAGCTTGACAATACTTATCTTGTAAGTTACTATACCAACACATCTGAAGGAAGGTGAAAGATATGAAGAAGAGAAATATCTACATGAGGAAGATGTATATGACAGATGAGGAAAAGGAATACACTAAGTAACTTATTGATGAGTCTATGACTTGATGAAATTGACTTTATTATGTTGCATTCATCTATGATGAAGAATAGAGATGAAATTCATAAAGTAGTGTTGTTGATAAATAAATCATTTCAGTATACACCGATGAAGTGTAGTGTATACCGAGCATAGTATTAATTGAACTTGTGTTCACTGATGTATTTCTTTGTTAATCGAGAAAAATAGAAAGGAATTAAATGATCAGTTTAGCCGATAAAGTGATGAGCTGTAAAGTGTATGAAATCGAGGTAATAGATAAAGTTTGTTATGAAGATCAGTGACTAACGTAAGTAAAAAAGGATCTAATGGAGTAGATTGAAACATGTTATTGACACATCAGTTGAGGGAGCTTAAAGTGGAAAAATCTATGAATATGATTAAGTGGCAAAATCTGATGGAGGAAAAAAAATTGATTTACTCGTCTATATAAGAGACATTGGTTTCATTACGAAAAACATGCCAGAAGATGAAGATACTACAGAATTATCCCATGGAGAATTTTTCATGCATTCTGATCATACTAGTTAGTAAGAACCAAGCTGCAGAATAGTTACCAAGCTACAGAGAGTTATTACCGATGGATAGTAAGTTGATATAGTATTGAATCTAAAGTGTTATATTGGTCAAAAATATTTGAATGAGCTAAACATTGATCTGAAAACTACAAACTAAAGTTGTTTTAAGCTAGATCATCTACTGTTACATATTTAGCCATTGTACACAGTCAAATCTCTTAACCAAGTGGACTATGAAAGTCTTGTAATGTTTCATTCATAGAGTGAACATTGTTATCCTGTCAACCCCAGAGTGACTACCGGTTGGATGATAACTTTTGGTCTAAAATCCACTAACAAGGTCACACCTAACAGTGTGTTTGTAACCGTTAATAGGGTTGGGTCTTCACCGACCTCACTTCAAAAGAGTTAACATGATGCAGGAGCATCTTGGGTGTAAGAGCAATCTTGCATCACCCAAAAATATTTCTATTTTTGTATTCAATAAGGGCTATCTTGTGTAGAGTTGTTATTTATGGAAACTTGCTATTTTTAGTAAGTTGGTCATATGATCTTGGAATGTTCTAATTTTACATGTGGAGGTTCATCTCAGTCATATCAGCCTACTAGTAAGGTTTCATGGCTAGATCAGGTCTAGTTTTGAAGATATTGAAGATTTTCGGTATTGGCAACAAGGTACAGAAACTTTGAACTTAGTTTTGAAGGCTTTAGAGGCCCCAGATGAGGTCAAAAATTTGGGTGATAGGCGCTAGCATGAATCAAGCCTATAGACCACTTCGTGGCCTTTCTGAAATGGGGTTATAATAGTCCATCGGGTCAACTGGTGATGAATTATGGTCTTCGAAAGTTGAGTCACCTGAAATGGTAGAAAATAATTTTCTTTCAAAATTTTTGTTCAGGTTTCAAAAGTTATTTTGAGCCGACTTTGATGTAATAAATTGAAAAATAAAATAATTCTAAGTTTGGTCAGCCCTAAGGGCTAAATTTCTAGAACCTTCTCGGGTGGTGGAAAATGCCTATATAAAGAAGGCACGCAGTGTTGTCTAGGGTAGTTCTGGGTAGAGTTCTAGGTATTGATTCAAGGCTTTGTCCTACAGAATATTGTAAGGGAATGCCTATGTGGCTTTGCATATTGTAATTCTGGAAGTTTGTAATTCCACAGTTGTGGAGATAATAAGAAGCCGATTTTATGTTCTTGCATATTGTTGTTGTTTCTCTGTTTCTATTATGTGTTTGTGGTATTAAGGGGAGCACCCTTCATCAGAACAATTTTGGGTTGCTAGTCCCAAGTGGTTTTTCCATTTACAGGGTTTCCACGTTAAATCTCTTGTGTTATGTGTTGATTGTGATATTTGTTTATTATCATACTTTGAATATTACATGTTAGATTTAATCGGTAATTATTACAAAGTTTAGACTAATAATCGGTAAATACACAGACAGTGAAAGTATTATATGTTTACCGACTTGTAGAAGTAGTAGAATTGTTTTGGATTATACATTTTGATTTGGGACACTGGATAACTGATTCACCCCCCTCTCAGTTATTCTAACAGTTCTTACTCCTTCCAATCTAGCTATAGAGGAAAATGTCTCCCCATAATCTATTACTTCGTCTTGTGCGTAGCCTTTGCATACTAGCCTAGCTTTGTTCCTAGTTATTTCACCATTTTCATTCATCCTATTCTGAAACACCCACTTTGTTCCTATAACTTTTTTGTTTTCAGGTCTTGGGACCAGACTCCAAGTATCTTTCTTCTCAATCTGGTCATTCTCTTCATTCATTGCTTGTATCTAGTCTTCATTCTCCAAGGCCTCTCTAGTTGACTTGGGTTCAAATTCACATAGTAGGCATGGTGGATCCTTAGTCTTACTTCTGGTCTAAATTCTAGTATTTTTGTCTCCAATTATCTGTTCAGGCTTGTGATGTCTTCTTACATATTTTTCCAAAATAGGTTCAGCTCTTCTCTCCTCTATTTCATCAGGTTCCCCAACAAGATTGTCAGATTCAGCTTCTAAATGCTCAGCAACCTCTTCCTAATATTCAACAAAATTTTCTTGTAGCTCGGCATGTTCTTGTTCTCTTTCGGTATTATTTTCTTGATGCTCGATAGCATCTATCTATCGCTTGGCATTGCTTATCCGAGACTTGAAATTATATACAAGTCTATTACTTGCCTCTTCTTCTTCCTCAATGTACAAAAAAGATCTATAATCTTCTGGTTCTCTTTTGTTGTCAGCTTCATTTCTTTCTCCATACTCATCAATTTTCACATTCACACTTTCCACAATTTTGTTAGTGTTGGAGTTCAAACACTTTAAGCTTTACTTTTTGTGGAATATCCTAGGAATATGCCTTCATCACTCTTAGCATCAAACTTTCCATTCCTAGTGTCTTTTAATATATAGCACTTACTTCCAAATATTCTAAAGTATTTAACACTCGGTGCATGCCCATGCCATAATTCATAGGGTGTCAGATTTTTACCTTTCTTGATTTGTACCTGGTTAAGAGTGTAGACAACAGTGCTTATAGATTCTTTCTAGTATTTTTGTGCCACATTATTTTCAATCAACAATGTCCTTGCACAATACAAGATAGATCTATTTCTTCTTTCTGCTATACCATTTTGTGGAGGTGTTCTAGGTGCAGACATCTGTCTTTTAATTCCTCTATCATTGCAAAATAGATTGAATTCATTTGATGTAAATTTTCCACCTAGGTCAGATCTAAGACATTTCAGGTTCCTACCTATCTCCTCCTCAACCTTAGCCAAATACCACTTAAAGGATTGAAAAGCTTTAGATTTTTCTTTTAGAAACATTACATGCATCATTCTAGTGTGATCATCAACAAACAGGATAAAGTATCTAGCACCACAGTAACTTTGTACACCCATAGGTCCACAAAGGTCAGTATGAACCAAATCTAAAATGTTTTCTAAAGTAAAGGATTTTCTCTTAAAACTTGACTTTGTCATCTTTCCTAACTGACATTCCTTGCACATCACATTCTCAAGTTTCTTTAATTTAGGTAGACCTCTTACCTTTTTCTTCTTACTTATCTCTACCAGATTGTCAAAGTTAACATGACATAGCCTTTTATGCCATAACCAAATATCATCAAGCTGTGCAATTAAACATGTTTCTTTAGATAGGTCAAGATAGAACAAATTACCTCTAGTCTGATCTCCACTTCCAATTAGTTCTCAAGTAGCATCAAATATTTTAGCTTTCTTGTGATGAAATTCCACTCAATAACTAGTTTTGTTGAGATGAGCAAAGCTTAACAAATTATAATTAATACCTTAAACCCAATATGCATTTTCACAAGATATCTTATCAGTCAGTTTAATCAAACCTTTTCTTCTAACATGACATGGTGCATCATTACCAAATTTTACACTTTCACCTCTGTAATGATGTAAGGTCTCAAACTTATTTTTGTCACCAGTCATGTGATGTGAACAACCACTATCAATAATCCATTTATCATTCTTGTTCACATAGGATATTAATGCATTTTTCTCATCCTCATCAGATTCATCTTTCATTGCAACATAGACTACCTCAATTTCAAAATCATCACTATCAAGTGTTAGTCTCTTCTTCAGCAATGTAACAAGATTTCTTGCCTTTTCCTTTGTAGTCCTTGTTCTTTTGGTAGCTTCTGTCATCTCTTCTATCTTTGTGTTTTCTTTTTCTTTCATCATCTTTATCCTTCCTATCAGGACATCTAGCAGCTATATGACCAACTTTATTACATGCAAAACATATAATAGGGAGTTTACCTTTATACTTTCCTTTTCCTCTTCTCAGTCTTCTAGCCATAAGAGCTTCTAGATCTTCCAGTTCTTCATCAGAAGTGTCACTGTCACTTTCACTTTCACTGATGCATCTTTATTTTTCTTTCTTTGGCTTGTTCAAAACTAGTTGTGACTTGAAAGCAAATTCAACATTACCAATGCTTCCAACAGTGAAATTATCATAGTTAGAGAGTTCAAAAGCAGTCAGCTTACCAACCAAACTTTCCAAAGTAAGCACACTAGCAAAGTTGCATCTAGATTCCTGAATAGCTGAGATCTTAATAGCATATATAGGATGTAGGGTTCTTAGTACTTTCCCAATTATAGTTTCATCATCAATAACCCCATTTTCTCCTCTAATAGCATTCACAACTTCTTTTATTCTACCACAATATTGTGCAATGTTTTCACCTTCTTGTATTCTCATTTCATCAAAATTACCTCTAAGACTCTCGGCCTTTTCTTTCAGTACATTTAAGTCACCACCATAGATCCCTGCAAGAGTGTCCCACATCTCCTTAGCAGTTGTGCAATCCTTAATGTCCTAAAATTATGGATAGCTTAGGGCAGATGCAATTTCCAACATTTCCTGATTATCTTCTTTCTTAGCTCTCATTTCTTGGGTAGTCAAAGGTGCGACATGTGAGACATAGCCATTCTCAATGTAGTACTTTGCAGAGTCACCAATAGTGGCCAGATGTAGCTTCATCAAGCTTTGCCATGCAGGGAAGTTTTCCTTATTCATCTTCGGTACCTCCTTCTTATACATCCTGATCATTTGCTTCAAGCCCCTTTAAACTTTGTTTATGTAAGCACTAATAATAAGCAACAAAGCTCTGATACCAATTGTTAATATGATTTAGAACAAAAGAGAGGGGGGATGAATAAGTTGTTCTCAGGTCCTGATGTATAAAACAAACTTAAAAACTTTTCCTTAAATCAGATCCAATAACCAAAACAAACTCGGTCATCACTGATTCAATAATAGAAACATATAACAATGCAGTCCACTGCCCAGCTGTAGCTTAACTTGTAAAACATAGAAATGTTCAAACCAAAACATTCACACAAGTATTAACACCAAGATTTATAGTGGAAACCCAATGTGGGAAAAACCACTTTGTAACATGCTACTATTATTTTCACTCTTCTGAAGTGAGCTTGGTTAAAAGCCAACCCTATCAAAGGTTACAATACACACTGTTAGGTGTGACTTGGTTAAAGGATTTCAATCACCTTGTTAAAAGTGAGCCTTGTTATAGGACTTACATACAGTCCATTAGAATGCAACCTTGTTCAAAGGATTTAACATATGACTGTTAGGTCAACCTCTGTTAAAAGGATTTTGACTATTACAATGGTTAGAAAGTAGCAACAATATTTATTTGAAAAACATACAACTCACTTTGAAAATATCATATTTGATTCCGTACACTAATACTGGTTTACTAACTTTGAAACTTTTCCATCTCCATCTTTGATCTACTCAAAACTTTTCTTCAAGCAACCAACACAATTCTCCTTCAGCCTTTTCTACTTATACAGTCAATAAAACTTTACTAATCTTCCAACATTCTCTTTTTCACCCATGCACATGCATATCCAATGCTCAGGTTCCCTTAATACTTTCCTCATTTAGGTTAACTCATCTTATGCCACTCAATCTCATTCGTAGATCTTAGGGTTAGGTTAGATTCATTGAATCTACCCGCTTCATGTTCTTTGGCTTCATTTCTAGAATCATCTCAAATCTCTTAAAGATTTACAATAAAATGTTTTACAGTGCATTTAATGCTTTGAAACAATCAATAAATAAAGTCAACACATTTTACATAATCCAAGAATTCAACAATGTCAGCTCCAAAACTAAATTCTCTTCAAATATAAAAATGCTGATGCTCGGTCAATATTGTGATCAACTACTCGGTCTTCATGTAGAAAGCTCGGTCATTACTAAAAATATTTCCTCGTCTTATACTGTCTTCCTCGGCAATTAATTATTGTTCGGTCGACACTAGAATTTTGCTTGGCATACACTGACTCAGTCGACACTAATATTACTCAGCTTAAACATGATTTCTTTATTCTTTTCTCGATCAAGCCTACGATTTTAGTCTTCAATCTTACTAAGATAAATAATACATTGTCTCATCATTGTACAACATAGTCAAGTACACTTTGTAGTATCAAGATAACTCAACCTTTCCCTAGGTGCTATTGTTACCAACCCTGCCCCAATCCTTCGCAACAATACAATATATATAGTACTTTCTTAAGTAGCAACAGTCTTACCAATTAAGGTTTGACATCAATGACAATACAAAAATTATTTCAATTGTAGTTTCCAACACTTCTTATAGGCTGCATAAGCCAAAAACAATGTTACTGCTTCAATTCTTGCAACAGGTGCAAAAGTTTCTTCATAGTCAATTCCTTCTTGCTATGAGTATCCTTTACATACCAATCTTCCTTTATTTCTCACAACTTCTCCTTTTCCATTCATCTTGTTCCTGCATACCCATTTAGTTCCTATAACATTCTTATCTTTAGGTCTAGGGACCAACTCCCAAGTCTTATTCTTTTCAATTTGATCTAGTTCTTCCTTCATAGATATAATCCAATGTTCATCTTCATAGGCTTCACTAGTAGATTTAGGTTCAATTTGAGAAATTAAATAAAACTATTCTTGTACCTTATTTCATGTCAGAATTCCTCTGTCTATGCTTCCAATAATCTTCTCAACATGATGATTCCTTGATAGGTTCCTATTAGGTGTCACTTTCTCAGTTCTCACTTCAGCTGTCGGTTCTTCTGAGATTTCCTCAAAGAATCTTTCATTCTGCAAATCACTGTAAGTTTCATAGAATAATTCTACATTCTTTGGATTAGGTCTAGGATGAGTTCCTTCATCTTATTCAAAATCAAGTATTCTTTCCTGAATTTTGAACTTTTCATCAACTTTAACATTTGCGCTCTAAACAATAGTCTTAGTTCTTTTATTATAAAATCTATAAGCTTTGTTCCTTAATGAATAACCAAGAAATATAGCTTCATCACTTCTAGGATCAAACTTTCCAATGTCATCATCTCTCTTAATATAACATTTTCTTCCAAAAATTCTAAAATACTTAACTAATGGTGCATGTCCAAACCATAGTTCATAAGGTGTATTTTCTGTATCTGCTTTGATTTGTACTCTATGTTGGAAATTTTTCTATATTGAAGTATATGACTAGATATAGTGTTGTCATTATGGCAAAAAAGTCATATAGTAGTTTGGAGTCAGCGCACCGAGTGTAAAGATCATAATTCAGTTAAGTGTTGAAGACTGGACAGTGTACAGAGTTCCTACAGCTCAGAGCATCAGCGCATGTGTGTATAGATGAATTATGGTATGCACCCTAAAATTTAAGCTTGTTATACTATACTTATGCTTAGACTATGAGCGCATAAGTAGATATGTAAAGATGTGAAAGTTACAATCAATTGAAGTTGCACAGCCAGTGTGTGCCAGCAGAAAACAGAGCTTGGAGCTGATAGTTAGCTTTTTCATTTGTGATTGTAATGTAATATTGTAAAGGTTATGTGCCTATTGTATTTAGGTTTCTGACATGTTTATATGTATAATTGTAAGTATGCTTAAGCCAATTCATTTGGAAGCGTTGTCTGTAATTAGTTATAGGACCAACCTATTTATGTATTGTGTATAAGTGCATAAATATAAGGTGTGCCCATTGTATTCAGTATGGAAGTTGTAATAGAGTTGTGATAAGAAGAGAAGAGGTATGCGAAGACAACATAAGATGTATTAAAGGTTTACTAGAGGTCAAAGCATCAGCCCACCAAAAGAACTGATATGACAAGTAGTGTCACAGTGATATTTTAGCAGTAGATATAGTGTGTATCTGAATTCAGAAGGTTGTAGCCTTCACTATTTGAGTAGTGAGCTCTAGCATAGTGAGTCCACTCCCCTAACAAGGATCATTGTAAAAGACTCCTAACAGGGTCTGACCCATAACAAGGTCTACTATACTTAAAGCTTTGTAAAGCTACTCCTAACAGGGTAAAGGATCTTCTAACAAGGATCACAAAACACTAGTGTAGAATATTAGTGGGTATCAAGTCCCACAGGGGTTTTTACCTATTTGGGTTTCCCCGTAACCATATTGGTGTCATGTGTTGATTTCATGTTTCATGTTTATGTGAATGTTTAATTCAATTCTTAAGCATTTATGTTCAGCATAAAGATTAAAGTAAAAAGTTAAAATATAGTGAACACTGATTCAGCCCCCCCTCTCAGTGTTCCCATTCCTAACAATTGGTATTAGAGCTCTGGTCCTCAGCACATAAGTTTAACCACTTGAGGAGATCATGGAAAAAGTAGAAATGAAACATTTGAAAAGAAATCTTGAAGCTTCTCTTGAAGATCTGGACAAGTTAGAAAGAGAATCTGAAGAACTAAAGGATAAAATCAGTGATCCTCAGTTAGTCATCAAGAAGCTAAGGAAAGATTTGAAAGAATGCTCTACCAGTGATCTAGGGACAACGGTAAAGAAGCTCAATAAAGAAAAAAAATCCTTAAAAGAAAAAATTGAAGAGGTTGATGATAAGATGACTAATAATCAGACAGTCCTTGATGAATAGATCAAAGAGAACCTTCAGCTGAATGAAGAACTAAGGAAAGAAAACATGGAAATCTTGGAGCTAAGAAATTACAAAGAAAGCTTGGAATCTGAATTGAAAGAATAAAAGAATCATATTGACAAATTACACACCAGTGCTGATTTGGTAGAATCTCAGTTGAATGCAAGAAGAGCCAAAGCAGACACTAGCTGTATTGGATACAATGAAGCACAAAATTAGATTGACAATATGTGAGCAAGAAAGGATTCACAAAAGGACTCTACTGATGCTGAAAAGACTGAAGATCAAACCATAGATAATGGTGAACCACCTAAGAATGAGCACAAGAAAGTAGAAAGCACCTATTTTTCTTGTAACAAGCATGGTCACATTGCAAGGTATTGTACAGAGGTAAAACCTTTTAATGGTTACTATTATTCATGCAACAAGTTTGGTCATAGAGCTATGAATTGCAAGACTAGTAAGAAGAATATAATTCAAAAAGATCAGAGAAATCAAAACCAAACAAATGTTAGAAGTGCTCAGAATGTTACATGCCAAATATTTAACTATAATGGTCACACAACAAAGCAATGCAGAATGGTGACTCATGTCAATGCACCAAGGAATATAAGACCTCCAGTCATTTGTCACTCTTGTAACAAGGCTGGACATATCTCAATATTCTATAGATCAAGAATGCAAGGTCAGGGAAATTCTAACAAGGCCGAAGAAATAGTCTTGGATCTTGTAGGTGAAGTTAACTTTGTTAAAACCTCAGAAGATGTGAGCATGATTTGGTCAGAGATAAAGAAGGAGAACATTTATGAGAATGTATTGGATGCATCCCTAGTGGATGCACCCTCTACATCTTCTTGAATGGCCCTCAAGGTCATAGGGGGAGCTAATTTAGCTCTAGACCCCTGTGTGGCTGGTATACTCATCCTTAGAGTATGCGACTTTGGACTTAATCTTTTGGAGTGTATAGGAACCCTTGTGCAAGAGCACACATGCTAATTGTTTGTAGAGCTTGAGTTTAAAATTTTGAAGTGACAACCTAGTTTATGTGACATGCATTAATGGCAGATTTTTTACTTTTAAAGTTCACAAAAGTCATTTGATTGCTCATTGCATTCAAATTCAAAGCGATAGAGAGTAGAAAGAGCCTTGGACATTGTTGTGAAGTCTTGGTGATTGATCTATTAGAGATTTTCTACAGTTATCAGTGCATTTGATTAGTTGTAGAAACCCTAGCTCATTGCACCAATTTAGAAGCCATCAGTTTACCTCTAAAGTTTAGTTGGAAAGCGATTAACAAGTAAGTCATGGCCACTCCCATTTTTTATGATGTCGCTGAGAAGAAAAGATATGTTTTCAAGAGGCACCCATTTAAATCCACCCTAGATGATTTAGAGGGAGCTTTCTCCCGCATGCCTATGGGCATCATGCATGTGGAAGACATAAGGGCTTACATCTACTATAAGAAAGAATCTATTGGGCTAGATAGGTTAAGGGTGCACATGGATACCATGTTAAAATAGGACAAAACATTCATGGATGAATACACCAAATGGAATGAACACCCATTGTTGAGTATGCTACGACATATGAATTCTATGAGACTGAATGGATAAAAGTCTTATTGAGCAGAATCCATGATGATTAGTTTTGGATTGGAGATGTTCCAGTCATAATCACAAATGACTTAATTCATGATATGACAGGCCTTTCTAGAATAGGTGCCATCCTTCCTGTGGGAAAGGATGTTAGGAAAATGGTAGAAGAAGTTTTGAAGTCAAGGAACGATAGGCACGATATGACCATTGAGCCTATTGAGCAAGAAGACATCAAATTGATGTCAATGATACTGGATTATAGATTTCATCACACCAGTAGGGTGAATAGTGTGTCTGCAGGCACTATTCTATCAGCTATCAGACTTGTGAAGGAAGATGGGTAATTCAACTTGTGTGAGATCTTGCACACACAATTGATAGATAACATCAAGGCCATCAAGCATGACAAAACAAAGATATTCAGGTTTGGGTCCCTAATCATCTATATGCACCTTCATATTATTGGGAAGATATCAGATTTGTACTTGGACAAGTCCATTCCTACCATGCCTCAGATATCCATCAAAGCATCCATAGAGAGTACTCTAAGGGATTATATCACATTGGAATTGAAGACTTTTAGAGCTAAGATGCAGATGAGATATAGGATTCCAGAAAGCATTGTATAAAAGTACAAGGATTCAATATGCTTTATGGTGGAGATTGATACTACATGTTTGGAAGTTGTTGAACCTAGAACTAAGTGGACTCATCCACTTGGGTATGAGGTAGAGGAAAAATTTCTTGAAGCTTATGCATAGGTACTTCTAATAGCCCCTAAAGATCCTAATGAACCTAGGTGGGGAACCTATGATGAAAAGGCCAGAGAAGTTGATGCAAAACTTAACAGTGCAACAACTAAAAGAAAGGTTGAAAAGGTCACTTTTAAGATCTTGAGAATACATGGTGTGTCTCAAGATGACCTTGATAAAGAAAGGGATGAAAATATTTCCCTAGAATTGAAAGGAGCAACAGTAGAAGGACAAGAAGATCCTAAGTTGAAGAAGATGGAAACTGAACTAGATGATAGTTAGAAGGGTAAAGAAGTTAATACTTCTTCTACACCCATAGATATTGTTGATCTTACCACTCCTTTGGATTATAAGCCTTTATTCAAGAGGAAGAAAGAAGCTAGCACTAGTCATCCATTCTCGTGAGTATTAAGGAGCAAGAAAAACACTCAAGCACCTCCCCAGGTAGGATTCAGACCTAGCCTTAAAGTTTTGATTGCAAGAATTATTGATGAGGGAAAAATTGATCAAGTAGAGAAGTATTATGACACATACAGTGAGATTAACAAATCAAAATTTCATAGTATGATTGTCAAACATATGATCAAGTTCAAGAAGATAGTCCTTGAGTTGAAAACCTCCATTCCAGATAAAGTATGGGATATTTTGGAAAACCTAAAGAGACAAACAAATGAAGAAGATCTAAGGATCAAAGAAAAAGTATTAGAAGACACTCTTCCAGTATGTTCTATTGAAGGAAGGTCATTGTTACTAAATCTAGTGAAGCTGCACTTAAGAAAAAAGATGAGAACTCTTCATATTATGAACAAAGACTACAAACTGATAGCGAAGGAAATAGAGAAGGCTTTTGAAAAGGTGTTATTGGAACAACAGATAAAACCACCTATTGCGCCCATCACTCATGCACCCAGTAAGCAAGATAAAGAAGTAGAGACCTTCAATGTACCAATGAAATGTCCTTAGTGTTAGGAATGAATGCTGGATGTTGGCAGTCATTCTGTAGCAGTTTTTGTTGCATTCATTACTATGATTGCCATTGATGTCAACACAGTGATCTTCTGGAGACTAGCAGAGAAGTAGATAGTGTTTTGATTAGCGCACATGGGATATTGTAGTTAGAGCTATGTGATGTTGAGGTTATATTATTTGATATGTTATTTGTCTATGGTTAAGAGCGTAAATAGAAATTCATTTATTCATAGAAGTTATGAGCATTTTGGTGGAAGTAGTATTCAGGCAGTGTTCCTAAGTAGTGGTTTGTGGAAATCGGATGATATCTCCTAATTGGGATGGAATCTAGTTTTGCATAGTTAAAGGGAAGGTTGACACACATTGATAGTGACATGGTTCATAGTGCAAACTTTGAGGTCGTATGAGTGAAGAGTTATTACATTTGGAAGGTGACAATTTTGTGTAATTTTGATGTAGCATGTGGAAACTTTTATTTTGTATTTCTGTGCCGACTCATTTGTAATTATTTGAGTGTGGTATAAAGGAAGGAATGTTTTTCTTTATTGAATATAGTGTGTTAGTAATGTGAAAAAAGTGTGAGCATGGTATGGTTGAATGCGAATGTAAGCATGAAGTGAAGAAAAGAGCTAATAAAGTTGTGAAAGCGAAATTGTGAAGGAAGACATGCGAAGTACAGAGATCTGGAATTGAGATCTAGTGTAGCAGTGAGTGTGGTTTGGAACAATATGGAGGTAACATATTTTATATTATTCTGCTGAATAATATTAAGGTCATTTGGACAGTGTGATCAGTGATCTTACCCTGAAGCTGTTTGGGTAGTGGGTCCTTCTGTCTTCCATAACTCCTAATAGGGTTAGAATCTTTTAACAGGGATTCAAAATCTCCTAATAGGGATTCATATGTACTGAATGTATTTCATAAGACTCCTAATAGAGTCCATCCTTTCACAAGGAATATTTATATTAGTGCATCTTTTGTGGGCATCATTCCCACCGGGGTTTACTCTTTGATCAAGAGGTTCCCTAGTCAACATATCTTGTGTTATTGTGTCATTGTGTATGAATATCTTTCTATGGTTGGTAATTACATTTCTTACATGGTTAAATGTTGTTGAAATTAATAAAGGTTATAATTAGCTGATAACTGATTCACCCCCCCCCCCCTTCTCAGTTATCTTGGTGGACTTTACTTTCTAACACTCAGGACTCAACACCCATAACAGAAACTCAAACTAAGGCAAAAAAGTCTGCACCCATCTTAGAATCTCATGAAGGTAGCAATATTATCATAGGTAATGTGGAAATAGCCATGGTGGCTATAGATAAGGATTTGGACAAGTTTGAGGAAGCATTTTTTAGTACTAAAGAAGCTGAAATCTTATGCAACAATTCACCTCTTACTCAACAAGAAGTACTCATAGAAGATGTATCTGATAAGAAAGAAGAAGAAGAGGTGGAAAAGAAAGAAAAAGATACTTATGTTGATCTTGCAAAGGTAAAATAAGAAGTGATGGACAACACTCCCATCAGTCCCTCCTCAGCATTGTTGTCAAGTTTGACATCTGACACAAGTAGTTTGGACTCTTGGAAGGAAGAAGACCTGATTAAGTTCAGCGTCTTGGCTATGGAGAAGGCAAAAGAAAAAAAAGTTATGAGGAATCCTCTCTTGATAGAATTAGTGAATATTTTGAACAAGTTTTTTCCCGAGGATAAGAAAGTGTCAAAAGTAAATTCGGTTGATGATGTGAGTTCAATCCTCTCACAGTTCAAAAGAAACTTTTCTAGCCTAGAAGAATTTGCACCTATAGTAGCAGAAGAAAAGTACTTAAAGAAGAGACTGAATGAGTTAATGATCAACTTTGCACTAGACTTGAATTTTCTTAAGTTTGGTCAAGCATCTTTGAAAGAGTTTGTTGATGAAGGAAGAAGGATCATTGCAACATGCATGGATCAAGACAAGCTCACCAATGCTCACTTCAAGAAGATAAAAGAAGCAGAAGCCTTGATTGAGCAGGTGAAGAATTTAGTGTCAGACACATCCACTGATGTGAACATGTGTAACAATGTCTACCAAGGTTAGATACATAAAATTGAGAAGGAAGAAAAAGAGATAACAAGGATAAGGTCTAGATAGGCTCAGTTGAGGAATGGTCTTGTGCCCTCTTTAGACATCCTCAATCAAAATTTAAAGGAGATTGATGCCACCATGGTAACTTATGATCATGGTCCCATCAATGAATTTAAGAAGATGGAGAAGCTTCAATATGAATTATGTGCCCATCTCCAAATAGTTAACTCTCTGATAACCTTTTGGAAGAAGGAGATCCAGAACCTCAAGATTGCATAGCTGGATGTTTTCCCTCAGTGAGTACGTGTATATACAATTTTTTGATGCACCTTTTTCATTAATGTCAAAGGGGGAGTTGTAGATAGAATACGGAGTATATATGCATAGGGAGATATAAGATTATTTATAAAACATGTATAGAAGACAAAAAAATTTGTGTAAAGGAACAATTATCAACTTGGCCATATTCCTTTGTTACCATCAATGAAAAAGGGGGAGATTGTTGGAAAGTTGTCTATATTGAAGTATATGACTAGATATAGTGTTGTAATTATGGCAACAAAGTCATACAGCAGTTTGGAGTCAGCACACCTATTGTAAAGATCAAAATTCAGTTAAGTGTTGAAGACTGGACAGTGTACAGAGTTCCTGCAGCTCAGAGCATCAGTGCACGTGTGTACGGATGAATCATGGTATGCACCCTAAAAGTTAAGCTTGTTAGACTATACTTATTCTTATTCTATGAGCGCATAAGTAGATATGCAAAGATGTGAAAGTTACAATCAGTTGAAGTTGCACAGCTAGTGTGTGCCAACAAAGAACAGAGCTTGGAGCCGACAGTTAGCTTTTTGGTTTCCGATTGTAATGTAATATTGTAAAGGCTATGAACCTATTGTATTTAGGTTTTTGACATGTTTATATGTATAATTATAAGCATTCTTAAGCCAATTCATTTGGAAGCATTGTTTGTAATTAGTTATAGGATTGACCTATTTATGTATTTTGTATAAGCGCATAAATATAAGGTGTGCCCATTGTATTCGGTATGGAAGTTGTAATAGAGTTGTGATAAGTAGATTAGAGGTATGAAAAGACAACATAAGATGTATTAAATCTTTGCTAGAGGTCAAAGCATCAGCCCACCAAAGGAACTGATCTGACAAGCAGTGTCACAGTGACAGTTCACTAGTAGATATAGTGTGTATCTGAATTCAGAAGGTTGTAGCCTTCACTATTTGAGTAGTGAGCTCTAGGATAGTGAGTCCACTCCCCTAACAGGGATAATTGTAAAAGAATCCTAACACGGTCCAAACCTTAACAAGGTCTACTATACTTAAAGCATTGTAAAGCTACTCCTAACAGGGTAAAGGATCTTCTAACAAGGATCACAAAACACTAGTGCAGAATATCAGTGGGTATCAAGTCCCACTGGGGTTTTTACCTATTTGGGTTTCCCCGTAACCATATTGGTGTCATGTGTTGATTTCATGTTTCATGTTTATGTGAATGTTTAATTTAGTTGTTAAGCATTTATGTTCAGCATAATGATTAAAGTAAAAAGTTAAAATACAGTGAACACTGATTCACCCCCCCTCTCAGTGTTCCCATTCCTAACACTTTGTTCATTGTATACACTACTGTGTTCATTGCTTCTCTCTAGAATATCTTCACCAAATCATTTTCAAATAACATGGCTCTTGATGATTCAGTCATTGACCTGTTCCTTCTTTCTGCAATACCATTTTGTTCTGGTGTCCTAGGGGATGAAAACTATCTCTTAATACCATTCACTTCACAAAAAATGTTAAATTCTTTTGAAGTAAATTCTCCACCTCTATCTGATTTCAAACATTTAATCTTCATTCTAGATTCATTCTCAACTTTATTCTTAATGATTTTAAACTTATCAAATACTTCAGACTTTTCTTTAAGATATGCAATCCACATCATTCTTGTAAAATCATCAACAAGAGTCATAAAATACCTTTCTCCATAGAGTTCTCTAGTCCTTGTGGGACCGCTCAAATATGTATGAACAATTTCCAACTTCTTGCTGGGAAATGAGCTTCTCTTCTGCTTAGCCATCACACACTCCTTGAAAATCATGTTATTAGGTTTCATAATCTTAGGCAAATCTCTTACTGAAAGTGTAGTACTTACTTTCACAATATTATCAATGTTTATATGACAAAATCTTATGTGCCATAACCAACTGTCATCAATCTTAGTAATCAAGCATGTCATCTCAGTAGGATTCAACTGAAATATATTACCTCTGGTTCTTGATCTAGTACCAATCAAATTACCATCCTTGTCTTTGATTACACAAGTTTTCTTAGTAAACCAAACTTGATATCCCTTATCAACTAGCTGTCCAACACTCAAAAGATTATGTTTCAATTCATCTACAAAGTAAACATCATCAGTATTAGTCTTTCCATAATGAGTAATACATCCTATACCTTTTATCAAACAAGGTGCATTGTTTCCAACTATAACAATTCCTCCATCATAATTCTTAAACTTTATGAATTTCTTCATGTCTCCAGTCATATGATGTGAACAACCACTATCTATCATCCAATCGGCTTTCTTTTCTACTTGAGAAACTAAACCTTTTTCTCCCTTAACTTCTATTTTAGGATTTGCTTCTTTTATTGCTACAAATCCTATATCATCATTCTCATTATCACTTTCACTTAGATATTTCTCTATCCTAGCTTTAAATTCTTCATCATTAGCATAATAAAATTCTTTAGATCTTCTATGTTTAAAGTTCTTTCTATACTTCTTTACTCTCTTAGGACATTTAGATGCAAAATGACCATATTCTTGACAAGTCCAACATTTAAAGATTTTCTTGTTAGGATAATAAGTAGAAAATGCAAATATTAACAAACAAGAGAGAACACAATAACACAAAATTTAACGTGGTTCACCCAATCCCTGGGCTACGTCTACCAATAGCGAGTCCAATATCTTTATCATTATCCAGTGATTACACTCTAAAACCTACAACTCAATACCACTGCAGGAAGCTACAATAATTTGTTATACAATGAATCTCAAACCCTAAGCCCCTTTACAAGTATTTTTGACATAAGAAAATTAGGGAAAAAATACTTTGAATAATAGAAAAATAGATGGTCGACACTTTACAATATTATTAAGTCATCTCATCAGGGGCTCTGCCCCTTGACCCCACCTCAGGCGCTACCCCATGACCCCGCAAGGGGCTCTGCCCCTTGACCCCATGGAAAAGTCTGATTAGGCTCCACATACATAACATTTCTTACTGTCTGGTTCTCTTTCACAAGTAAGGAAATACATTCTTCAATATTTTTGTCTTCTTCATTCTTGGTTCTACTGCTACTAGCATAATCTCCCCTCACACTCATGCTTCTTGACAAAGTAGAGTGAATACTAAGTGCACTGAACACTATCTCCATTCTAGGTAAATCTTCAAATTGTCTCAAATTCATCTCTACTGCTTCTAATCTTCCAAGAAGAGTTTCTCTGGTGAAGTTCTCAGTACAAGGCATAACTTGGTCTATCATCTGCGTTGTTTGCTTAAATGCAGGAGTCAATGTCCTCATAATTTTCTATATCACTTCATTGTCTATCTTGATTCCTTCACAAGATTTTATACCTGCAAAAATCTCTGATATTTTACCAATATAGCTTCTAACAGATTCATCTTCCATCATTTTTATATCTTCAAATGCACATATCCAATTAATTATGTAATTTGACTTTCTTTGCATGTTCATCACCTTCAAAAGTAGATTGTAAAGATAACCAAATTCCATGAGATGTTTTTAGATATTTTACCTAACTGTACTCATTTTCTGGAAGGGCTGACAAGAGTGCTTCTCTGGCAAGTATGTTACACATACATAGATCTCTTTCCTCATTAGTAAATTTTTCAATTTTGTCTTCATCAATGATAGTCTCCTTATTCTTTGTGATTAACCAATATCCTAGTCCTAAACAAAGTAAATGTGTCTTCATCTTTTCTTTCCAGCTATAAAAATTTACTCCATCAAACTTAGGGCTTTGTTTCCTGAAATGACTCGCCATGGATCTCCTCAAGTTGTTAAACTTTTCCTTGAAGGACCTACTGCTCTGATACCAATTGTTAGAAAGTAAAGTCCACCAAGATAACTAAGAGGGGGGGGGGTGAATTAGTTATTAGATAAATACATCTTTTATCAACTTTAATATATTTTAACCATGTAAGCAATGTGATCAACAAGCATAGAAAGATATACATACACAACAACACAATAACACAAGATATGTTGACTAGGGAACCTCTTGATCAAAGAGTAAACCCCAGTGGGAATGATGCCCACAAAAGATGCACTAATATGAAAGTTCCTTGTGAGAGGATGGACTCTATTAGGAGTCTTGTGAAATACATTCAGTACATATCAGTCCATGCTAGGAGACTTTGAATCCTTGCTAAAAGATTCTAACTCTGATAGGAGTTATGGAAGACAGAAGGACCCATTATTCAAACAGCTTCAGGCAAAAGATCACTGAACACACTATCCAAATAATCTCTATATTATTCAATAGAATAATATCAAAACATTACTGATCTCAAAAACTCATCACTTCTCCTTTGACTATGCCAAACCGCACCAATAGCTTCATACCAGATCTCTATCCTTCGCATATCCTCTTTCAACAAGTATTGCAGAATTCTACAATTCACTTTCACAATCTTACATTCCAATTAAACATTAAAATAAGGAAAACATTTCTTCCTTTATACCACACTCAAATAATTACAAATGATTCGGCATACAAATTACAAAATAAAATCTTCCACACATTACATAAAAATTCCATTATTACATAAAACTGTCGACTTCCAATTAAGATAAATCTTCACTCATGTGACCTCTTACCTTTTTGTCACATCCACATCACAATTATCATGTCTTCAACATATTTTCAACTTCACATGCTCAGATTATATCCTGATCAGGAGATATCATCTGATTTCCACAAACTGCTACTCAAGAACACTGCCTGAATACTGCTTCCACTAAATTACACATAACTATCATGAATAAATGAATTTTTGTACATGCTCTTAACCATGACCTTATGAAACATCATAGATTAATTAATCAACTCCTCATAGCTTTATCTTCAATATCTCATGTGCGCTAACTCAAACAATGTTTGCTTCTCTGCTAAACTTTAGTAGATCAATGTGTTGACATCAATGACAATCATAGTCATGAATGCAACAACAACTGCTATAGAATGGTTGTGAATACTCCACCATAGGATATATTCAACATTCATTCCTAACAAGAATGGTTTCTGGATCCAAGTGGGTTTTGGATGAATTAACGACAAAAGTACCAATGTCAATTTCTGGAAAATGAGTGGAATGTGGGAATGAAGCTTCTAACATACAAAAGTATGTGAAAGGTTGGGGATTGGTGTGAATGGTGATTTTAGTGTCATTATGTGGGAATTTTATTTACTCGTTGAATTTGTAGGTAATGACTTACATAGAATGAATCCAAGGGAAACCAAGGAGAATATTGTATGGAAGGTCAAGATCAACAACATGGCATATAGTATCGTATATTGTTGGTCCCAACTTAATGGGAAAAGAGTGTTGAAAAATTATTTTGATAATATTTTCATTGTTGGAATATAATATTAAGTATAGAGATGAAGAAAGGAAAGACATATCGGCATAGGCACTATCAAAAAGTGTTATTGATATAGAGGAAGGGAATTCAGAAAAGTTTATTGGAAATCATTGGTGGTGAAAAGAAAAGAAAAGAAAAGGTTACAAACAAGGATGACATCCAATAAGAAATTTTTTTTATAGAATTTTGAGAAACCCTAATCAAGACAAGCAATAAGAGGAGATCAAAGGTAAAGAGAAACATAGAGGTAGAGAGACATAGATCAGAGGACACAAGCAAAAGTGAAAAACAATGTAGATTTTTGTTATCGAAAAAGATCAAAGGATCAAAGATCAAAATTAGATTAGAGAAGAAGAAGAGAGAAATGAGATCCAACAAGCTTTTGGAGAAAGCATCTACAAGTCAAATTTCTTGTAAATTTATTCCTAATATTTTAGCAGCAAGATTGTGAAATCTCTTAACCGGGCAGTCACTAACTAGACTTAGAAGTTCTATTTAGGAACTTATTGTAAATCCTTTAATAGGGTGAGCACTATATAAGTGGGATAAAAACTCTTAATATAGTATTCTTTAACAAGACTTTCAATACTCTTAACATGGTATTAAACACTCCTAACAGGGTGAAGTTATTCAAAAGATGGCATTTATGTAAGCTCCTAACATGACACCTTATTACTGCAGTGATGAGTTGTGGGTATCATCCCCACCGCAGTTTTTCCCTCTGACCAAGGATTTTTTGCGACACCAAAATATTATGTTAAGTGTTCGAATTTTTATGTGTTGTATGTTTAATTTGCATATTATTAGTTATCAATTAAACATTGTAGCATCTATCGATAAAATAAAAAATAATTATTGGTACAAGTAATTTAATAGCTATCATTTTATGTTCAAAAAGTTGAATAAGTGTGAAATATCTATGGTAATGATTCACCCCTCCTACTTAGTACCCTACCTAAAACTTTCCAACAATTGGTATGGTAGAATTGGTTCTCTAGAATAAATGTTAACTACTTGGGAGTAGATCTAGAATGATGATAAGTTATAGGTATTAGAGAGAGTTGGAGGAAGCCCTAGAAGATGCTAATGAACAAATCTATGATCTGAAGAGTAAGATAAAGACATCATTTGGAAAAATAAAGGAATTGACAGAAAGACTACAAATGAGCCTTGATGACCTTGATAGACTATTAGAAGACAATATCAATTCTAAGCAAGCTGATGTGGCTATACAAGATTTATTGAAAAAGAACAATGAATTATTTCAAGAAATCATTCAAATGAAAAAGGAACATGAAAGTCAAGCCTTAAGAATGATATAAGTATTGGAAATAATGAGGATTGTCAAAAGTGCTAAAGAAATTCTTGAACCTGAGAAGATAAATGTTGAAGAAATAATCAGAGAGAAAGACTTAGTCTTGCAAGTAAAAATGGAAGAAGTTAGAGAAAGAAATGACATGATAAAAGGTATTAGTGATAGGATTCAACAACTACAAGTAGAAAATTAGAAGCCGAAGCAAGAAAATGAAGATCTAAAAACCTACCCAAAAGTTGAAAAAGAAATCAATGCTAGACTCACAAAGTTTGAACAAAGCATGCAGAAAATTGATGAAAAACTAAAAAATTAGAGAAGACTAGGTGACATTACCAGACTAGGGTATATTGGTAACAAAACAATGGATATCAGAGAATCATCAAAATATAGACAACGAACTTCTGAAGAATCTAGTGATACACAAGGTAAGAAACCCTACAAGCCTACCTTCTACAATTATGGAAAATATGGTCATATTGCAAATACGTGTAGAAGAAAAAAAGTGAACACTCTTAAAAGCACATTCTTTAATGGTTACTGCTACAACTGCAACAAGTTTGGTCATAAAGTTGTTGAATATAGATCTGAAATTGTTAGTAGAACAATTGAGAAAAACTTCTATTAACATTGCTACAAATGTAATCACTATGGACACAAAGTTGAAGAATGAAGAACTAAGGCACCAACAACAAGGAAATTAGTTTATTATAAGAGAAGAGAAACAAAAAATTATGTTACATGTTTTAATTGTGGAAAACCTAGACATCTAGCATTAGAATGAAAAAAATAAAACAAGGAAGTGAGAACTGAACTATGGAGACCATTTGCACTACCATGCTATATTTTCTCAAAATTTGGTCATGTCACCTATAATTAAAGATATCAGTACACCATCACCAATGACAATAAAGGAGAAATAATTATAAATAAAGAACAAGTCAAAGAGGAAATGAAGAAGATATGGAGAAAGAAGGAAGATGACTCACTATCAATGGAAGACCTTGTGTCAGATGACCTAGGGAATTCATCTACCAACTAATAAAGTAAGTAAGTGATTAGGGACATATAATTTTATTGAAATATTTTAGAAGTCCCTTAAATCAAATTTTGAGCTGAAATATTCAAGAGCATAAGATAGATGCAATGATAATTAGGAAAATGGAAAAAATTGAGTATAAGATTACTATCGGTGAACTAAGATCACTATCGGTATAAAAGCTACTATTGGCCTAGAATAAATGATTTAGTAAAATAGTTTTTGGACATCTTTCCATTATATTATGACACTTATCATAAAATAATCACATTTTGAAATTTCACTACGAAGAACAAAGCCTAAGGAATTACTATTGTGTATTGCGCTAATTCATTCTACAGAAAGGATTCAGACGGATTGATTGAACAACAAACCCTAGAAACTCAAAATATCAGATAAGTGAAGGAATATATTAAAATCAAAATGACAGAGAGAGTGGTATTAGTTGAAAGATCAGAAGAGGATGAATTGGAATATCATTTAAGCACTCTAAGAATCACAAATGTAAACAGAGCTGGAGCATTATCTTGAATACCATGAAGATTCATGTTGACAGAAGATGTAAGATCATTTATTCAATACAAATAGATTGAAATCAGTGATGAAGATATAAGGACAACCTACAAGGAACTATACAAAGAGGAAGGAATGTTGAATGAAGAGTATGGAAATTTGGAAACAAAAGAATCGACACACATCGT
The DNA here is from genome assembly GCA_027943335.1 of Chamaecyparis obtusa. Taxonomy (NCBI): domain Eukaryota; kingdom Viridiplantae; phylum Streptophyta; class Pinopsida; order Cupressales; family Cupressaceae; genus Chamaecyparis; species Chamaecyparis obtusa. The sequence continues at coordinate 1,234,097 of BSBK01004646.1, read as the reverse complement.
GCACATGCCAAAGAATTTTGAAGATGAATGGATCAAGTGTGTATTGATTCGAATACATGGAGACTATATTTGGATGGAAGGAGATAGTCAAATTGAAATCATAAAGGAAATCATTAGTGTAGTCACAGGAATATCGGGTAATGGGAGAAAATGTGTAAAAGAGTTGGATCTTAAAATATAAATTAAAGGTTTAGTTAGGTACAAGAAAGATCAGAAGACTTTTTTAGTGATCAACATCTTGGATAAGGAAATAAAATTTGTATCAATGATTATTGGCTACAAGATCTATCAAGAAAATCAGTTAGACAATATATCAGGAGGAGAACTACAATTTTCATATGAGATTGTTACTGAAGTAAATAGATATGATTTAGCAGAAATGATGTGGAATCAACTAATGGTGAATTCAAGGAAGATAAAGAAATAAGGATTAAATTTTGGAGTACTTTCGGTATGTATATTTTTCTATATACAAAACTATTTTCTAGGCATTGGTAATAAATTGGATATTAGGTGAACTAGTTATACATCAGATTAATAAGTACATTGAACAATTGGGAACTAATTATAACATAGTGATGTGGAGTTATTTCAAATAATTTCAAGGAAGAATGTATGATAGATATCAGATACCACCTCATATTGTTGAAAAATATAAGAAAGATATATGTTTTCTAGTCAATGTATAATCAAAGTAGTGGAGCCACAGATATCTTGGGTACAACCATTTGGATATGAAACAATAAAGAATGAACTAATAATAAGTATTGAGCAACTACTGAGTCAACCTAAGGATATGGAAGCTAATTAGTCTGGAAACTATGAAGAAGTGTAGAAAAAAAAAATATCAGGTGAGAATAAATCAAAGAAAGAAAGTAGTAGTACAATGAAAAGATAGAAACTAAACATAGTACCAGAGACTTATGCCAAAATAAAGAAAATGTTAGCTAAATAGAGACAAGATACTAAAAAAGAAGCTAAAGAAGAGTTTCCACCAACAAAGAGAACAAGATATAGGAGAACGCAAACTACATGAAGGAGGAACACAAGAATTTAGTCAATAGTAAAGGAAGAAAAAGTACAAGAAGAAAGAAAAAGAAACCTAAACATGAGACATAACCATAAAGAGTGAGAATTCCATGAACATTTATAGATATAGAAAATGGAATAAGAGAGTCTTGACCTATTAGACAGATACATGAAATCAAATACAGGACATGGTCAGAAGAAGATAAGAAAATTGCAGAAGATGCAATAGTGTTTCACTTTCATAAGTTCATAAGATTTTTGAGAAAACTAAGACATTATTCTTAAGGAACTACTTGAAAAAATCAATATAAGATGAGATGAAGTTGTCCAATAGGAGAGATAAAGAAGAGAAAGAACCTTGATATATGCAAAGCTAGGAATAAATGTTGAAGAAATTGATCAACTAATGAAGAAATATGAAATTAGATTTTCTAAAAAGAATAGAATAGCTAAGATACTAGAAGGATTATAAGAAGAAGTAGACGAAGGATTGAAAATGTATAAAATAATCTTTAATACAAAAATGCCAGAAGATCAAGAATTAGAAATGTATGAATTGAATGAATAGTTAGAACAAGAAGAGGACATAGATTTGATAAGAGAAGACAACCCGATATGGTTCAATGAAGGACAAGCAAGTCAACCTATTGAAATTCAAGATGAATGATGAAGATATGAGTAACAAGGAAGAAGAATAGTTTTAGGAACAACACACTCCAGAAATTATAGTTGCATACACTGAAATAGAATAGGTAACACATGCTACCGATATGACACCTACTACCGGTGAGAGAACAGAAGAAGGATCTAAGGAAGTACAAGTTGTAAGGACATTATAAAATATGACAATGATTACAAAATAAAAACAAAAGAGGAAAATAAATTTAGAATTTGGGGAAGAAGAAGAAGACTTTGATGAAAGACTTGAGTTTGGAATACTGAAGAGAGATCCTAAAAAGATGCATTATGAGGAACAAATATTGTATGCAAAAAAAATCAAAGAGAGAATAGTCGTTGAAAGACAGTTGAAGGAAAAACAAAGGAAAAAGATTATGAAGAAGACAGATCAAATAATTTCAAGTGTACTATCAAAAATTATAGTGGATGAAGAAGAATTAAGTATGAAATAGTTGGAAAAAAATGTAAATATAATAGAAAATGATCACAAAGTAAAGATAGAACTAAAATAAAAGATACAGTAGAATTCACATACTAACAAAAGAGAAGATAAGATAGCAAAAATAATAGGAACACTATCATAGAAACCTAAAAATCTAAAGGAATCGTTGACTGAAGCAACATAAATTTCTAAGAAATTATTTGAGAAAGGTAATAAATTAATTGAGGAATCATGCATAATAGCTATAAATATGGATTTAATGCATAAACATATACAAGAAACAATTGATCTGTTGGGTACATCAGAAAAGAATGATGATGAAGACAGTATTGAAAAAGTAATAAGAGTCAAAGAACACATCAGTGCCATAAATAATTTGAAGAAACAATGGAACATAGTGTTGACAAATATCAAGAACAAGCATAAAACTATTTTAGCTGAGGAAGACACAAGTTGATACCCAAAGGACACATTTTTTAAAACTTTTTTTCACCCTTGGCATTACTGTCAAAGGGGGAGAATTATTGTAAGGAGGAGATGAAGTACTGAAAATGGAGAGAAGTATAGTCAAATGGGGATAAATATCTAAGTGGGAGAGATGCAAAATGATGCAGACCAAAAAAGGAAAACTGATGGAGAAAGGTTTTGTATAAGAAAGTATTTTCCATCAATTTCAAAGGGAGAGATTATTGAAAACATCCTCTTAAAAAAATTAATAGGCAATCAATGATGATTTTGATAAGATTGTCATTTCTAGCGAATAACATTAAGTATAGAGATGAAGAAAGGAAAGATATATCAGCATAAACACTATCAGAAAGTGTTATTGGCATAGAGGAAGAGTTATCAGAAAATTTTATCAAAAAGCATTTGTGGTGAAAAGAAAAGAAAAGAAAAGGTTACAAACAAGGACAACATCCAATAAGAAAATAGGTTTATGGAAGTGAGACATATAATAAGAAAAAATATTTATGGAAGTGAGATAGAGATACATAGAACAAAGGATGCGGTTAGAAGTGAAGAATAGTGTAGATTGATGTTATTAGAAAAGATCAAAGGATCATAGATCAAAAGTAGATCAGAGAAGAAGAAGAGAGAAATGAGATTTGACAAGCTTTAGAGAAAGCATCTAAAGGTCAAATTTATTTTTGATTTATTCCTAATCATTTAGCAACAAGATTGTGAAATCCCTTAACCAATTAGTCTCTAACCAGACTTAGAAGTTCTATTTAGGAACTTATTGTAAATCTTTTAATAGGGAAAACACTATATAAGTGGGATAAAATCTCTTAACAGAGTAGTCTTTAATAGGATTTTCAACACTCCTAATAGGGTATTAGACACTCCTAACAGGGTGAAGTAATTTAGAAGATGACATTTATGTAAGCTCCTAATAGGGCACCTTATTACTATAGTGATAAGTTGTGGGTATCATCCTCATTGCAGTTTTTCCCTCTAACTAAGGGTTTTCTCTGATACCAATATATTATGTTAAGTGTTTGAATGTTTATGTGTTGTATGTTTAATTTTCATATTATCATTTATCGGTTAAACATTATAGAAACTAGCGGTAAAAGACAAAATAATTATCACTACAAGTAATTTACTAGCTATTGGTTTATGTTCAAAAAGTTGAATAAGTGTGAAATCTTTTTTGTATTGATTCACCCCCCTTCTTAGTACCCTACCTAAAAATTTCCAACAGAGAGATGGTACCTTCAGAGGTATGTTCTACATTTTCATAGGCCTTGAATGTGATGACCTCATGTGATATGTCTACTTCATTGTTCCCCACTTGATTTATAATTTTTAGATTGGATAGATTTAGGGCCAAAGGATTATATATCATGACCCTTTTGATAGGGAAATCATTAATAATGATGGAAATATCAAGCAGGAGCTTGTGATCTGATTCAATAGAAGACATGTCAGAAGGTTTAAAGGATAGGCCACAAGATGCTAATAAGTGGCCAACAAGGGCTTAGAATTATGTTGGGTCCATGTCATTGAGGATACATGATTCTTGTAAGGCCTTGTTAAGGATCTCTTGATGGACATGTAAGGTATGAAGGATATCTAAGATGGAGATTAGGACAGGCGTATTCCCAAGGTTTTCTAGGAGGTTATACTATGCACCAGAGGAAATAATGGTGGAAGTGGTGTAATCATTTCCATCACTATGGTCACCCTTTTTAACCTTTCATTGATTTTAGACTGGTGAGTTTGCATTACCTGGGCCTTTGTTGATGTTGTGTTGAGGGAACACATTTTAGTAGATTTGGAGGTTTGCACTGGGTGAGGCCTAGGAAGGTGCATTGATCGTGATCTCCTTCTTGTTTATGATATCTTGAATGTAATGTTTGAGTTTCATGCACTTCATGGTGGTATGTCCCTTAACATGGTGATAGTCACAACACTCATTGTCCTTGTACCATGTGGGTTTTGGAGTTGACTCATCAAATGGTTGGGGTCTGCGGATAGATAATTAAATTGGAATTTGTCATCCTATGGAATATTACATCCAATGGTTCACTAAGAGGAGTGAATGTGCACTTTTGGTTGGTTTGGATGTGTGGCTTGGGTTGTCTTATGTAACTAATATAACATTGGTTTGGTTTACTAGTGATGGACAATTTTTGATGGATGGTTTAAAAAATGTCCTAGGTGGTTGGTAAATTGGTGTGAGTTGTTGGTATACTAGTGTGGGTGGTTTAGGACTAGCCACAAAAACTTGGACATGTTTGGTATCGATGTCCCCATTAGGGAAAACATTCTTGTTCTTGTTCCAGTAATGAGGATGGTCATTATTGGGCCTATCATGATGTATTTATTTGTAATGCTTGATAATATCATCATATAAGAGGCCTTTCTCAATGTCCATTCCTTTTCCCTTGATATCTTGGTAGGTCTGGATGTAATTCATGTGCATAAAGTGAGATAACTTAGGATGTAGGTTATCAATGAATAGCTTTGTCAAATGCTTCTCTGGGGGTTGATATGATAATCTTGTGGTAAGGTTTTTCCATCTTTGAAGATAGTTGGCCAGACACTCAGATCCCTTCTATTTTGAGTTGTAGAGATCCAAGAGATATAGTTTTTTCTCAATGTTATGTGCATACTGTGCTCCAAAATTTTTAGGTAACTCTACAAAGTTTCAAACTAACCCACAAGGTATTTTGTAAAACCACTCCAGAGAAGTTCCCCCTAAGCTTTTGAGAAAAAGGTGCATGAGAAATTTATTTTTGTATCCACCCTCTTGACAAGCCATGTAAAACTCCTTAACATGACTAACTAGATTTCCCTTCCCCCTATATTTGTCAAATTTGAGAGTTTCAAAGTGCTTGGGGAAGGGCATTGTTGTGATAGAGTAGTCCTTTCTTTCTTTCTTTCTTTCTTTTAGCTCCTCAAGGGTGTTATTCATTTTTTCACATTTGCGGTTGGTAGGTGGTGGAGTGGGTTCCCCTAGTATTATGGATCCAGGTGCTTGGTAGGGGTTTAGAGAATATGGGGTATTTTGAGGAGGATATTGGGGAGTGTGATAAGGGGATTTCCCGACTACATACATAGGCTACAATGGGTGTTGAGGTGGTAGTTGAGCATGATATTAAGGTGGATGTGGTGGTGGTGGTGGGTTTTTTTGGGAAGGATAGGTGTGTTGGGGTTGTTGTAGTTATTGGTATAGAGGGGGTAGCCATTGTGCAGATTGGTATGTTGGTTGGCCATAATTTTGGCTTATGTAAGTTGGATGTGCGCCAACATTACCATAGGATGGGTATGCATTTTGATTTTTTATATTGCTATGAGTTGGACCATGGTAGCTGATGAAAGTGGATGCATTGGGTTGAGGGGGTAGAGGTAAGGTTTGAGCAGTGATTAATGAAGGCATGGCCAAATAGTTGGTAAATGGAGCTACAATAGCTAACTATTGGGGTTGAGTGCTTTGTGCTATGATTTTGGCCTACGATTTCACTAACCATATTTGAATGTCCTAGGTGGTTCATGAAGGTTTCTATTAGAATTAGGAGAGATAGGTACTGAGAGGGGAGGGGTGAATCAGTGCCTTCAAAACTTTAGTTGCAAAGCCTTTCTGATCTATAACTGAATACTATGATAACCGATCAAAATAACTTGAATCTAATTGCATAAATCAATCATCTAGTTAACTTAAGAAAGTAAACAATCATGAAATCAATATGACAATCACATAACACAAGTATTTTGGTAATGCAGAAACCCTTGTTAGAAGGTAAAAACTATGGTGGGGATGACACCCACAAATTCTTCACTACTATAGATAGAAAAGGTTTGCCTATTAAGGCTACAAGTTTTGATCACTTCTGGTGATCTTACCCTGTTAGGAGTAACATATTAGATCAGCTAGATCTACCTAGTTATAGGATTTAAAAACACTATATGAAGTGTGTACTTGGTTAAGAGATTTATACAAATACTGGTAAGTCTACTCTGTTAAGAGATTTATACCAAACTCTATCACAATTGTCAGAAAGTAATAGGTAAACTATCTACTAGTTGACAACTCAATTGTCTGAAAATAGATCTATAAGTTCTTATCAAAATATCACCTTATCTATGATGGTTCTTTGCTCTGATCTGCTTGATTTCCTTGTCTGATTTTGCTCAATTTGAAAACCTTTGTACTTTGTTATGCTCGGTAAACTGATTGTCTTGAAGATAGGCAATTTCTTCAAGTGCTCCGTTATTCATATATATCAGTTCAACAACCTTATAAAATGGTGTGAACATATACAATATACCGTGTTCTATTTTTCTGCTTAAACAAAAATTAGGTTACAAAAGAAAATCATAACCCGAAGACCTACGGTGCAAAATAACCTAGATCAACTAATACAAATAAGATAATCATTGCATTTAATGAATATCTTTTACAATAAATGCTCCTCGATCTTGGTAAACCATTTTATGATCTGTTATAACCATTTGCATAGAATAATGTGCCATTTTTTATTACTATGCCATTTCTTGTGATCATCGATAAACACTGTATAATCTTCTCGGTGTATACTGTGATGCTTGGTGTTTACTGACCGTCGGTGTCGGTGTCGCTGGTGCTCGGTTAACTGTGTGATGCTCAGTGTAAGGCTTTACCGACTGCTCTGTCTTACTTCTAGTTACCGACTGTCTCATTGTAAATAATTGACCGACCTATTTACTATCCTTTGATACTAATGATAACCTAAAATTCTCAATAGAGATTAACAATCTCCCCCTTTGGCATTAGTATCAAAACTTCATAATGTATATAGACAAAATGTTTCTATATATCCCTTATATCTCTACTATATACATATCCACTACAAAAAACTTCTGAGTACAAAAGTACTCCCCCTTGGTGCATGCTCCCGGTATTATGTAATATACATATAAAAAATATACTACCTACTATTTGGCATATACATGTTTTCCCCCTTTTTGATAATAATGCCAAATACCCAAAAAATATGTAATGTATACTTACATCTTATAAAAAATGTTCTGATGGGTTTTCTTCATAGACTCTAAGAGGTTTTCCCATTCCTCTTTCAAGTTGGTAAGAGCAATTTTCTCAAGACCAACTTGTGCATGCATGTCAAAGATATTTTCCAACACCGAAATCTTTGGTGTTTCCATAAGTTGCTCAGCTTTGACAGTATGTGTTTCAAAAATCTTCAGGTAAGGAGTGAGTTCTTTCTGTAACTTTGTGACCTAATCGGTGATGTGTGCTTCTTGTTTCCTTAAGTCTGCTATCAGCTGTCAGAGTTCTTGAACTTGGTTAATGTGCTTTAAGCAATTAGTTGGCTCGGAAATAGCTACTTGTGTACTCAACTTGATTTCTTCTTCTAAACCTTTTATCTTTTCATTGATTTCTACAGTGAAGGTGTTTGTAGTACAAAGCTTTATTAGTAGTTGATAGATTATTTGGGTGATAGATTTTACCTTGGGGGCATTGATTTTGTCGGCAAGGTTTGCAAGTTGATCTAAAATGGGAGTATTCTCATCAATGTTTGTTTTCGGTACTATCTATTGTAGAATATCCCTTACATCATTTAACACTTCTTTACATTTTTGTTCTTGCCTCAATTTTTCTTGTGCTGCTTTCCTTGAACATAACTCCCCATACTGACTTAGTTCCTTGGGGCTTAGAGTTCTTGGGTCACATTCTAGTATAATAATAACTTCATCAATGGTGACCGGCCCTTTGGCTTTCTTCTTTTTCTTCTTCGAGGCTAGAGGTGACTTCTTTTCACATATGACAATAGCTTTTTCTTCACTCCTTGGAGTATCCTTACCAATTGACACTATATCATCCTTCTTCTGCTCCTCAGTAGATTGAGTGGGAGTCTTGGTGGTAGTGTCAGGTTGGTTCACCTTGGTTGACTTGGTTTCTTCAGGTTCCTTCTATTCTGTAGACTGTGCCTCTAGTTTGATAGGCTCATTTGTATTTGTAGGTTGCTTAGGTGTTTGAATCTTAGTTGTATCTTTGGTTGGCTCAGGATGAGAGACATTGGGTTGTACTTGTGAAATTATTTCAGTGGCCTCTACAAGTACAGGTAGTTCACCTGGTAGAGATGTACACACATTGTCAGTGTTTAACGCTTCATCTTTGTATTGTGTAATTGTTACATCTTCATCATCCTTATCATTAGGATCACTATTAGTGATGTCCTTAATGAGTGCATCATCATCGATTTTCTTTTGCAAGTGGATCTTAGCTTGATCTGGTGCATCCTGTGAAATTTTGATTTCTTCCTTTTGCTTGGTGATATCAATTACCTCGGTAACTGATATACCAGTGTCTTCTATTTTCTTGCCTTTATTATCATCAATGAAAATACTTTTACCTTTTGAACTATGTCTCTTTTTAGATAGTTTCAAGAATGCTTCCTATTCAGCTTTCTCTTCTGCTTTCAAAATTGATGTCCATAGGGAGTCACATACGACATCCATATCATCTACTTTCTCATCCATAATCTGCATAGCTCTATTCTTGACTAAAAATCTAGGCTGATACCTTGTCATGTATTCACTTACCTCAGCATAGCTAAAGTGTGTGGTTGCATGGCCTAGAGAGCGTTCTCTTTTTCTTTTCTCTGTGTCTAGTGCAATAGCCCATCTTTCACTTATTTTGTCATCAAGTTCCTTCAGTAGTTGACATGAAAATTCCATCGGTACTCTTTTGAACTTGATCATCATTTGAACAATAGCATGTTCTATCTTTGTCTTATCCTCAATTGACATGTTGTTAAATTTGCCTATGCATGGATCATTAAGATTTCCATTCTCAATAATATCTTCAATTATTTCTTCTATGGTACTATCCCTTTTACGAACTAGCTTAAATTGATCAGGGTCATTTTTAGTGTCAGTCTCCTCTATATCTTCCTTACTCCTTATGTATTTCCTCTTTTTCTTCGGTGGTTCAGCTGCTTTCTTGTTCTTTCTTTTGATGTATTTCTTTGTCGGTGTAGCTGCTCTCCTTTTTGCTACTTTTACTACTTCTTCTTTTTGCTCAGTTGATTGTACTGTAGTTGCTGAACATGTCCTCATTCCTTCAGGTTCTATTAGCTGAATATCTTGTTCATCAGTTGTTGGTAGTTGATTTTCTTCTTCATCATTGGTGGGAGGAACCAGTGTGTTATCCTTTTCTTTGTCTGGCTTGGTCTCCTTGCTGTCATAGGGTTTATCAACCAACTGTAACTGATCTTCAGTTGCTTCATCAACTGGTGACTCCTTATGTGAGTCAGATGTAGTTCCATATTTTGCTGTGAGATCCTTTTTCATTTTCTTTGCCCTTCTTGACATTTTACCGATCTTAATGTCCGTTGTGATTCTTGACTTAGCTTCTTCATACACTCCAAACCTACTGGCAATGATGTCAATTAGTAATGCTAGCAATGCATTGATAGATTTTAGAGTGAAATCATGATTCATTTCATAACCCATTGGTGCTAGCCATTTTGTTCTCGGTTCTACTACCTTTATCATTGAGTGGTCTGTGCTTACCACAAAGCATATGTCATCTTCAAATTTTCTCACTAATTCTTTTGGAATTTTGCATCTTTGTTGCATTCTTGTTTGAAATTCCTTGAAATATGCATGGAACTCCTTGTTCATATTGTCTCCTAGACTTCTCATCATATCACCGATTTGAGAAGTTATCGGTTTGTTTGATTGCCAGTTAACTTTTCCAATACCCAATACATATTTTTGCAAATAGAGGAATGTACAGACAAGCAGTGATCCGTACTTACATGTATTGGACTTCTTTGCTTTAATAGTCTTCATGTTGTCATACAGTTGGTGTAGTAATAGCTCGGCAAGATCAACCTGATGATCTTTCTTCACAATTTTTTAAGCCATGTCCATGGTGCTGTAGGGTACACTATTCGATTTGCTTGATTGAAATATCTTGTACCTGATGACATGAGCTGTGAATTTTACCGCTAGATCTTTGATAGTTGAAATCTTTAGTGCCCTGCCATTCCATTGAGCTCCAGTGTTCTTTTCTATGTCAGGATGAGATGAAATTTGAAATGTTTTGGCTTTGTTGGTTGTAGGGTACCCAGTAACCCTACTGATAATCTTCTTGGTGACCTCAATTAGTTTGTCTAGCCAAAATTTTCCATCATGAAATTTGCTTAGCATGATTCTTATCCAGTCATTGTGAAATGATTGCAGGAAGTATGTGAAACACCATAACCCTGACTCCTCAATCTTCTTATACTTGGATTTGATCTTACCATCTGGTCCACAGACTTGCTGATATGCTGCTATGGTCTCAAAATCACATACTTCACCGATCTTGCAGTGAATGTAAGCCCTAACATCTTCTATTAACAAAACCTTATCAGGAATACTAGAAAATGTGCCCATATCATCCGTTTGTGCTGTGACCTTACGATGAGGTTTGAATTTCTCCTTGGCAAAGTGTGCCCTAACAATTAATTCCACTTCCTCCTTAACATTCTGTGATTTGCTTGCGATTGAAGATGATGCCATAAATTGTTTCTAGGGTTTCGACAAGAAAATAGATAACCAATGTTCAGTAGGTGGATGAACTTACTATTTTTCATCAAAGAATTGTCATCGGTTTGGTCTACAGTAGCTTTGAATCTGTTCTAAAAATTTTTAGCTCAAACTCTTCTCTATAAAATCTCCTTTCTTCAAAATCACAATGTAACAATGAACTTTGTTTCTACATATATATAGGGTTTTCATATATTCCAGCTAAAACTTTGATGCATTAAATGCATGACCTAACTCTTGGTATGAGATGGTTGTCAGCTTGGTAATGTCTTTTTTCTTGGTTAACATAGAGTTCCTTCATTGGTTTGAACTATTGTCAGTTAACCTTGTATAGTGATTACCGATGGGTAACCAACTCATGTTTCTCCTTTTTTCGACTAGATGTCATTTGCAAACTTATAATATATAAACCATAGTGCATCTTCATTCATGTAGATTTGGTATTTGTACATCATATATAAGGACCTGTATGTAAAATGTGATCATTTGAAATGTCAGTTCCATACATACCTTTGTCATCTTAAGTGGAGATACCGATGTCACACAATCCAGTGGACAAGGTTTCACCAACAGTGTTACTTGACTCAACATTCTCATTAGATGCCTTCTTCCACATTGTGTTCCTTAAATTTTTAATTTCAGCAATGTTATATCTGCTTTCAAATATATGGTTTTCATCAGGTACTCGGTCTCTGTAGTTCTTGCTTACATGACCGACCTTGTGATAGTGCATACATGCCATTCCTGCATTTGTCCAATTACTTGATTGTCCAATCTGACTCTTTCTGTAATAGTTTGCTGCAATATCTAAATACTGACCACATGTAGTACAATTAGTCCATGTATTATAATCCCAAACATATGAGTTACCTTGTCTCTTTAGTTGATATGGCTTTCATTGTAGTTTCTCTTTAGGTGTCCAGACCTACTTCATTTTCACCTTACAGTCCCTTGCAGTGTGTCCATACTTATTACAAGTATAGCATATTTTCTCCTCAGTAGTAATATTAGCAATGCCATTCTTGTTTTCTCTGCATTCATAAGCTAGATGTCCAAACTTACCATAGTAATAACAATATTCATTGAACTTAGGAATGACAGGAGGTTTACCTTGTGCTTTGCTTCTGCACACATTATATGTATGTCATGGTTTTCCATAGTGGTAACATGTCAACACTTTAGGTTTTTGACTTTGATTGTTGTTGACTTCTTCAGCTTGTTGTGATGATTCTCCTTCACCAAGGTAGCCTATACCGGTTCTGCTTCCAAATCTCCTCTGATTAGTCAAAAAATCATCAATCTTTTTAGAGCTATCCTTGGCTATTTTCATCATCTCATTGTGTTGCTTTTTTGTTTTTATTTCATTTCTCAGTTTTTCATTTTCTTATCTGAGTGTTGCTACATCTTCAAGTCTTCTTGATAATTCTCCATTTACTCAGTTCATTTCTTGATTAACTGTCATCATCTGATTTGATACTTGGAAGTGACGATCAGTGAGTCTCTGAATTTCATTTTCTTTTTCTTGAAGTTGTTCAGTCATTAGTCTTCGGTCTTCAATAGCCAAATTCTGATCTTGTTCAGCTTGTCTACCACTATTCATGATTTCCACCATTCTCACCATTTGAGATTCATGACTGATTTGAAGTGCTTTCACCTGCTCGGATAGATGTTGATTCTTTTCAGATAACTCAGAGATTATGCTTTTGGATCTGTCATAGATGCTTCCAAAGCTTGATCCAATATGATCAAATATGTCATCAATAGGTTCTTCATGATAACTTATTTCATTCTACTGAATTGCAAGGTTCTTTCTTTGAACCAGTAATTTCTTCAGTTCTTCCCTGGCTTGTTTATATTGTTCCACAAACATCTGCATTTGTATCTTCTGATTATCAATAGTCTTGTCAAGCTTGTATCTCTCCATGACTTAGATCTTTTCCCTTCAGTGGTTAAACTATTCAATAAGAGAACTAAGCTCTGATACCAATTTTTGGAATTAGGAGAGATAGGTACTGAGAGGGGAGGGGTGAATTAGTGCCTTCAAAACTTTAGTTGCAAAGCCTTTCTGATCTATAACTGAATACTATGATAACCAATCAAAATAACTTGAATCTAATTGCATAAATCAATCATCTAGTTAACTTAAGAAAGTAAACAATCATGAAATCAATATGACAATCACATAACACAAGTATTTTGGTAACGCAGAAACCCTTGTTAGAAGGTAAAAACTGCAGTGGGGATGACACCCACAAATTCTTCACTCCTGCAGATAGAAAAGGTTTGCCTATTAAGGCTACAAGTTTTGATCACTTCTGGTGATCTTACCCTATTAGGAGTAACATATTAGATCAGCTAGATCTACCTAGTTATAGGATTTAACAACACTATATGAAGTGTGTACTCGGTTAAGAGATTTATACAAAGACTGTTAAGTCTACTCTGTTAAGAGATTTATACCAAACTCTATCACAATTGTTAGAAAGTAATAGGTAAACTATCTGCTAGTTGACAACTCAATTGTCTAAAAATAGATCTATAAGTTCTTATCAAAATATCACCTTATCTATGATGGTTCTCTGCTCTGATCTGCTTGGTTGCCTTGTTTGATTCTACTCAATCTGAAAACCTCTATACTCTGTTCTGCTCGGTAAACTGATTATCTTGAAGATAGGCAATTTCTTCAAGTGCTTTGTGATTCATATATATCAGTTCAAGAACCTTATAAAATGATGCGAACATATACAATATATAGTGTTATGTTTTTCCACTTAAGCAAAAATTAGGTTACAAAAGAAAATCATAACCCTAAGATCTACGGTGCAAAATAACCTAGATCAACTAATACAAATAAGATAATCATTGCATTTAATGAATATCTTTTAGAATAAATGCCCCTCGATCTTGGTAAACCATTTTACGATCTATTATAACCATTTGCATAGAATAATGTGCCATTTTTTATTACTATGCCATTTCTTGTGATCATCGGTAAACACTGTATAATCTTCTTGGTGTATACCATGATGCTTGGTGTTTACTGACCATTAGTGTCGATGTCGCTGGTGCTTGGTTAACTGTGTGATGCTTGGTGTAAGGCTTTACTGAGTACTGTATCTTACTTCTAGTTACCGACTATCTCATTGTAAATAATTGACTGACCTATTTACTATCCTTTGATACTAATGACAACCTAAAATTCTCAATAGAGATTAACAGTTTCCATAGAGCCCATGGTGGGAACTTTGTTTGGGTAAGCCCACACATTCTCAATTTGAACTTGTTGCTGTGGATCAAAAGAGAGCATATCATTGTTGGGATCGATTCTTGGCTCAAACAAGCTAGCAGAGAGGTTAGGATCCATATCCTTTCTCTTCATTGATCGTGCTTGAGTTGCAATAAAATGTATGACCTAGGATGGTGAGACTAAGACAAGGTACTTGAAGATGATGAGGATAATGGAAGGGGATATGATGGGCAAGATGGTCCTAAAACACCTAAAGACAAATGGTGATGATGATGCAAGACTTAGGATTTGATGAGTGGACAAGTCTAAAGGAACTTAAGGATGGTGAAGGTGTCTTAAAAACATAGAGGATAAATTGGTGTCAAAGATATGTGAGCTTATTTTTGTAGTGTTAGTTCAAATGGATATGACTTGTCAACCTAAGATAAAATTATGGTATTTTGGAAGATGAGATTATTTTTCAATGCGAACAAACCTTTGGATCAAGGTGATGAGGTCACAAGGATAGGAAAGCTACCCTAGACAATGCTTAGTCAAAGAGTGAATCTATAAGGATGGGTTTGATTTAAGATGTAGGTTCCAAGAAGCTCAAAAGGATATGACACCGAGTGGGGGGATGTTTGATTTTGAGATTCTTGACCTAGGTTTTGGATGAGGTTGGATTGAAGCTTCCTAAGAGGATGACCAAATGCCTAAGGGTGGTAATGCAGGATTTGTGATGAAGAAGAGTGAAAGGATATGTTTTTTGTGTATCGGCTAGTCATATCTCTCTAAGCTGACAAAGGAATGCTTCAAGTGATATTTCCCCATGAAACACGCAATATTTTTATTGAAGATGATCTTGTTAAGATTCTCATAGTATTGGATTCCT
Source organism: Chamaecyparis obtusa (assembly GCA_027943335.1). Classification (NCBI taxonomy): domain Eukaryota; kingdom Viridiplantae; phylum Streptophyta; class Pinopsida; order Cupressales; family Cupressaceae; genus Chamaecyparis; species Chamaecyparis obtusa. The sequence goes on along the minus strand of BSBK01004646.1, from coordinate 1,218,785 downwards.
TATTGGATTAACTTTACAATGTGTTGATCTCTCTTAGTCTCTTGATCGACTATCTTATTTTCTTTGTATACACGAGGTAATGGGAGCTTCTCTTTCTTATGTTTCCTCACGTTGGACGTGTTTAGATTTTTCCTAAAAATTCTAGGTGTGAATGGACACAAATTTAGCAATAGTGACAAGGTCTTGACAAGTTTTGGATCTATCAAACTAGGCAGTGACTATGCTAATTATACCTTGGCTTGATTTTTGACATGAAATTTTTGGACTTTCATTTTTTTATCTCTTTGGCAAAGGACTTTGAAAAAGATATCGATTGTCTATGTTCATTTATAGGTGGAAATGGGATCCACCCTATAAAAAATGGAGAGAGAATACCAAGATTCCACCACCAAAGGAGGCCCGATTAACACAAAAGAAAGTGTCAATTTATAACCTTCACAAAGGGGAAAATTGCTTGCATTAACTTCTCTCTTACATCCATAAAGAGAGGATTTTTGAAATGAAGGATAAAATAGAGATGTATGAAAGAAAGTACTGAAATGAAAAAAGAAAAGAGAAGTTACATTGGAAAATACAAACCTATAAATACCCTATCAGACTACATTAGAAATGACTAAAATATGAAAATTGAGACTGATACTGTGAGCTCCGCAAAACCCAAAAATTGTTTTGCTTCTGGTCTAGGTTGATATTTCAGGTCTTCCGAACTTGGGATTGACCTTGACCTAGGGCTAGGCTGAAATTCAGCCTAGACCTTCTCTACTGATATTTCCTGATTCTGAATCTATAATTTTGCCATGTTCCAGAAACTCCCAAAAATAGATCTGAAAGCCTGTAAATCTGGATCTATAGGAGAAAAAAGGTTTTTTTTTTGGAGAGGGGTTTGCCTCATTTAAACCCTGATTTAGGGAATTAACCTCAACCTTTAAAAAATAAGAAAGAGAATGCTACCAAGTAGTAGAAGTAGATCTAACAATTAAGCAGTACTAGTCAATGAATATTTTTGTGTTTAATACCCAATCAATTATGTTAATGCAATAGCCTTGACTCAACACCAAAGACCTAGAAATGAAATCAATGTAAATGAAAACCTCAATGTATGTGTATGCTATAAATTTTCCTTGAATAAAAATGATAGATCTTAGAGGAACAATTGTAGATCTTGAAGATGTGATAATGGATCTTGAATGTGTGAAGGTAGATATTCCCTCCTTGATGGTCAACTCCACTATATCCTTGAAGAAATAAGCTAGATCTAGGGGAAATAATGAAAGAATGGTATGATCTTTGAATGTCTTTGCAAAACTCCTTCAATTTATTGAAACTTGAAAGATTGAATATTTGATTTTCAATAGATACCTTGAGAACTTGTGAGAACATGAAATATATTGAAAGTATAAACTCTTAACACTCATGGATTGAATTGATATACTTGGATCCCCCAAAATGAAGAGGGGAGGCCTCTATTTATACCCAATTTTGTCTCCAAAATTGAGAAGGGCCGACCAGAAGGTGGGAGAAAATTAAAATTTTGAAAGGGGCCCAAGATCCCAAAAAAGGTGATCCAAAAGGTCAGGGCCAAAATTTGAGCTAGACTTTAGGGTTAGGGCCAAAATTCAGCCTAGACCTAAAGGTTAGGGTCTTCCAGAATTGTCCCAGAGTCATGGAAAGTGGGAGAAAAAGTGGGGAAAGGGACAAAGCAAGGGAGAAGAAGGTACAAGCACCTAGGAGGATATCCAAATATTAAAGAGACATCCAAAAGGGGCCCAAAATATCCCATTAAGGAGGGATAAAATGTCTTATCATGGGTGCTTCCATTTTAAGATGATATAGCTCGAAAGATGACCTTTTCAAGTCACTTTATGTTTTTACTTGGCTTAGCACATCAAAAAAAATTTAAGCACTTTTTATCCTAAGGAATTGGTTATCATAAAAACCTTTTCCCAAATATTGATATCTCTTGGTCTCACACGGTCGTGTCACCCCCTAAAGGGCACCCATGTTTTTTACTTTGCGAGAGCTAAACAAAATATGGTTAAGGGAGTCTGTGCAATGAGACCTCCAATGTCAGGTTATCTACCTCCAAATGCTCAATGGGATACATATGGTGGGTATCTTTGGGAGAGATTCTTCCCCCTCCTTGTAAAAAGATTATGATACTTTTAGAGGTAGATCAGGTAAGTTTCTACTATAAGGAAAGTTTAGTAAGGGAATATGTTTAAATGCATCCTTCATAGTTACATAAGAATATGATTAAGGCCTATAGCCCTAAAAAGAAATGCACCCATCCTTAGAGACTTTAATCTCAAGGAGGTATTTGATTATAGTGGGTTGGAAGGGTTGGTTCTGCCTTGTTCCCACTTGGGTCATTCCCGTGAGATTTTTCCCTCAAATAGAAGGCCCTCTAAAAAGATAAAATTTGAGCATTCACAACCATTTTCCTCTTACACCAACAAATACGAGAGCCAATGGGAGAGGATAGTGTATGATGTGAGGTTGCACTCTAATGGATTTTGTGCAAGTGAACCAAAGACTCAAAACACATGATTAATTTTCCAACAAGTTAGGCAATGTTTTATAATCTAGAACATAAGAAAACTCACAAGAAATTAAATTTTATGCACAAAATCCAAATATGTAAGTTTGTTTTGTTCAATTCTTAAGCCTAAATGAAATGTTTTGTTTTCCTTGTTCAATTTTAATGCACCAAAATGAAATGTGAAAGTTTTCTTGTTCAATTTTAAGCCCAAATTGAAATGTGAGATTTCTTGTTCAATTTTAGTGCACCAAATAAAATGTGTGGTTTGATTTTTTCAATTCTTAGAGAACCAAAATGAAATGTGATATTGCTTGTTCAATTTTAGCCTTTGTTATTTTTAGAGACCAAAATCAAAATGTGAAGTGATGTTTATACATGCATTATTCTTTTTAGGGAATGAAAATAAAGTGTGTAAATTTTGTTATTAAAAATATAATCCATGATCTCATTGACCTATTCCCGTGATCCTACCATCATGCACAACAACAAAAAAAAACACTCCATAAATAGTGATCCTGAGGTCTTTACACATGATTCCACAAGTCTAACAGAAAAATTGAAAAATAACGTGTGAAAAATGACAGAGTAAGCTATACCTCACATAGTCAATCCCACCTGGTCAAAGTTCAATCCCATAGAATCAAACATTAATCTTGCCAAAAGCACAAATTTGGAGATCTTTACAAATGGGTAATAAATATCTTATGACTTAAAAAATTTCTTCATGCGATTACACACGGTCAAAGTGTGTTCCTGTGAGGTCAAAATTGATCCCTTTGACTATTAGAAAAGAAAAAGATAGAGAATAGAGGAGGTCAAGAAAAAGAAGGCCAGGTCTATGGGTTCACAATCATGTGAGTCAAAGTAGTGATCCTGCCGACTGTCACCATGATCTTGTTGGTGCTTATTTGTTACTATTGTGTAAAATACAACAACAAGATTGATGGTGCAAATAAACCAAAAACACCTTACTTCCACCTTCCAACTTGAATAAACCAAAACCACCTTACAAAGATACTCAAACAACATAAAATATTAGTCTTTTGGTTAGCTTTTCCAATAAAATGTGATGAAGATGAGAAGAATGACCCTTGAAGTAGCTCCCAATAGGCGTGCCAAAATGTATGAAATGAAAATGTAGGGGGAGCCCCTACACGAGGGCCTATTATATTATTCTAGTAGGAGTATCCTTATAAAGGAATATAAAGCTTAACTAAAAATTCAACAAAAAAACTCAAATACAAAACTTCGATTAGATAAAGGAAGACAAAAAAGGGAGTGCAAACCAAATAATGAATGCCCAAGAGGCTTTCATGATCTTTTTATTTTTCCAATAGATTAGATGTGTGATCAAGATCTTTTCTCAAAGACTCAATGGTAGAGTATGAATTCTAGGATGATTTTGGCATTAGGATGTTATGAGTCTTTCTTTTGGATCTCAAAGGGGCATGATAAATTTTCTCTAGATGGTGGATGATTTATGAAGGGAAGAAGGCTCAATTTATAGGAAAAGACAAGGTGAAATGGAGGGATAGGATTGAATGCTTCAGAGTGGCTAGGGTGCATTTAAGGGAGAGCACATGGATTGTGCTTCTTCAAACTAATAGCCTTGTGACAAGTGTTACAAGGAGAGATCTTGAGAGGGAATTAGGGTTTGGGAGGACATTCCATAAAGGAACATCTTGTCTCATACCCCAAAGGTCAAGTTTGGAGGAATGTGACCATTTGGAAAGTTGGAATGGGGGACACATATGTAAGAATATGGTTTAGGTTGTAAGGAATGTGTAAGAGAATTTAAAGTTGACAAGTTGGATGGAGGTTGGGATTGGATTTGACAAGACATGAGGTTGACTTTGGAGTGGGTTAGGATCTCTTAATCCTCATGATTAATATTGTACAAATATTTAGTGGTTGATTAGGCTTGGATTAGAGGGAAAGTGGGAGAATTGGGAGGATATGATGGGAGGAGAGAATGAGTGGAGGGGATAATTAGTTAATCAAGGTTAACTAACTAATTAAGAGAGGTTAGTTTGTGTGAATATTTTAGGTTGAGTTAGAACCATGCGTTAAGTAGTTAGATGAGGTTAGGTTAGGGGTTTAAAGTTAGGAGTCATGTGCTCAAATTGGTTATAAGGGGTTATTTAATCAAAAGGGAAAAATAAGAATTTAGAAATTAATTTAAATAGGCAAATTACATTTATTTAAATTAATAGAAGAAGGGGGATTTAATTAGTTATCTGACTATGGGTTGTCATTTGATAATTAATTGGACTATAGTTGATTAATTAAATTAATTAACTAGTGGGATGGCATAAATTAATTAAACATATAATATTTAATTAATAAAGTCCTAGGAGAGAACTAAATTAGATTACAAATTTATGTAATTGGATTTAGGTGTCTACAAAAATAAAAAATGTTGTGGTAAAAAATTAGAAATTAGAGCTTTAAAAGATAAATTTGTGAAAGAAATACAATTTAATCTCAAGGATTTAGAACTCAATGCATTCACATAGAAAATATTGTAAGTGGGACCATAATAGAAATTTAAGTTACTCTCTATAAAAATATTTAGAAATATACATAAATTTATATCCTAACATTCCTCTCCACTTAAAAAGCTTCGTAAACACATAAGATTTAGAAAAATGCATGCACCAACAAAGTAGCCAAAATTTATGAAGAATTTTGAGTCTGAAACATAACAAACATTAAAAATTGTCTCGACTAAACACCAAAAAAACCTATGAGAATATTTTCCAAGCATACAACACCGCCCCTTAGAGAAAGTACAATGGGAAATTTTTTGAAGAACCAATTAAATCTTGCATTATTGTTTTCATTTTAATTGTGTTAATCAACAAATACACAAATAATGTAGGTGCTTGGTTCCTTTTTAATAAACAAGAGACACATCGTCCAGTTCCTTCAGATGCAAATGTTGAGTGAATGCTTGTGGTCAAAGTGCTAAGTCTAGTTGGAGGGTCACTTTGATGGAAAAAGAAGTGTTAGCATGTGTGGAATCATACTAATCCCAATTCTAATCACCACAACATGGAAGTTGGTAGTTGCAACAAATATGCAAGTGGGTTTGTTGTTATGGAGCATGGAGTACTTCACATTTATAAGAGAAAAATAGAAGTTGTTGATGAGAGTGTAGTAAGGATCGGAGACATAGGATCAAATAGGACAAGACCAAAGGCATAGATTGAATTAATTTATTTTGGTTAAGAAAAGAGGTCCATGGAAAATTATAGACATAAAAATATTTGCACAACCAAAATAGACAAGCTTAAGAATGAAAAATAAAAACAAATGATTGAACATTTTTCTTCATCTTCTAGATATCAATGAATATGAATATAGTGGTTGCATCTAGCAACAAAAAAATATCAATGTGAATTGAGAGATGAGGTAAAAATTCTTGGAACCTACAAATAATTTTTGCATAGCCTTACTCCTCCATGTATTTTCTTCTCCATATATTTTCCCCCATTTTTCCCTTTCTTTAGAGATCCCCCTCTATATCTTATAGCATGATGCATAATAAATTTAAGTTAGTATTAGTAAAAATTATTGGATATTGCTAATGCATGGGTGGTGATTGAGACATTTAATATGTTTAATCACTTCGTTACTGAATGGGCACTCATACTATTGTCATTTGTGTTTTGTCACTGATGTCAACATATGCTTCTATGAAGGAACTAGACTGGTAATCACAGTGTACGGACACTGTACGAATGTTTCAGATGCTGCGAAGTTAGTTGAGAGTTTAGGTGGATGTTGCGATCTTATATATGAGATCGCATCACTAGATGTTTCATACTAAGAGAGTTACAACTATTTTGGTAAAGACTAGTCATTGGACAGTGACAGTGAGAATTGACAGAGTTAGTCTCTGGGTTTTCGGTATAGCTTTCAGAGGATTTGGATTCAAGGTATGAAAAATTGAAGGATGTTCATTGGTTAGTGCAAGGTATGGAATGATTGGTGACATCATTTGTGGCATGTGCTCTGGCGATGGATTTTTTTGAAGCTGACTCAGGGAATGAAGCGTCTGTTTTGTTTGGCAAGCATAAATTAAGGATGTCGGTCCTTAATTATTGTAATTTAATCATTGTAGACTTGTTTTAGATACCATGTGTATCTTAGCAAGGGTTTATGTAATTATTTGTAATTAGGAGATCCTCATGGGCCGACCCGATCTTGGTAAATTGTAATAAGGTATATATGTAGAATCTTTTCTTTGGAAAATACATGGATGGGATAGATGTGATATAGAGAAGTTGGAAAAGCTGTGAGCTTGTGTCTTCTATATGTAGAGTAGAGGTTTACTAGTAGATTTAATTGGAATTGATCAAGCAAAGATAGTTGCTAGAAAATAGTTCAAAAGATTGTGTATTTCTTTATATACACCTATTGTAAACTAGTGATTTCTAAAGGTGGATTTAACCTTCTTTGTGCAGTGAGCCTTGGGTAGTGAGCCCTCTCTTTTTTCTTGACTCCTAATAGGGCCTATCCTCTAACAAGGACTATGTACTATAATGTTTTAATAAGCTACTAATAGGGCTATATCTTCTAACAATGATTACTATATTCTTAGTACATCATTTGTGGGTGCTAATTCCCACTGGGGTTTTTACCTTTAACAAGGTTTCCCTAAAACAAAAATATTGTGTTATTGTGTTGGCATTCATTGTGTTCATTGGATCTGATATTGAAGAGCTTAAATATTAAAGTTTAATATTATGTTATACAATTGATTCACCCCCCCTCTCAGTTCTATTGTGGACTGTTATTCCTAACAATTGGTATCAGAGCGTGTGGTCCTTAAAGAGAAATCTTAATAGCTTCAGGTGATCTTGGAGATGGCACTGTATAGGAAGGATGGTCCTAAATTTGATCCTAAAAAATTTGACAGTTGGAAGAACAAGATGTGAAGACACTTGTTGTGTTTAGGCATAGACTACTGGATGATTACAAAGAAGAAGGTAACCCTGAAGACTGAGAATGATTTTCCATCTGCTACTAATGATGAGAAGAATTTATTTTCATATAACATGGTCACAAGGGAAGCACTGATCAGTGCACTATCTGAAGGTGAGTTCACCAAAGTTAAAGACTTAGATTCGGCACATGAAATTTGGAATATATTAGAAGCATAATATGAAGGGGATAAATATACCAAGAAGGAAAAGTTACAAAACTGGAAAACAAAGATGGAGAAGCTGCAAATGAATGAAGATGAAAGCATTAGAGCCTATGTTAAAAGGGTCACAAAAGCAGTAGTTGGAATCAAAAATTGTGGAGGCACTTATGATGAAGAGGAAGTTATTGTGAAGATCCTTAGATCACTGACTACTGTATACAAATTCAAGGCAATGTCTATTCAAGAAACTATACCCCTGAATCTGAATTTTAGTAGAGAGATGTTGATTGTAAAGTTAACTACTTTTGAATTTGTGGAATTAGGAGAAGCTGCACCTAAAGTTGAATCTGCATTTCGGGCATCCACAAACAAGAAAGTACCTACACTTCTGAGCACAAGCAAAGAAGACCTAAAAGAAGAGCTTGGTGAGTATGTTGAGGAATGGGAAAAGATAATGGAAGAAGAAAGAAAGATGGAAGAACTTGTTGCACTGATTACTAGAAGAGAAAAAAGAGGTAAGGTAAAATTTGAAGGCAAGTTACCCTTGAAATATTTTTCATGCAATAAGATAGGTCATTTTGCATCTAGATGTCCTACAAGAGTTTCTAAATACAAATCTGATTATGCAAAGATTAGAAGAGACAAAGAATGTTATTATGCTAGTGAAGGAATCTCTGATGATGATGATTTGGATAATGAAGAGATTGGATTTGTTGCTATTAAAGATGAACCAGTACATGAAGAAAAAGCCTTAGCATCTCATGTTGATAAGAAAAATGAATGGATAATTGATAATGGATGTTCTCATCACATGACCAGTGATAAGAACAATTTTGTTAAATTAGTGAATATGATGGAGGTGTTGTGAGGTTTGGGGATAATCTCCCTAAATCCATCATAGGAGTAGGATCCATTACTTTGGATGGAAAAACTAATACAGACAATGTACTACTTGTTGAAAGACTGAAACATAATTTGTTGTGTGTTAGATAGTTAATGGATAAAGATTTTTAGTTAAGTTTTGTTAATGGTAAATGCTTTATCAGAAGCAAGGAAGGAAAATTGATTTCTACCAGTTCAAAATCTAGAGGTAATGTATTTTAACTAAACACATCTGGAGCCTCTTGTTTTGTTGCGAAGGTAGATAACAATTGGTTATAGCATAGAAGATTTTTTCATGTTAATTTTGATAACATTGTGAATGCAAGTATGGCTAATGTAGTAAGAGATCTACCAAAGATTGTGAAACCTTCTAACACTATATGCAAAGAATGTGTTATGGGAAAGAAACTAGAAGTAGTTATAAAAGAAAATCATTTATATCAAAAGGGAAGTTGGATCTGGTACATACAGATCTATGTGGGCCTACAAGAACAAATTCATACTATGGTGAAAGGTATTTTATACTCTTTGTTGATGACTTTTCTAGAATGATGTGGGTTACTTATTTGAGAGAAAAATCAGAAGCATTTGATAAATTCAAGTTGTTTAAAGAAAAAGTAGAGAATGAATCAAGATTGAAAATAAAATGTTTAAGATCAAACAGAGGTGGAGAGTTTACATCAAATTTATTCAATTCATATTGTGAAGGGAATGGGATAAAAAGATAAACATATGCTCCTAGGACTCCACAACATAATGGGATAGCAGAGCGAAGAAACGGGACTATACTTGATGCTACTAGGACAATCTTGATTGAAGGAAATGTATCTCATGTACATTGGAGAGAGGCTATTGGAATAGAAGTGTACACATTGAAAAAAATTCAAATTAGAGAAGGTGCAAGTAAGAATCCCTATGAACTATGGTTTGATCATACTCCTGCTGTAAAATATTTTAGAATTTTTGGTAGAAAATGTTATATCAAGAGGGATGATGAAATAGGGAAATTTGATGCTAGAAGTGATGAAGGAATCTTCCTTGGTTACTTTGTTAAAAGCAAGATGTACAAATGTTTCAATCTAAGATTGAGGAAGATGGTTGAAAGTAACAATGTAAGAATAGATGAGAAATTTTAGATACAAGAAAGAATGTATGACAGCAGTCAGATTTCAGAAATAAAAGAAACCACTACTACTGTAGAAGAAGAAGAACTTGTTGAGGAAGAAAGTGAAAAAGAGGCTTGTGATGCTGGCACAAGAAAGACTACTGAGACTCCTAAAACTCCAAGGTATGTAAAAAATAACCATCCTAAAAATCAAATTATTGGCAATACTAGTCAGGGAGTGCTAACTAGATCAAAAGTTAGAGAAGAAATCTGTTTGATTTCTCAAGTTGAGCCAAAAACTATAGATGAATCTTGGATAAATGCCATGAAAGAAGAATTAGATTAGATAAATAAGAATAATACTTTGGAATTGGTTCCTAGACCTAAAAATAAAAATATTATAGGAACAAAATGGGTCTTTAGAAACAAAATGGATGAAGAAGGAACTATTGTAAGGAACACAGAAAGACTAGTGTGTAAGGGATACTCACAGCAAGAAGGCATAGACTTTGAAGAAATATTTTCTCCTATTGCTAGAATAGAGGTAGTAAGATTATTCCTATCTTATGATGCACATAAAAACTTTAAAGTATATTAGATGGATGTTAAATCTGCATTGCTGAATGGAGATCTTGAAGAAGAAGTATATATAGAACAACCAGATGGATTTCCTCTATGTGAAGACAAAGACATGGTGTGCAAATTGAAGAAAGACTTGTATGGGTTGAAGCAAGCTCCTAGGGCTTGGTATGCAAGGTTAGACAAGTATCTACTTGGGCTTGGATTTAGAAAAGGTAATGTGGACAATAATTTGTATTTAAGAACTATTGAAGATGGAATCCTAATAGTAGTATTTGTGGATGACATTATCTTTGGAGGTAATGATGATCTATGTAAGAAATTTGCTAAAGAAATGGAAAGTGAATTTGAGATGTCCATGATAGGTGAAATTCTTTCTTTCTTGGATTGAAAATAACTTAGAATGAGAATGGTGTTTTCATTTCTCAGACCAAGTATCTCAAAGAATTGCTTAAGAAATTTGGAATGGAAGATTGTACAAACCAATAGGAACACCTATGGTGATTGGCAACAAGCTAACAATTGATGATGAATCAAAGTGTGTTTTTCATACTTTGTATAGATCAATGGTTGGAGGACTACAATATCTGACTCACACCAGACTAGATATTGCTAATGTTGTTGGAATTGTGGCTAGATATTAGGAAGAACCCAAAGAAACACATCTAGCTACTGTGAAAAGGATACTGAGGTATCTAAGAGGAACCATAGATTATGGCTTATGGTATGACAAAAATGATAGCTTTGAACTTCATGCCTATACTGATGTTGATTGGGTAGGGAATATTGATGACAAAAAAAGTACTAGTGGAGGTGCATTTTTCCTTAGGAAAAAGTTGTTTTCTTGGCTAAGTAAGAAACAAGACTATATAGCACAATCTACTGCTGAATCAGAGTATGTTGTTGCTGCTATAAACTGCACTCAGATTATTTGGATGAAAGAAATGCTAATAGACATTGAAATAACTTTTGAAGAGCCTGTGATTATCCATTGTGATAACACCAGTACAGTAAATATGTCAAGAATCTGGTGATGCATTCCAAAACTAAACATATTTCTATCAAGTATGACTTCTTGAGAGACAAGGTGGTAGAAAAAGAAATCAAATTAGAATATATTAGTACAAAAGAGAAAATTGTAGACATCTTCACAAAGCCACTACCAAAAGAAACCTTTGAATATCTCAAAGGTATGCTAGGGGTTCAGGCCCCTCCTAGTCAGAACTAAATGATGTAGAGATGCATAAGTCTAGAGGTATTCAGAGCCTTATCACTATCTAGACTGGATGCAGGGATCTACTCCTTAGGGGGAGTGATCATGGAAGAAAGTTTATCCATGAAGGTAGTCAAATCCTCATGGAACCCTTTTCCATTGTTGTCAATGGGGGAGTGTTGCTATCAGAAAATCCTCACTGTATGGGGAGATTGTTCAGTTGAAGGACTTTTGGATTGATATAACTTTGGGATAATATTTTCCCATATGTTGACATCAATGCCAAAGGGGGAGATTGTTAGATATTTCTAATGCATGGGTGGTGATTGAGACATTTAATATGTTTAATCACTATGTTATTGAATGGGCACTCATACTATTGTCATTTATGTTTTTTCACTGATGTCATCATATGCTTCTGTGAAGGAACCAGACTGGTAATCACAATGTACAGACATTTTACAGATGTTTTAGATGCTGCAAAGTTAGATGAGATTTTAGGTGGATGTTGTGATCTTATATATGAGATTGCATTACTAGATGTTTCATATTAAGAGAGTTACAACTATTTTGGTAAAGACTGGTCACTAGACTATGACAGTGAGAATTAATAGAGTTAGTCTCTGGGTTTTTGGTATAGCTTTCAGAGGATCTGGATTCAAGGTATGAAAACTTGAAGGATGATGGAAAAGGTACTAAAGGATGTTCATTGGTCAATTAAAGGTACAAAATGATTGGTGACATCATTTATGGCGTGTGCTCTAGCGATGGCTTTTTCTGAAGCTGACTCAGTGAATGAAGCATATGTTTTTTTTGGCAAGCATAAATTAAGGATGTCGGTCCTTAATTATTGTAATGTAATCATTGTAGACTTGTTTTAGATACCGTGTGTATCTTAGCAAGGGTTTATGTAATTTTTTGTAATTAGGAAAGCCTCATGGACCGACCTGATCTCGGTAAATTTTAATAAGGTATATATGTAGAATATTTTCTTTGGAAAAGACATAGATGGGATAGATGTGATATAGAGAAGTTGGAAAAGCTGTGAGCTTGTGTCTGCTATATGTAGAGCAGAGGTTTACTAGTAGATTTCATTGGAACTGATCAAGCAAAGACAGTTGCTGGAAAATAGTTGAAAAGATTGTGTATTTCTTTATATACATCTGTTGTGAACTAGTGAGTTCTGAAGGTGGATTTAACCTTCTTTGCATAGTGAGCCCATGGCAGTGAGCCCTCTCTTTGTTCTTGACTCCTAACAGGGTCTATCCTCTAACAAGGAATATGTACTTTAATGTTTCAATAAGCTCCTAACAGGGCTATATCTTCTAACAAGGATTACTATACACTTAGTAGATCATTTGTGGGTGCTAATTCCCACCGGGGTTTTTACCTTTAACAGGGTTTCCCTGAAACACAAATATTGTGTTATTGTGTTGGCATTCATTGTGTTCATTGGATTTGATATTGAAGATCTTAAATATTAAAGTTTAATATTCTCTTATACAAGTGATTCACCCCCCTGCCCCCTCTCAGTTGTATTATGGACTGTTATTCCTAACAAAAATTAAATTGATGGAGTGTTAATGGTGGATAGGTGAGAGAGCGTGTCAAGAATAATGTGGGAGTCTAAAAATAATGCATTTGGTTGAAAATAATACAGTGTTCATGAATGATTATTTGTCATTTCAACCAATATATGATATCAAATTATATCATATCATATAATTTATTTACCATTCCAACATGTATTCTCAAGCACTATTAGTGGAAAACTCCAGAAACCAATATTTAATACATTTAAGATGTATAACAATTGGCATTCAATATGGCAATGTATTTCTAGATTTGTTGTGGGTTTCTCTTTATCATATTTTATCAGCATTCTTGTCATACAGTGAAAATCATAAAGTATAAAAATAAAAATAATTATTTTGTCTCAACAAAAACTTTTTGTCGAATGATTGTTCAAAGAACCAACCAATAAGAAATGAAATAAATATTTTTTCAAAAAATATATTAAATTACTAAATAAACAAAGCATTAGAAAAAAGGTTATTTTGAAAAAATTCACAAAGATTACTGGATAAAAGAAAAAGAAAAATATAACTCAAGGGATCGCAAAAACTAATAAAGAAAACCATGCATTCATTATTAAGATTTACTGTGAATAGAAAACTTGTGAAAGTAAACAATGGAACATGTTTGTATAGTCATAGAGCCATGGGAGCATTACAATTGCATGAATGTTGTGTGGATTTCATTGTTTACAATATAGGTATTTGAATACACATTGGTTTAAAATAACATTGCGACTATATGAATCATTTTGTTTCTCAGAAGTAGATAAAATTGCACCGTATCCATTCAGACCCAAAAAATACTCTCTCTCTCTCTCTCTCTCTATATATATATATATATATATAATTTTTGGGTATATATATATACCCAAATATATATGTGTGTGTGTGTATGTATATGTATATGTACACAGACACATATATATCTTTTAATTTGTTACAAATACGGCTTTTGAAAAAAATAGAGAGATAAAAAAGAAAGTAGAGATTACCATAAAAAAATGCTAGTATAATTGAATAGATTTTTAATTACAATTACAAATCAAAAGTCTAATTTTCAAATATTGTATTTTTTATTTAATAATAATCTTAGAAATATATTTAAAAATAAGAAATATTCAGAAATAAATAGAATAGCTTTCAGATTCTAGAGAAGATCTTGAACTAGAAAAGAGTTGATTTGTAAAGAAAAAAATTATAAAAGATTTTTAGAGGAGTTTTAAATCAACATTCAAGAAGATTTGTAAGTATATTTAGGAGTAGATATAAAAGAAGAGTTAGAGAAGACTTGAGTAGATTTAAATTAGGTCAATTAAATAAATAGATGCATTGATTTATAGTAGTGAATGATATGTTTAAATAAGAAATGCCAAGGTGAAAAATAAACAAAAAAAATTAAATTGTTCTACTTTTAGTGAAAATGCAAATTATTAAAACTCTGAGACCTAAACCGTGTCCAATAAGCAGTGATGAGTAGGGGGATTGGCATGTGGTTGTAAGAAAAGGAACTAGGAAAATGATTCAAAGGTTTTCAATATCTGTCAACTAGGATAATGGATTTATTCACAAAAAATTAGTATCAAAGAAACCCTTTGGAAAGGGTATTTGGAGGAATGATAGAAGGTCTTATAAAAAGCATCATAATCCTTTCTTTAGAAATCAATAGAAAGGGAAACATTTCAACCAAAATCTTCAAAACAGAGAGGTGCACCCTAGACCGCTTTCACCTTGGTTTCCTAATAATAGGAATATTAAAATGACTCACTATGAAAAGGATTTTATGCCAATGAAGTTTACAGGTATCTGGGTCATTCCCCTCACTAGCTCACAACTGTCTTGGGCTGCTAGTGCAAATCGTATAAAATATGGTTCCAAACATCCAGAAGCCTCCCACTCGACAAAAAAACCAAAGAAAAATTAATGACACTAGTGACAAGGAAAAAATCAGAACCCTAACTACAAAAAGATGATTGTGGACTCATAATAGGTTGTAGGGTTTCGAAGGTAGATATCCAGTCAAAAATTATTAAGCTGATAGCAAAAAATCTTAAAAATTTGGGTTTGCTGGCTATGTGGAGTGGACCAATTCTAAGGATGGAAGAAATGGAGAAATGGTGGAATAAATCATTTCATGGTCAAGTAAGTATCTCTCACCTTACTAGGAAATTTATATTTATTGAATGCAAGATTGCGGAATTGAAGAAGTATTTTCTATCAGGTATAAATCTTATGTTTAATGGTTATGTATTTCATTTCTTTGATTGGTATCAAAAATTTGATGCATTTTCATACAAAGCCTACCAAAAACCCTAGCTGGTTTAGTCTTGGATACCTACCAACAAAATTTATTAATTGGGATGTTTTAATGATCATTGGTAATAATTTAGGATCTTTTCTAGGGTTATAAAAATTTGGATATGATATAGAACTTAAAATTATGGTAAATTTTAACCCTCTTTTTTTTTTTTTTTCTATTAAGATAGTTTAATAATATTTACAAGTATGGAGCAGAGTCTGAGTATCAACATCATTTTTCACACCCCCATTACATATACAATTACAAAAATTGGGTGAGTGATAGTTCTAACTAGAAATTATGCAGCTGAAATTAAAACATAGGTCTACTCATGATACAACTAGTTACATATAAATCAAGAAAAGATTTTAGAATGTTGCTATAATCTAATCCCAGCTAGCATTGTGACTATCCTTATCATTTTGATCCACTAGATTCTCTAAAAAGGCCTTCTCCTCCTCCTATCTATTCCCTGTATCCCATCCTGATTGAGTAACCCCCAGATTGGGGTCAATAAGGACCTCCCCCTGAAAACCACTATTAATCTACCATCCACTGATCATATTGTTCAAGTCCTCCACTTCTGTGGGGGCTAGCAAACTTTGGTAATCTAAAATGTAGTTAGTATCTTGCACTTGGTCTTTTTTGATCAATAAGAAACCTTGTTGAACTAGCCTCATAAGTTCACTCCTCATTATGTGGAGCACCAAGGAGACCTGTGTCATGATATTAAAATATGTGATTTTAAGATTAAACTCAGTAAGTTTCCTTCTCTCACCTTGAAAAAATTCTCTATTCCTATCCTTCCAAAGAGTCCATAACATGTCACTTGTTAGTGCAAACCAAAGGTTATTGAGCTTAGAATCAAAACTTTCCACATAACCAGCAAGGATTTCACTCCAAGAGATAACAGACATGCAATTCCAAAGACAAGGGGAGCCAAGAAAAATAGACCAAACCTTATGTGTATAGATACAATCAAAAAATAAATGCTCAAAAGATTCAACAACATTACATAAGCTACAAGAAACAAGAGCAAGACCAATAGAAGAAATCACCTTCCCAACAGCCAATTTCTTAATCAAAAGCAACCACTTAAAACAGACTTTCTTAGGTTCTGCTTTACCTTTCCAAAAGTAATAAAAAAGGAAGGTCCAATTAGAAAAGGGATTAATCTACCCCCAACACTGGGACACCCAAGAAATAAGAGAGGAATCATTCTTCATATAGTGATACAAACTCTTAGTAGTAGTTTCTAACAACAAACTGCCATCAAACCATTTAACTTTATTAAGGAAGGCTTCTGAATCAATAATCTCTCTTTTGTTATTAGTAAGGATTGTTTTCTTAATAAGATTTTAAGTATTTTTCTGAGAGTCAGGGATGTTAAATTTGGTTTTAATAACCTCCCACTCCCCTAGCTTCCCACCATCCAAGATGTCCTGAATCAGAGAGATCTGCTTCAGATTCCATACCTTTGCAAAACAAATTTGGGTTAGAGCCAACAGTTTATCATTGTAGTAAAGCCCCCACCAAATAGATCTGTCTTTAACAAGAAAGTAAGGAGGACCACTTGCTACCCCTCTTTCTAGAATGAACTGCCTCACCTAGACCCACACCTTCCAATAGACTTGAAATTTTTTTGACCTGAACAATCTCATATTAAACTCTCCAAAGACTATATCATAAACTGGCACATCCTTCCATTGCTTACCTTTCCTAATAACCAACTTCACAATATTGTTCCTAATGAGGATTTTCCATGGTTCGTTACACCAGAGAGCTTTCAGCACCCATTTGGATGCAAGGGCAGAGTCATGTGCCTTAAGGTCCTTCAACCCCAACCCATCTTGGGACTCTTCTCTTGACAACACCAGGTCCTTTTCACACAATGTCTTTTCTTATTACCCTTTACATCTGACCATAAGAAGTCTTGGAGGATCTTCTCAATCATATTCACCTGAGAACTTAGAAACAACCAAGCTGAAGCATAATAAATGTGATGAGCTGAAAGAACTTTTTGTACAACTTGGAACCTTCCAACAATGGATAGGGATTATGTCTTCCATTTGATATGTTTCTTACTGATTTTGTCATATATCCAATCCCACATATTATTCAAATTGGGCTCTACTGAGAAGGGAATACCAAGATATCTGACAATTTGGTTGGGCCTTGCCCATTGCCACCCCTTATTTTCCAACCAAATAGGTGGCTCATGAGACCAACCCATCACAGTGGATTTGGATGGAGAAATTTTGGACCTCGATGCTTGACAAAAGAGATTTAACCTCTTAATGGCATTATCAAAATTGTCTTCTGCGAGACCTAGGAAAAGAGATGTGTCATCTACAAACTGGACATTAAGCAACTCTTCCTTATTAGGAAGAGAGATACGTTTTAAGGGAGGCCCTATTTCTTGAGCCCTTAAGGTATAAAACAAAGCATCTGCAATAATTACAAACAACAGAGGGGCAATCAAGCATCCCTGCCTTATAGACCTTTAAAGCACAATAGGGTCAGACAGGGAGCCATTAACATTGATGACTGTAGTAGCATATTTAAATAAAATAATTATCCATTTGCAATAGAGATCAAGAAAACCAAATTCTTTCAGCATACCTAGAACAAATCCCCATTCTATCCTTTCATAAGCTTTTTCAAAATCTAACAAAATCATTGCCACCTCTTGCCCATCTGACTTATCCTAGTTCATGGCCTCCCAGCTTGTAATTAGATTCTCTAGAATGTATCTCCCTTAAATAAATCCTATTTGTGTCTATGAAATGAATCTATTCAGTAGAGGGGCAATCCTTCTAGCAAGAGTTTTAGCTAAGATTTTATAAGACAGGTTCAACAAGGTGATCGGCCTCCAATTTTTAACAAGAGATCTATCTCCCGCTTTCAGAAGGAGTTTAACAACTCCTTTGTTGATAGAGCCTCCTAGTGACCCTTTCCTAAAAGCTTCTTCATACACATATAGGAGATCAGCACATATCCAACTTTTGTTCTTCTTATAAAATTTAGCAAGGAGACCATCCATCCCTAGGGACTTCCCATTTGAGAAAGAGTCAATGGCTGTAGAAATTTCTTCCACAGAAAGAACCTTACTGAGATTATTCTAATCTGATAATGAGAGTTTCTGAGGGATGAGATTCAAGAAATCATTCATTTCTATTTGACTGTCAACCGAAACCTCTGAGGAAAATAAATCACTATAGAAACTATAAAATGCTTTCTGAATGTCCTCTGGTTCACTAGTATGTCTACCCTCCAACTGAATTTCATTAATCATTTCTCTTTTATGCTTGGCCCTTATGATATTGAAAAAATATCTAGACCCCTTATCCCCCTCATTAATCCAATTCATCCTGGCTCTAATCTTCTACCCTTGAATCTTATATCTTTGAATGATGCTCAAATTGTGCTTGATGTTAGCTAGCTGGGTTTCTAGTACCACATTATTCCCTCTATCCTACAAATATTTTTCAATAATGTTCAGCCTATTCTACCAGAATGCTTCTTCTTTATTCCTATCCATTGCCAATTTTTTACCAATTACTTGAAAAAGGTTTTTCCAAGTTTCCACCTTTAGATCCCAAAGATCAATAGCATCTAAGAGAGGGTTACCAAGTCTAGTAAGTTCAGTGACCATAAGAATAGCCTCTAAGTTATCAGAGTCCTCAAGAAGTGAGGTATTGAGTTTGAAGGGGCTATTCTTCCTATGTAAATCATCTGAACTCCTATTATCCTTAATCTTGCAACAAGTTTGAATAGGAAAGTGGTTTGATAATGAGGTGGGGTAAACTTGGACAAGAGCATGATTGCTCTCTGAGATAAAGGATACTAAGGAGACATCTCCATAGACTCTATCCAATCTACAGTAAACTCTTTGCTTACCTTTCTAATTATTGCACCAAGTGTACCATATATCAGGAAACTTACCATGTATATGCTCCATAGGATCAAGGAGATTAAATTTCCTTTTGAATTTATGCCAAAAGAAAAGCTCATTGCCTTTCCAAGAGTGAGCCAGCCCTCCTGATTTATTTGCTCTATGTTCTACCATGTTAAAGTCTCCAACAAACACCCAAGGAACTTTTGGAAGATGTGCACAACACCACTCCCATAACTCTTCTATTTCTATATAACTATTCGAAGCATACACATTACATATACCAAACACTTTCTCCCCCTGCTTCATTGTCACCCAGATTACTCTCTGACATGTTGAGCACTCATGATTATCAATAAGACTCTCCCATTTTGGGTTAATGAGAACTAAAACTCCTCATTTCCCTCTCTCATGGTTCAAGTGAAATCTGATAGCTTTATCCCAAAGGAACTTCAAAATGGAGTGAGCTTAAAAACCTACCACATTAATTTCTTGCAAACAAATAACATCTTTAGACTTCAAATTATTACACCATCTCCTAACTAAGTACTTCCTATCTGGTATCTCTAACCCCCAGACATTCCAAATATGGATGTGCAACATCATAATTACTTGGGGGGGGGGGGTTTTATTCTTGCACAACTTGTTGAAGCAATCTGGTAAGTTCTTACTCCCTCTACCCCCATTGGATAAAGAGTTCCTATCCGCAGTCTTCCTCTTTTTCTTGACAACTTCTATAAATTATCCCTCCAGATTAGAGGCCACCATAGCAAGGGATCCCGGTGAGGTAGTTGAAGTCGAAGGTGGGGGAAGCCATTTCCTACTATCTTGTTGCAACTTATTGGCTCTTTCATTAATTGTCAAAATGGCTAACTGCTAAGCATTCAAGGCAAGCGGCTTATACCTACTGGCAAGGGGCTCTATAGAGTGACCTCTTGGTAGGTGGGTACCTAGGGGAGTGGTGATAATATCTAAAACACCTTTCCTAGTAGGGACCACTTCAAACTCCTCGTCAAAGAGAGGATTAGATAATGAAACAAAACTGTTAGAAATGGGGATATCCGTAGAATCAGAAGTGCCTGGCTGAGTACCTAGAGCCTTATCAGACTCTAAGGAAGTAATGACAGCCACTTCCTTACTTTTATTAGGGGCTAACATATTTTTTCTAGCACCCTCTATAGGGTTAGACTTTTCACTCTCAATGTTACCATTTTGGTCATTATTATTAACCACATTAAATTTTTCCTTCTGAATGTGCTTGAGAGTCGGGTAGTCTCTCTTGGTGTTGCCATTGCACCTATAATGGAAACATGCACTAAGGTTCCCTAGCAAGGAGATATCCCAACAGAACAACTCACCATCAAACTCTAAAGAAATGATCTCAGGAAAGTCTACCTCAGGAGAAAGGGCCATAAGAACTCTAGCATTTAAATGGGGCAATGTCACCCTGGACTGTTCAATCTGAAGAACCGAGCCAAGAGGCTTAAGAATTTGTGGGATAAATGGCCAAAATTCCACATTGAGGTTTTTAATTTCCACCCAATTAGGGGGAGAATGAGCCACAACCTTTTCAAAGTTACCTTTAGAGGACCACAAATAGACCGTGAACATAGACCTTCCAACATTCCAAAACCACTTCTCCAAAACTCTTTCCTGCATATTGTGATTTTTCAAAAAAACTACAAATAACCCTTTTTGTATCATTCTACAGTAAGTAACATAAATACCAAGTTTTTAACCCCAAATTGTAGTAGGCCATTCATCAAAGAATTTTTGAGCAGGCATAGAATCCTTATCAATGCATACAAAAAAGATATCAATGCTTTTAAGCCTAGACTATTCATTTTTAATGGCGGACACCATGTCCTCATTGGGGGAAAGGGAAAGAGTTTTCAGCCCAAGAGAAGGAAACTTACCAGCTTCTCCTCCATTGGTGAGTCCACTTCCATTGGTTTTGGACCATCCTCCTTCCCCTCCTCCTTGCTCTGGTTCCACAGCTTTTCTACAAAAAACCCCATTAAATTCTGCAATGGCTAAAAAAATTGGTGTACTATCTGCCACCACCTATTTTTATGACAACTTCCCTTCTACTCTTTCAGCATTTCCACCCTCTGATTCATTAATAGCACCCTTAGTGGCACATTTAGAAATGTCACCCATAATAATATCACCCTCCCCACCATCATGATTTAGCTCTCCCATAACATGAGTGAACCAGGTTGGGAGTAGATTAAACCGAGAACACACAAGGGCAAAATAATAATCAAAACAACATACCCTTCAAAATAATAATAATATGCACGTAAGATAGAGAAAAAGACACAAAGAAAACAAAGAGACATGGGACACATGGAATGACACACACAATCATGCAAAACAAGGATGAAGGCAGACGTCATCAACATTCATGGAGGAAAGTTGCAGAGCCATTTTTTCCAAAGTCTACTCTTGTTATATATATGATCTTTCTATATCAATTTTAACTCTCTTTGCAAAATTAATACCTTAAAAATATCTACATAAGTGGATTGTTATAAGATTTACCCTAGATCATATCTAGGGGTGATTGATGAAAATAGATTAATCCTCTCTAGTAATTTCATCTCACCTAAAGATATTCTGGAAAATTTAGGTTTTCTTCCCCTTGCTAAATATTCTATGATGGATTCGGCGATCCATTTTGATTTAAAAGAAAATAGGGGGGTTGAAATATTTGTTAACAATACAAATTGCACACAATCAGGTGAGAAGGAATGTCATAATCAAATTTAAAATAGTTGTAATAATAATGAATATTGTTCTATGGACCCATCTATACCGATTCCTAAAGCTACAACTCAACCTTCTAATAATCCAACTCCCTTGTCAAATAGACTAGTGTCAACCCAGATCAAGAAGATATTTATAGGAAACTTGAGGAAAATTTGAATATTCTAGGCAAACTGATGGAAGAAGTTGCTTTGGTCCATAATGAGGTCAAGAAATAATTAATCTTATTGTACAAATTGAAGGAATAAGTTAACAATCATTCAATAATTCACTCACCTAGTAAGAATAAGGTTGAGAGGACTGACATTCAGATAAAAAATAATGTTAATTCATTGAATAAAGATACAAAGGCTTTGTGCTTGATTAATACCACTAAAGAGGATAATAAAATTCCTCCATAATTATAATCCATTTACAATATAATGGGGATCAATCAAGAAATCGATGAAGATTATATTTAAGATTAAGAACTTATAGAAAAAATTGTACAAATGAAAGAAGAGTTTGTATAAGCCATATTTGAATAGGAAGAAAGAGATTTAGATAAGAATACAAATTTATTGGAGGATGAACCAATAAAATAAGTAATGGGAGAAGAAATAAGTGTGGGAAATGTCAAGATAGGTATTTCTACTCTCTATGATGGATTAGACAAGTCCAATTTGTGGTAAACACCTAAAAAAAAGAGGGAGGAAATGATTGAATGAGCTTAGAAAATGAGATCGAGTAGTGAAGAACCAATCCAAGCTCATAACATTATTTTATGTAGGGAAGGGGAAGGTACTTCCCAAGGATTAGTGAAACTCACAACTTGGAATGTTTGGGACCTTAATGCTCCTAACAAAAAATGCATATTAAAGAATACTTTAAACCTAATGGAATCTAACATTATACTTATGTTAGGAATGAATGCTAAATTTTTTGGCAGCCATTCTATAGCAGTTGTTGTTTCATTCATGACTATGATTGTCATTGATGTCAACACAGTGATTTACCGAAGACTTGCAGAGAAGAAGATAGAGTTTGGATTAGCGCACATGGGTTATTGTAGTTGGAGCTATGTGATGTTAAGATTATACTCTTTGATATGTCATATGCCTATGGTTAAGAGTGCAGACAGTAATTCATTGATTCATGGAAGTTATGATCATTTTGGTGGAAGCAGTGTTCAGGCAGTGTTCCTGAGTAGCAGTTTGTGGAAATCAGATGATATCTCCTAATTGGGATGGAATCCAATTTTAGATAGTTAAAGGGAAGTTGAAGACACATTGATAGTGATGTGGATGATAGTGTAGACTTTGAGGTCACATGAGTGAAAATTTATTGTATTTGGAAGCTGACAGTTTTATGTAATTTTGGTGTAGCGTGTGGAAACTTTTATTTTTCAATTGTATGCCGACTCATTTGTAATTATTTGAGTGTGGTATAAAGGAAGGAATTTATTTCCTTATTGATAAGAGAAAATAGTAACGTAGTTGTAGTGATGATGTGTGATGCGGTATGCATAAAGTGAAGAAAAGAGATAAGTATGAGAGCGAAATTGTGAAGGAAGACATGCGAAGTACAGAGATCTGAAATTGAGATCTAATGTAACATTGAGTGTGGTTTGGCATAGTTAGAGAAGAGGTAACATATTATTTTGTTGAGTAATGCAAATATTATTTGGATAGTGTGTTCAGTGATCTTACCCTAAGTTGTTTGGGCAGTGGGTCCTTCTATCTTCTATAACTCTTAATCAGGTTAGAATCTTTTAACAGGGATTCAAAATCTCCTAATAGGGATTCATATGTACTGAATGTATTTCATAAGACTCCTAATAGAGTCCATCCTCTCACAAGGAATATTCATATTAGTGCATCTTTTGTGGGCATCATTCCCACTGGGGTTTACTCTTTGATCAAGAGGTTCCCTAGTCAACATATCTTGTGTCATTGTGTTATTGTGTATGAATATCTTTCTATGGTTGGTAATTATATTGCTTATATGGTTTAATGCTATTGAAGATGATAAAAGTTATAATTATCTGATAACTGATTCACCCCCCCCCTCTCAGTTATCTTGGTGGACTTTACTTTCTAACAATTGGTATCAAAGCAGCAGGTCCTTGAAAGAGAATTTTAATAGCTTAAGGAGATCCATGGTGAATTTTAGGAAAGAAAGCCCTAATTTTGATGGAGTAAATTTTGACAACTGGAAAGAAAAGATGAAGACACACCTATTATGTTTAGGACTAGGTTATTGGTTGATTACAAAGAATAATAAGACTATCATTGAAGAGGACAATCTTGAAACATGTACTATAGAAGAGAGAGATCTATTCATGTGTAACATACTTGCAAGAGAAGCACTTTTGATAGCACTACCGGAGAATGAGTAAAGTCAGGTAAAATATTTGAAAAAATCTCGTGAAATTTGGAATGCTTTACACTCTACTTTTGAAGGTGATGAACATGCAAAAAGAGTTAGATTACATAATTGGATATGTGCATTTGAAGATATAAGAATGTTGGAAGATGAATATGTTAGAAGCTATATTGGTAGAATGTCAGAGATCATTTCAAGTATAAAATCTTATGGAGGAACAAAGATAGAGAATGAAGTGATATGGAAAATTCTAAGGACATTGACTCCTATATTTAAGAAGACAACATAGATGATTGAACAAGTGATACCTTGTACAACAAACTTTACAAGAGAGACTCTTCTTGAAAGATTGGAAGCAGCAGAAATGAACCTCAGATTATCAGGAGACTTACCTAGAATGGAGACAACATTCAGTGCTCTTAGTGTTCGCCCTACTTTGTCAAGAAGCATTAGTGTGAGCACAGATTATGCTGGTAGCAATAGATCTAGAAATGAAGAAGACAAGAAGATTGAAGAAGGTATTGCCTTGCTTGTGAAAAGAGAACCAGATAGTAAGAAAATTTTTAAATGTTGGACTTGTCAAGAATATGGTCATTTTGCATCTAAATGTCCTAAGAGATTTAAAAAGTATAGAAGCAATTTCAAATCTAGAAGATCTAAGGAAGGTTATTATGCTAATGATGAAGATCTTGAAGCTAGTATAGAAATAACTTTAAGTGAAAGTGATATTGAAAATAATGATGACATAGGATTTGTAGAAATTAAAGAAGAAAATCCAGAATCTGATATTAAGGAAGAAAAAGCCTTAGTTTCTCAAGTTGAAAAGAAATCTGATTGGATTATAGACAATGGTTGTTCACATCATATGACTGGAGACATGAAAAAGTTCATAAAGTTGAATGAATATGATGGTGGATTAGTTAAAGTTGGAAAGAATGCACCTTGTTTGATTAAAGGTATAGGATCTATTACTCTTGATGGAAAGACTAATACTAATGATGTTTATTTTGTGGATGGATTGAAACATAATCTTTTGAGTGTTGGATAGTTAGTTGATAAGGGATATCAAGTTTGGTTTACTAAGAAAACTTGTGTGATAAAGGATAAAGATGGAAATCCAATTGGAACTGGATCTAAAATCAGAGGTAATGTATTTCAATTGAATCCTATTGAGATGACATGTTTGATTACTAAAATTGATGACAATTGGTTATGGCATAGAAGGTTTTGTCATATAAACTTTGATAACATTGTGAAAGTAAGTACTACACTTGCAGTAAGAGATTTACCTAGAATTATGAAGCCTACTAACATGATTTGCAAAGAATGTGTAATGGCTAAACAAAAGAGAAGTTCTTTTCCTAGTAAGAAGTTTACATCTATAGAGAAGTTGGAGATTGTTCATACATATTTGAGCAGTCCTACTAGGACTAGAGGATTCTATGGAGAAAGGTATTTTATGATTCTTGCTGATGATTTTACAAGAATGATGTGGATTGCATTTCTTAAAGAAAAATCTGAAGCATTTGATAAGTTTAAGATTGTTAAGAATAAAGTTGAGAATGAATCTAGAATGAAGATTAAATGTTTAAGGTCTGATAGAGGTGGAGAATTTACATCTAGAGAGTTTAACAAATTTTGTGAAGAAAATGGCATTAAAAGACAGTATTCAGCCCCTAGAACACCTGAACAAAATGGCATTGTAGAAAGAAGGAATAGATCAGTGACTGAAGTAGCAAGAGCTATGTTGTTTGAAAATAATTTGGCAAAGATATTCTAGAGAGAAGCAGTGAACACAACAGTATATACAATGAACAGAGTACAAATCGGAGCAGACACAAACAAGACACCTTATGAATTTTAGTTTGGACATGCACCCTCAGTTAAGTATTTTAGAATTTTTGGAAGCAAATTTTATATAAAGAGAGATGATGATATTGGAAAGTTTGATCCTAGAAGTGATGAAGGTATATTTCTTGGATATTCTTTGAAAAGCAAAGCATATAGATGTTTCAATAAAAGAACTAAGACTATTGTTGAGAGCGCAAATGTTAAAGTTGATGAAAAGTTAAAAATTTAGGAAAGAATGCTTGATTATGAATTTGATGAAGAAGCTCATCCTAAGCCTAATACTGGAACTACTAAATTGTTTTATGAAACTGACAGTGATTTGTTGAATGAAAGCCATAGTGAAGTTATTGAAGAACCTACATCTGAAGAGAGATCTAAGACAGTGACACCTAGCAAGAGTTTGTTAAGGAATCATCCTTTTGAATAGATTATTGGGAGCATCAAAAGAGGAGTTCTTACTCAGAATAAGGCACAAGAACAATTATGTTTGATTTATCAAATTGAACCTAAGACTACTGATGAAGCTTGTGAAGATGAAAGTTGGACTAATGCTATGAAAGAAGAACTAGATCAGATTGAAAAGAATAAGACATGGGAATTAGTCCCTAGACCTAAAGACAAGAATTTTATTGGAACTAAATGGGTATTCAGAAACAATATGAATGAACAAGGAGAAGTAGTGAGAAACAAAGTAAGATTGGTATGTAAGGGTTACTCACAACAAGAAGGAATTGACTATGAAGAGACTTTTGTACCTGTTGCAAGAATTGAAGTAGTAAGAATGGTTTTGGCATATGTAGCTTACAAGAAATTCAAAGGTATCAGATGGATGTGAAGTCAGCATTTCTGAATGGAGAATTGGAAGAAGAAGTCTACATTGAGTAGCCTGAAGGTTTTCCTTTAACTCAAGAAGGAGACATGGTATGTAAATTAAAGAAAGCTTTATATGGACTTAAAAAAACACCTAGAACTTGGCATGCAAGACTAGATAAGTATTTGTTAAAGTTGGGATTTATAAAAGGTATAGCTGATAGCAATCTGTACACAAAAGAAATTGAAAATGGTTTGTTAGTTATAGTTATTTTTGTTGATGACATTATCTTTGGAGGAGAAGATGAAGCTAGTGACAAATTTGCTGATCAAATGAAAACTAAATTTGAAATGAGTATGATTGGTGAAATGAAATACTTTTTGGGATTACAAATAACAAAAAATAATGATGGTATCTTTGTAAGTCATAAAAAGTACCTGAATGACTTGTTGAAAAGATTTGGAATGGAGGATTGTAAACCAGTTGGAACACCTATGATGACCAGACATAAGCTATCTAGCATAGATGAGATTCTTGTAGTAGAATAGAAGAAATAGAGATATATGATTGGAGGATTGTAGTATTTGACTCATACAAGACCTGATATAGCACATTCAGTTGGAATTGTAGCAAGATTTCAAGCTGAACCTAGAGAATCACATTATGCAGTAGTAAAGAGGATACTGAGATATTTAAGAGGCACAATGGACTATGGATTATGGTATGAAAATTATAATGACTTTACCCTATGTGCATATACAGATGCTGATTGGGGAGGTAGTGTTGATGATAAGAAAAGCACCAGTGGAGGAGCATTTTTCATTGGAGGAAGACTAGTTTCTTGGCTAAGCAAGAAGTAGAATTGTATCTCACAAAGCACAACAGAAGCAAAATATGTAGCAGCAGCAAACAATTGTAATCAAATAATTTGGGTGAAGCAGATGCTGAAGGATATTGGAATAAAATTTGTTGAACCTATTGTTATACATTGTGATAACACCAGTACAGTTAGTATGTCTAACAATCTTGTATTACATTCTAAGACAAAGCATATAGAGATTAAGTATCATGTTGTAAGAGAGAAAGTTTTTGAAAAAGAAGTTAGACTTGAGTACATAAGTACAAAGGAGCAGATAGAAGATATATTCACAAAGCCTTTGCCTAAGGATACATTTGAGTATTTGAGAGGTATGCTTGGGGTTATGCCCCAACCTACTTTTGAGAAGTGATGCAGTTGGTTGCATCTATCCAATGGTATATGAGCCTTATCTTTCTTCTGGACTAGATGTTGGTACTTCCTCTATGGGGGAGTATGTGTATCTGAGCTGAGTCATGAGGACTCTAGTAAATGTATTTTCTAAAAAGTGTCTTTTGACATTGAGTTGTTGTTGACTTAGTGATGGAATTTCTATCATTGATGTCAATGGGGGAGAAGTATGCATGAAAAAAAATATGAGACATTTGTTGGAGAGAACTGAATAGGATAACAAAGCAAGATTTGATTGATGAAGAGGATTTGAAGAAGCAGTGTTGCAGTATTGGATTTTTGGAACATTGGATGTTTTTCATCTATGTTTCCATCAATTACAATCAGGGAGATTGTTAGGAATGAATTCTAAAGTGTTTGGCAGCCATTCTGTAGTATTTTTTGTTGCATTCATGACTATGATTGTCATTGATGTCAACACAGTGATTTACCAAAGACTTGCAGAGAAGAAGATAGAGTTTGGATTAGCGCACGTGGGTTATTATAGTTGGAGCTATGTGATGTTGAGGTTATACTCTTTGATATGTCATATGTCTATGGTTAAGAGCGTAGATAGTAGTTCATTGATTAATGGAAGTTATGATCATTTTGGTGGAAGCAATGTTCAGGCAGTGTTCGTGTGTAGCGGTTTGTGGAAATCGGATGATATCTCCTAATCAGGATGGAATATGGTTTTGTGTAGTTAAAGGGAAGTTGAAGACACATTGATATTGATGTGGATGATAGTGTAGACTTTGAGGTCACACGAGTGAAGATTTATTGTATTTGGAAGCTGATAGTTTTATGTAATTTTGGTGTAGCGTGTGGAAACTTTTATTTTGTAATTGTATGCCAACTCATTTGTAATTATTTGAGTGTGGTATAAAGGAAGGAATGTATTTCCTTATTGATAAGAGAAAATGGTAATGTAGTTTTAGTGATGATGTGTGATGCGGTATGCATGAAGTGAAGAAAAGAGCTAAGTATGAGAGCGAAATTGTGAAGGAAGACACGCGAAGTACAAAGATCTGAAATTGAGATCTAATGTAACATTGAGTGTGGTTTGGAACAGTCAAAGAAGAGGTAACATATTATTCTATTGAGTAATGCAAAGATTATTTGGACAGTGTGTTCAGTGATCTTACCCTAAAGTTGTTTGGGCAGTGGGTCCTTCTATCTTCTATAACTCTTAACTGGGTTAGAATATTTTAACAGGGATTCAAAATCTCCTAACAGGGATTCATATGTACTGAATTTATTTCATAAGACTCCTAAAAGATTCCATCCTCTCACAAGGAATATTCATATTAGTGCATCTTTTGTGGGCATCATTCCCACTGGGGTTTACTCTTTGATCAAGAGGTTCCCTAGTCAATTTATCTTGTGTCATTGTGTTATTGTGTATGAATATCTTTCTATGGTTGGTAATTATATTGCTTATATGGTTTAATGTTGTTGAAGATGATAAAAGTTATAATTATCTGATAATTGATTCACCCCCCCACCCCCCCCTCTTAGTTATCTTGGTGGACTTTACTTTCTTATAACTTATACAATAAAAAAATTGAGTGAAGAAGAAATGAATAAATTCAAGAAAAGGATTGGTTTATGGAAAATATAAAGCATAGACTTGGTAGGAGCTTTGGGAGGTTTAGCTATGTTATGGGATCCCATAAAAGTGGTCTTTGATATCAACATTAAAAAACCAAGTGGATGGGAGGAAGGATCTGTAACCCTATGAGCTCATTAAGTGTTTTCTTAATTAATGTTTATGGACCAATCAACACTAATGGTAAAAAGGAAAATTGGAAGGAAATGGAAGAATATTTCAACCAGTTCAGTGAGTGGAATTACATAATCAGAGGATACTTCAATGTAATCTTGAATATGAATGAGAAATGTGGTGGAGTTAAATATGAATCTCAGTTTTCTAAGGACTTTAGTGAATGGGTTAATAGCAATAGTATTTTAGATATCAAGATGAGTAATGGCTCTTTTACATGGAATAATAAAAGAGATGGATCGAGTTACATAGTAGAAAAATTAGATAGATTCAGGTTCAAAGGGGACCTTAGGACCTTTGACATAATACTTTCAACATCTACTAATAATGTCAGATTCAGATCACATCCCTATTGGATTAGATATTAAGGAGGAACAAAAACCTCCCAAACACCCTTTGAATTTGAAAACATGTGGTTCCAAGACAGACAAAAATTAATTGAGAAATGGTGGCAGGAGGAGAGCTTTGAAGGATCAAAGATGTTCTTCTTTGTGTCAAAATTGAAATCTCTCAAATTAAAAATCTTAAAATAGAACAAAGAACACTTTAATAATATTTTTAAAGAAAAAATTGAGGTTGAAAAAAATATTCAAGAATTGAATGAGGAAGTTATTAAAGTATGGAGAGAGATAGTTATTTTAAAGAAAAATAATTGTTACAGAAATATGAAGAGCTTCTATCCAAAGAGGAAACTTACTAGAGAAAAAAATCCAAAGAAACTTGGTTGTCTGAAGGTGACAAGAATACAAAATTTTTCCATAAAAGCACAAAAAATAGAAGGAATTTCAATAGAATTTTAAAGATAAAAAATTCAAGAGGTGAGACTATAGATAATCCTCAGTGCTTAGTAAAGGAATTTATAGATTTTTATTGTAATACCTTAAACAAATGGGATTATTTTGATTTGAATGTGCAAAAAAATGTTAAATAATATCCCTAGACTTATCACAAATGATGAAAATAAATTCCTTAATATTATTTTTTCTCTAGAAGAGATTAAAAGTGCAATATTCCAACTTCATCTCGATAAAGCACTTGGTCCAGATGGATTCCAAACGGTTTTTTTTTAAAATGCCGGTATTTTTTGGGTAAATAATTATGGGAAGCAATTCAGAATACTAGAAAATCAAGAAGGTTTCTTAGAGAAATAAAGAATACATTCTTATCACTTATCCATAAGAAATAAAATACCAAAGAACTAGGAGATGTTAGACCTATCTCCTTGTGTAACACAACTTATAAGATACTTTCTAAAGCCTTAGAAAATAGGCTTAAAATATTATTACCTAAAAATATATCAGAAGAACAAATTAGGTTTTTCCCTAATAGATCTATTTTGTTGGCATTATAATAGTGGAGGAAATCATTCATTATGTTTAGAAAAAAAAAGAATCAAGTATGTTGATTAAGTTAGATATTTAGAAGGCATATGATAGAGTTGATTGGAGATTATTTTGTAAATACCTTAAAACTTTTGGATTCTCAAATTAGTGGATCCATCTTATTTTTAGTTGTATTTCTACTCCAAAAGTCTCCTTACTATTTGTTAGAAATAGGAAATACTGAGAGGGGGAGGTGAATCAGTATTTCACAAACTTTTACTTTTGCCCAATTATGGATATAACAAATTAACTTGAAGCTTGCATAAGAAACCAAACTAAGTAAACTGAATAACAAGCATAATAATAAACCAAATGAACTCATAACACCATGTTTGTTCTCAAGGAAACCCTGGCCAAGGTAAAACCCCGATGGGGATGATACCCACAATTGATCCACTAATCAAAAGTATCTGGTTAAGGATGTTGACCATGTTAGGAGTCTATTACATACATATAGTGTCTCTATCCTGGTTAAAGGACTCTAGGCCTTGTTACAAGATTCAACCTTGTTAGGAGTTTCTATTACAAAATAGAATGCTTGCAAGATGAGCTCACTACCCAAACATGCAATATACAATGATATCTTCAAATACAAAGGTAAAGTACATAACCTTTTACTATTGGTGAATAGCTTTCCTATTTTGATTTAGCTTTGTAGGCTCTTCACTTTCACATACATAGTTTACTTGATTTCCTTATTATAATATACAACTTCGCATCATACTTTTCTTATTACAATTTCTATATGTATCATATGTACATTTCACATTACATAATTCTTACATATATACAAGTTATTACAATTAATAACTTCCAGTCAGCTACAATACATAAAATCTTCTCAAATATAAAACCAATTCATGCTACCTTAGGGTTAACATCTAAGATTTCATCCCTACATAGTTAAGTCATTATTTTGATAAACAAAATAATCCCTTAACTTAATATGATCACATTCTATCTTATGCTCTATTTAGGTCGGCTCAACACTATCTCTATAATTCTTTAATATCTTCTTCTGTACATGTCGTAAGGACTTGCACTTTCATATGTGGCTTTGATATACATATAATTATCCATGTTGAAGTGTGCATGCATTGAACCTGCTTCTTTGAAAATCACTAATCAAAACTATCTCCGATTAGGCTGGTAAACACTGTTGTACTTAGACAATTTTCTAGTGTGCTCATGCAAGACTGCTTCCAACTATTATGCGATCTTCATGGTGAATATATATTGCCATAATGACAAAATTTTGATATCCCACTTAGCCAAATTGCCAACAATCTCCCCCTTTTTCATTCGTGGCAACATATGGAAAAATTGGCTAAGTCCCAAAAACTTAAATTACAAAACTATCGTCATACAAAAATTTGGATCATACATGAATCCTTATTTCTCCTACTTATACTCAAAATACTTATATCTCCAAAATATTTATACTCCCCCTAAGAGAATACTTCATTTTCTATATACAATATCTATACATATAATTTTCTGCTTATACTACTCCCCCTTTGACAACAATGACAAAGGTGTGAAAACTTTCGTATCAAAATTTGTTTTACCTCATGAATTCAATATTTCAAGGTTGAAAGGCTTGCAACACAATCTACAAAATTGATTTTCAGGCTCTCTATCTCTTTCTCCCATTACTTCTTCACTACATCTGAAACACTAAGCAATGCACATAGGCCAAAAGATGCAATTTCACATGCCTTAATATTTTCATAAGAAAATTTTTCATAAGATCTCTTCAAAAGACATTCTTCCAATTGATTCTGAAGAATAATTATTTTCATTGATACATGCTCTCTTAGTAGAGTGAACCTTTTCAATTTCTTCTCCTTCTTATCATTTAGAAGTCTCATATCATCAAAGATCTTACTTGTTTTCTTCTCAATTTCTTAGATCTTCACATTAGGGCTTTGCAAAAGGTTTACTGTCACTAGTAGTTCTACCTCTTTTACCTTTATCTTCTCTAATATCTCATATGTGTGGCTCTCCGATTGTGTACACTAAATGTACAATGATTTTCCTCTTTCCATGCATTTTCTCAACTCTTTTATACACATATCCAAGTTTTCAAGATTATTTTTAATATGCTGACATACAACTTAAAATATCTGAGCATCATGAGCTGCTTGTACTTTTACTATTGCTACATCAGATAGGTTTGTAAATTCTATGTCAAAGGCTTTCATTACCTCTTTTTCTTTTGTTTGAGCATCAACCTCACTAACTTTACTTGATATTAAACTTTGTAGTTTACCTGTTACGTCAAGTAGTGCTCCTTCCAAACTTTTAACCTTCTTGTTCTTTCCAATGATTTTGTTTAGAGATGAGATCAACTCTATTTGATCATCATCATCAACTTCATGTCCTAGGCTTGCAAACATTGATTCAATCTGTGGTTTTTGTACTGTATCCTTAGATTTAGAAATTATTATTGATTATTCCTATGGAACTACATGTTCTTCTATTGTTGTGTCAATCTGTGTTTCTTCTTTTTCTTCTACCTTTCTTGCTTCAATCTCTTCTTCTTTGTTCTCTGTCATGTCTTGTTGCTCATCAATCAAATTGCCAACATTGACTTCATGGTCATTGAAGGGATTTTCTTCACTATCTAGATTGATGTTTGTTCCTTCAACGTTCATAGATTCATCTTCAATGTTGATGGAGGGTGGTGGTGATGGTGATGGATCAGACTAATGTTTTTCTTCAACCGCTTGATTAGATTCACTCATTTTCTCACCTGTTCCAGAGGTCATAACCTTTACAACTGCTTCCTCTGTTTCTTTGTTAATCTCCTCATAATTGCCTCCCATTATTAGTATAGTTATACTTTTCTTCCTTAGATGGGTACTTATATTTTTCATGATTTCCTTGAAATGTTCCTCATCTTTTATTACACAAATTTTCCTTACATATCTCTCTCTTATTCCATTATCTTCTTCTATTGCTATTTTCTTTCTGTTTACTAATTTCTCAAAATGATTGTCAGGGATCTTGCCTTTTATATCATCAAATTTCTTATCTGCAAGGATCATATGTTTGAGAACTACATTCTCTAAATTTAATTTATCAAAATTTTCATATAACTCATAATATTTATTCAACTTAGTGAAATCAAATTAATTAATGATTAAAGGGTTCACTTTATTTATCTTTGGCATCCATTTCTTCTTGTTGCTTCATGCCTCTTCATCTTCCTTCACTGTTGATGTTTTCCTTTGCACTGGGATAAATAAAGTTTTCTATCTTTTACCTAGTCCTCTTGCCATTTCTTTAACTCTTTTGGTTGGTGTCGTGGAGGGGGATCTAGTAGATTTCCTTACTTTGCGTACTTCCACTTCTTTCACTTCTTCCACTTATTCATCTAATTCCTAATTTTTTTTAGTAGGGGTTGCAAGAGATGTCAAGGGTGGAACTGATAGTATCTCTATCTCTCCAATATCCCTGATTTCTATTGTTGTCTTCTTTGCAATGACAAATTCATGTTCTATCATGCCCGTATCTTTCAATATTTTCTTTATGGTACAATCAACTCTTTTCTTTTCCATTTTCTATGCTTGTGATGATTGTACGGAGTCAAATTTCTCCTCATGTGTCCCAAATTTAGGGCTCTTAGCATCCAAATTGCTCTTAAGAAATCTTCTCACATATCCTTTAATCTCAACTTTTGAAACTTCTTACTCAAGTGGATCTACAAATTCCACTCTTGGTTCAACTACTTCAATGTAGGTAAATTTAGTATCAACCAAAAAACATATCTCATCTTTATATTTCTCCACAATAGATAGTGGAATTCTTGATCTTTTCCTCATTTCATTTTGAAAGGTCTTAATTACCAAAGTAGCACTTTCATTAACTTTGTCTTTAGGGTGTCTCGGGTATACTTTGTTGATTTTATCCATAGAGTTTCTATTGTCATTCCAATAAACTCCTATAGTATATGGGAATCTTCTCAGCAAATGAAAAAACATGTATGTGATTAGAGATGAGAATCTAAATTGTGAGTTCTTGGTTTTTCTGATCTTCTCAAGGTTCTCTGTCAACTGAATCCTTAGAATTTTACACATATCTACTTGTACTTTTTCTACACATATAAGATAAGTTGCATGTACCATGCCATTTGTCATATCATCTTCTCTACAACTTGCACAAAACTTTGAAGTCAAAATTTTGCACACATATCTAACATCATCTTGTTCAATCTTACTAATAACAATTCCTCTTTCATTGTATGAAGACTTGGTGTTGTCTAACACTATTTTCTTGACATTTTTCTCATTTAAAGAAATTATTCCAGATTTAGATAAAATAATTAACTCATGAATAATGTCTGCGGTGATGTCTATGACTCTGTCATCTACCCAAAACTTTCCATTGTGAATTCTACTCAAAATTATCTTGGTCCATTCATCATTTTGAAATTCATAGTGAAGTGTATACTTGATAATATCAATCTCATTCAAATGTTCAAACCCTTCTTTGTATAACTTATCCTATTTATAGATCTTTTCATACTCCATGATTAGGTTACCATCTCCTATGGTTTCAAACTTACATTTCATATAGCCTCTTATATCTTCTAAATGCAAAACTCCATTTGGAACAGATGACACGGCTAAACTAGGGTCTTCTTCCAAAGGCTTTATAGGTTCCTTCTTCATTCTAGATCTAACTGAATCTTTGATGTCGTGAACAAGTGATGCATCCATGATTCTATAAAAAAAAAACTTCTTTGATAGTGATTACTTAGCAAAATACCTCAGAATCATGATTTAGGGCTTTGCATAGATCTGGCAAGAAATTCATCTCCAAATCCTACAAACTACTCTTAATCTCCACTGAATATCTCTCTTTATCACTTGTAATTTATTGAATGATCAAATAATACCGATCGTATGCTTTTATCCTTCAAATATTTCAAGATTATAACATCACATTAAATTTCTTTACCGCTTCATGCCAAAAAGTTGTTCCTGGTTTCCTGCAAAACTTCATTCTTTTCGTGTACTCGCATACATACTCATAAATTCATGCGCTAGCATCATAATATCATATACTAGCTTATATTAACTTCACAAGACTCAATTCAATCTATTCTAACTTATACACTATTCTAATACATTACTCTAACACATAATTCATCAAATAAATGTTTAAGTGCTTTGAGATGAATTAGGAAGTGACTCACACTTACTCTTAGGTACTTCACCTGTCTAATTTCCTAGTATACTGAGTGTGCTCGCTTGATCCATGGCTTTAAAAAATTCAACTTCTTCCAAGTTACTACAACATCCTCTCTAACTATTGTTTGTGCTCACATTTCTCCTTGTATAGTTTCTAGGATTAGGGTTTCTCATGTTGCTCATGTTAGGAATGGGAACACTAAGGAGGGGGGGTGAATCAGTATTCTACAATATTAATTTTTGATCTCTTGAAACTTAACTTAATTACTTGATTACTGAATTGAATAACAATGCAAGTAAGATAACACATAACACCAGATATGGTTACAGGGAAACCTTGGCCAAAGGAAAAACCCTGGTGGGAATTAATACCCACTAATAATTGTACTTGTGTATTATGAACATGTTAATGTTCCTTAGCCCTGTTAGTAGCTGTCATTACAATGCTTAAGTACAATGACCTTGTCAAAGGTCAAAACCTATTAGGAGAATTTTACAATTAACCCTGTTAGGGGTGAGGACACACTGTCTTAGAGCTCACTAGTCAAATCGGTGAAGGCTGCACCCTTCTGAATATCAGATACACACTATATCTATAAGGTGAACTGCTACTATGACACTGCTTGTCTGATCAGTTCCTTTTGTGTGTTGATGCTTTAACCTCTTGTAAAGATCTATATCATACTAACTTCTCTTTTCATACTTCTTCTCTTCTTCTATCAACTCTATATCTCATCCATGCTCAAATACAAAGGGGCATGTCTTATTTATATGTGCAAACAAAACTATTCACTAAGTCATCCTATAACTAATTGCATACAATGCTTCCAAATGAATTGGCTCAAGCGTGTTTACATATAATGATATTAAGAAGTCTATAACACATTTACTATAGGTGCATAGCCTTTATAAAACAATATTATAACCGCTAATTAAAATACTAATAGTCGGCTCCATACTTTGTTGTGTTCTGCCACTCACTGTCTGTGTCACTTCAACTCATTGTATCTTCATCATACTAAATCATTTGATCATGTGCTCATAACCATAGCTTAATAACATATCCAAAAGCTTATCTTCAAGGGTGCATACCAAAATTTAGTCATACACATGTGCGTTGATGGTTCCATAGGTGCTTCATTGATTGTCCTATCTTCCATACTAGCCATTTTTCTGATCTTCTAAGTTATGCGCTAAATCCAAAACTTCATATGAATTTGTTTCCATAATGACAACACTAAATCATAGTCATATACAATAGTATAGTTGAGTTTCCAACAATCTCCCCCTTTGTCACTAATTGCAACAAAGGAATATGGTGAAGTTACTAAACTATATCTTACACACAAAACTTTCTAACATATAATCTTATCTTATATCTCCCTTCTATTATATACTCTACTCCCCTTTACATCATATAAACTACTCCATATTTCTCCCATATTTCTCTACTCTCCCTTTGACATTAATGATAAAGGTTCTCAAAAAATACAACTCCAAATACTTACACTGAGAGTACATCTGGGTATGCAACCTTCTGGTTTTGGATCTCTTGCTGTCAAAATACCTTCAGTGCATTTATTGTCTAGAGATGGGTGCACAAAGTATAAGTTAATTTCTCCATCTTCTCCAAGTCTTTACATGGACTTTGATCATATGTCACAATAGTGGCATCAATCTCCTTGATATTTTGATTGATTACATCCAATGAGGGTGCAAGTGCATGTCTCAACTGTGCTTGCCTAGCCCTTATCTTGGCCATTTCTTGCTCTGCCTTCTCAATCTTATCCAATTTTCCTTAGTAGACATTATTACACATATTTATATCTATGGAGGGATCTAGCACTAACTTTCTCATAGCTGCCATCATGGAATTAGCTTCCTGAATCTTCTTGGAAAGATCTGATGTAAGTTTGTCTTTATCCATACTATCAGCTATTATCTTTCTTCCTTTAGCTACAATCTCCTTCAATATAGCTTAACCAACCTTTAGTGAACTAAGGTCAAGTGCGAAGTTTTCTATTAGCTCATTCAATCTTTTCTTAAGATATTTTTCTTCTGTAACCTTGGATGCTAATTCTTCTAGGCTTGAGAAGTTTTCTTTGAAGCATGTCAAGATGGTGCTGACATCATCCACTGAATGTACACTAGACACTTTATTGTCCTTAGGTAGTAAGCTATTCAGAATGTTAACTAGTTCAACAAACAATGGAGTCCTCATTACTTGCTTATCCTTCACTTTCTCCATTACTAACACAATGATCTTAATCAAGTCTTCTTCTCCCCATGAATCTAGACTTGTTATTTCAGGGGTCAAACTTGACAACAATGACATTGAGGGCTTAGGGGTAAGGAGTGAACTTTGACTAACATCCATTACCTCAGTCTTTACATTCACTATGATTTCAATAGACGGCTCATTTGTAGGTTCATCTTCCTTCTCACTTTCATGTCTTGTTAGGTCTTCAACTTCCTTTTCTTCTTCCTACTGCCTAGGTGAATTGTCACCACATAGAATTTCAGCCTCTTCTGTGCTCACAAAATCTTCCTCAAACTTATCAAGGTCTTTATCTATGGCCACCATTGATATTTCTACATTATCAATCATAATTATGTCCTCCTTAGCTTCAGGTATAGGTGCAAAATCTCGTGGACCTGTCATAGGTGCATTTTGGATTTCAGCTACATTTTCTTGCTTCGAGGGAACTTGAGTTGCAGATGCATATGATGGATGTATGCATTGTTCTAAAAATACCTTCTCAAATGCTTTTTCAGTTTCCTTTGCAACCAAATCATAGTTCTTATTCATAATTTGAAAAGTTCTCATCTTGGTTCTTAGGTGAGGCTTCACCAAATTCAACAATAAGGTTTTCTCTTCTATTGAACACACTGGGAGGTTATCATCTAAAGTCTTTTCCCTTATTCTGAAGTCTTCTTCTATATCCTCTCTCTTTAAAGAATCAAGTATATTCCATACTTGATCAAGAATCACTGTCTTAAGTTCCAAGACTGTCTTCTTGAACTTGATCATGTGTTTGATAATCATGGAATGGATCTCATATTTATCAATCTCATGATACTTATCATAGAACTTAGCTATTTGATCAATTATTCCTTCATCTACAACTCTAGTTCTCAACACTTCAAGATTTGATAGGAATCCTACCTTAGGAGGTGCTTGAATATTTTTGCCCTGGATTCTTGTCGACCTTTTTGATGGATAGCTTGTGCCAGACTGCTTCTTCCTCTTAGGCATCCTTCTAGGCTTAGGAGGTTCTTTAGTGGAATCCAGATCAATAGTATCTATGGGTGTAGGAGTGTTTTCTTCTATCTTTTTATTCTTCTCCTTTGGGTCATCAGTCTTTTTTTTTTCTTTAGAAGAGGGTGCACTCTCAAGTTGCATTGTGATCTTGGCTTCCCTTTCTTTATCTAGATCTTATTGAGTGACACCATGAATTTTTAGTATCTTAGAGGTGATCCTTGATGCTTTTATCTTGGTTGCAACACTGTTCAAGATTGAGTCTACTAGTCTTGTCTTCTCCTCATAAGTACCCCATCTTAGCTCATTAGGATCTTTAGGTGCTGATAGTAGGACTTGCGTATAAGCTTCCAGAATATTTTACTCCACTTCATAACCAAGTGTATGAATCCACTTAGTTCTAGGTTCTACATCTTCCATGCATGTGATGTATGTCTCCACCATGAAGCAAATACTATCCTTATACATTTCCACTATGCTCTCAAGTATCCTATACCTTCTCTGAATCTTTATTCTAAATATCTTGATCTCCAATTCCATGTAATATTTCAAGGTGCTTTCAGATGATGCCTTGAATGAGATTTGTGGCATTGTAGGAAAACTCTTATCAAGGTAAAGATCTGATACTTTACCAACAATATAGAAGTACATGTACATTATAAGTGACCCAAATCTGAATATCTTTCTCTTGTCATGCTTAATAGCCCTTATGTTATCCATCAACTGTGCGTGCAAGATCTCACACAAGTTGAATTCACCATTTTCCTTTACAATCCTTATAGTTGCCAAAATAGTGGTTGTGGACACACTATTTACCCTGTTTGCATGCTAAAACTTATATCAAAGTATCATAGACATGAACTTGATATCTTTCTCCTCAATCAACTCAATTGTCATCCCGCGCTTATCACTGCATGATTTACAAGCATTTTCTACTTATTTTCTGACATCCTTACCAGTGGGAAGGA
Source organism: Chamaecyparis obtusa (assembly GCA_027943335.1). Lineage (NCBI taxonomy): Eukaryota > Viridiplantae > Streptophyta > Pinopsida > Cupressales > Cupressaceae > Chamaecyparis > Chamaecyparis obtusa. The sequence goes on along the minus strand of BSBK01004646.1, from coordinate 1,177,916 downwards.
TGTCGCCAATCTTACGTAGTCCTTTCATCTCATGAATGAGATCAGTAGTTATCCAAATAGGGACTTCTCCAATCTAGAACAAGTCATCATGAGTTCTCCTTAATAGAATCTTAATCCATTTGGATTCATAAAACTCATATGCAGTCGCATACTCAATAATAGGGTTATTTTTTAAGTGTGCAAACTCATCCAGGAATGTCATGTCTGGTTTCATCATAGATTCTAAGTGTGATCTAATCCTATCCAATCCAATAGACTCCTTCTTGCAATAAATGTATGCGTGTATGTCCTCTATGTGCATAACTCCCATCAGAGTCCTAGAGAATGCTCCTTCTAGGTCATCTAGGACTAACTTGAAAGGATGCTTCTTAAATATGTATATTTTCCTTTTAGTAACATCAAACACAAATGGAGTGACCATTACTTGGTAAGTCTCTCAAATAGGTTTCCAAAAGGGTTTCTAAATCATCATGACTGAACTAGGGTTCCACAACAACTTTCACACTGCTTCACTGATAAACCAACTTCAATCCTTCAACACAAACTACTTTGATCTCCTTTTCTCTCCAAAGTCTCAAGCTCAAATGCAAATGTGTGAGTAATGGATCTTTGGTGACTTTAAATAAAATTTCTTCCATTAATGCTTGCCGTGTAAACACAGAATCTCACAAATAATTCCAGTCTTCATTTATGCTATCAATCAGGTAGTGTGCTCTTGCATACTACATCAAATAGTATCCAAACTACTATAACCAAAGGTGCATACTTTGATGGTGAGTATACTAGTCGTGCAGGGGTCTAGAGATAATCTAGCTCCCCCTATGACCATGAGGGTTATTCATCCAAAAGTAGAGGGTGCGTCCATTGCGGATGCATCCAATACATATTCATCAACATTATCCTTCTTTACTTTTGTCCAAATCAAGCTCACATCTTCTGTGGCTTTCACAAACTTGATTTCTCCCGATTCATCCAAAATTGATCTTTGAGAGTTATTAGGGCTTTCTTGTCTTTGCGCTTTTGATTTGCAAAACTTAGAGATGTCTCCAGCATTGTTACAAGTGTGACAAATAACTGGAGGCCTTATATTCCTCGACGCATTAATGTGAGTTACCAATTTGCATTGTCCAGCTGTATGACCATTATAATTACATATCTAACATGTAATGTTTTGAGGACTTCTAACATTCTTATGTGGATGACTTCTCTGATTTTGCTGAGTCTGATTTCTTTGATTTGATCTACAATTCATAGCTCTATGACCAAACTTATTGCATGAATAATAGTAACCATTGAAAGGTCTTACCTCTTTACAATCTCTTGCTATGTGACCATGCTTGTTATAGGCATAAAAAATTTTGTTTACCAGCTTGCACTCATCTTTAGATGGTTCTGCTTTAGCTTCAGTATGATTTTCAGTCTTCTTGGCTTCTATAGATTCTTCTGGTGATTTCATTCTTCCTCGCATATCATTGATTTGATTTTGTGCTTCATTGAATCCAATATCAGTGGTATCTCCTTTAATCTTATGTGCATACAATTGTGACTCTATTAGATCCTTGCTTGTGTGCAATTTGTCATTATGATTCTTTTCTTTAGTCAATTCATATTCTGCATGCTTCTTGATGTTATCTAACTCCAAGATTTTCATGTTTGCTTGCCTTAGGTCTTCATCCAACTGCTTATTTTCTTTGACCTGTTCTTCATAGGCTTCCTGATTGTTAAATAGCTTTTCATCCAACTCTTCAATCTAATCCTTTAGAGATGTGTTTTCCTCATTCAACATTTTGACCATTTTCCCTAAATTACTTTTTGAACAATCTTTCAAATATTTTCTCAATTTCTTGATGAATACTTGAGAACCACTAACCTTTAATTCTAGTTCTTCAATTTCTTTGTCTAATTTGTCAAGGTCTTCAAGAGGTGCTTAAAGATTCTTCTTCAGATGTTTCACTTCTTCCGAACCCATGATCTCCTCAAGTGGTTAAACTTGTCTTCAAAGGACCAAATCTATGATACCAATTGTTAGGAATGGGAACACTGAGAGGGGGGGGGGGTGAATCAGTGTTCTACAATATTAATTTTTGATCTCTTGAAACTTAACTTAATTACTTGATTACTAAATTAAATAACAATGCAGGAAATATAACACATAACACCAGATATGGTTACGAGGAAACCTTGGCCAAAGGAAAAACCCCGGTGGAAATTAATACCCACTAATAATTGTACTTGTGTATTATGAACTTGTTAATGTTCCTTAGCCCTATTAGGAGCTGTCATTACAATGCTTAAGTAAAATGAACTTGTCAAGGGTCAGACCCTGTTAGGAGTCTTTTACAATTAACCCTATTAGGGGTGAGGACACACTGTCCTAGAGCTTACTACTCAATGGGTAAAGGCTGCAACCTTCTGAATATCAGATACACACTATATCTTCAAGGTGAACTGCTGCTATGACACTGCTTGTTTGGTCAGTTCCTTTTGTGCGTTGATGCTTTAACCTCTTGTAAATATCTATATCATACTAAATTCTCTTTTCATACTTCTTCTCTACTTCTATCAACTCTATATCTCATCCATGCTCAAATACAAAGGTGCATGTCTTATTTATATGCGCAAACAAAACTATTCACTAAGTCGTCCTATAACTAATTACATACAATGCTTCCAAATGAATTGGCTCAAGTGTGTTTACATATAATGATATTAAGAATTCTATAACACATTTAAAATAGGTGCATAGCCTTTACAAAATAATATTATAACCGCTAACCAAAATACTAACAGTCAGCTCCATACTCTGTTCTGTTCTACCACTCACTGTCTATGTCACTTCAACTCGATGTATCTTCATCATACTAACTCATATGATTGTGTTCTCTTAACCATAGCTTAATAAAATATCCAAAATCTTATCTTCTAGGGTGCATACCAAAATTCAGTCATATACATGTGTGTTGAAGCTCTATTCCTTAGGTGCTTCACTGACTGTCATATCTTCCATACTTAGCCATTTTTTTTATCTTCTAAGTTATGCGCTGACTCCAAAACTTCATATGACTTTGTTGTCATAATGAAAACACTAAATCATAGTCATATACAATAGTATATTCAACTTACCAATAGTTCATTCTATAAAATATTGTTGTGTGACTGAAATTGTTGCATATCTGACAAACTACTCCATTATTTCCATATCTCGGTCCTGACTAAATGATTTTTGATCTACAATTTCTGGCAATATGTCCAATCTTATTGCATCTATAACACACAACTCCATTCCTTTTGTTCATGTCTCCAATAGGTCTCTTATCTACAGGGTTAATATCTCTAAACATTCTACTACCATTGTTATCATTAGATCTAGGTTTCTTACAATCAATAGCTCTATGTCAAAAATTGTGACAATTATAACAATATCCAGAGATAGGTTTAAATTAATTACAGGTACAATCTCTTTTCATTTATCCAAAATAATTGCATAAAAAAAATCTACCTTTGAATTCTCTTCGCATATATTTAGGCGGTTCATCTTCTTTAGGTGGATTAGGTATGTCTTCAGATTTATTAGCTTCATCATACTTCTTTTCATCTTTACTCTCAGAATGTTCCGGATCTAGTTCTTTGCATTCCTCAATATTCTTAGGGAACTTTTCTTCAAGATATCCAAGACCAATTTTATCATAGGATGGTTTCTGATAAGACATTTGTTCATTAATCTTTTCACTACTGGAATATAGTTTCTCAAGATGTTGTTTAGACTAAGTTAATTCTCCTTTCACAATTGTATTGTACTTCTCAAGTTCAGCATACTGCAAATTTGTTTTTTCAAGTTTAGATGTCACTTTACTAAGTTTAGACTTCACATCTTCATTCTCAAATTTTAGATTTGATTCATCTTTTCTATTTTCATCTTTTAAGCTTAACTTCAGATCTATAATTTTTAACTCTTGTTTAAGGATCTCATTTTCTTTCTTCAGTTTTTAAATTTCATCATAGTCCTTGACTTGAATTGTAGGTTCTTTCTTTGATTTTAAATCTTCCATCTTTTCTTTTAGTTTCTCAATGTAGTTTTTCACATCATCATATTTTTCTTTCAAAGTGTCTCTTTCTTTAGTAAGGATGTCAATCTATTTAAGAGCTTCTTCAAGATTCTTTTGCAATTGATCCATATCCATAGAGATCTTACTCAAGCTATTAGGCTTTCTCTGAATAACTTTATTTAGAGTAACTATTGGTACTCAAAAATGCAACATGGGTTTTGAGTACCATGTTAAAATTTTGCAATTTGAAGTCTTTTAAATGCTTTTCATACATATGTACCCGGCTATCATTTTGAAGCTTCTGAGGTGTCCCAAGTGTTTAACACACTCCATTCAGCATATGCATGCATTCTATGATGTTATTTTATCATCCCAAATCATTCGATGAAGTCCTATTTTGAGCAAGTGTCAAATTGCACAATTCTGCCTAAGTGTCAAATCACTGTTACAGGCCCTGTTCGGATGATTATGTCTTCTTCCCAGAGATTGATTGTAATGTTCTGGTTGTGGCATCATATTTTAGACATGGAAATGAGTCATCATGCCAATTTTCAGCTCCCCATGTGGCCGTTTAGTCACTTTTCCAGAGCCATTCTATTTGCAGATTGTCAACATTCTATGAGTGTGCATTGTTCAGATTTTTAGTCATGTTTTTTTATCATAACTCAAAAAATACAAACTGAGTCAGGCTAAATTTTACATATGTTTGAGATGACCATGTGTGCATTTTATAAAAATTTTTTTAGAAAAACCCAGTTTGAAAATAAAAAGTTATGGTCTTCTGAGTACTGGCAGCCATAAAAAATCAGCAATGCTTCATAAAGTTTTATCCCACATTGCTCCAAATTTTAAAATTTGAAGTGTATATGAAATACTCCAAACATATGAAATAAATAAAATGAAAGAAGCTATGCCTAGGTTTGTGTGACTGCCTCAATTTCCATTCAAGTGGACCCAGAAAAAATTTTGCAGGAAGGGACACATGTCACTTAGTCTCCAAGTCTCACAAGTCTCCAAATCTCTAGATGCGATTTAGAGACTTGGAGACTAGTCTCCAAATCTCCAAGTCTCCAAATCTCACAAAGAAGAAAGTACATTATGAGACTTGGAGACTAGTCTCCAAATCTCCAAGTCTCCAAATTTCATAAAGAAGAAAGTACATTATGAGACTTGGAGACTAGTCTCCAAATCTCCAAATCTCCAAATCTCACAAAGAAGAAAGTAAATTCTAAGATTTGGAGACTAGTCTCCAAATGTCCAAGTCGCCAAATCTCTAGATATTCATTCTAAGATTTGGAGACTTAGTCTCCAAATTTCCAAGTCTCCAGATCTCTAGATAATTATTCAGAGATCTAGAGACTAAAGTTAGTCTCCAAATCTTATAATGAGAAAAAGTGATTATGAGATTTGGAGACTGATCTAAAGACTAAAGTTAGTCTCCAAATCTTATAATGAGAAAAAGTGATTATGAGATTTGGAGACTTAGTCTCCAAATCTCCAAATAGCTATTCAGAGATCTAGAGACTAAAGTTAGTCTCCAAATCTCATAAAGAAAAGTAGAGAGAGAAAATGATTATGAGATTTAGAGACTAAAAGGATTTCTCCAAGTCTCTAAATGAAACCATAGTTAAGGAAATGCTTCTGAGACTTAAAGATTCATGTAGTCTCCAAATTTCCAGATGGACTGAGGTTAAAGGTGAGTTTGTCTGAGTATCCAATGAAATGGTGACAAGTGGCAAGTTCTGGTGGCATATGCAAATTTTAAAAGTTATAAAAGATTTAAAAGGTATAATAAAGTTGAAACATTAAAATTTTTGAAAGTTTTTAATGATAGAGCTGTTCACGGGAAAATGTCTGGGAGATTCATTTTTTATCAGAATATGGCAGTATAATATGTTTTTGGAAATGCCAGAAGATGATAGATGCAATGATGGTAGTTAGAACCAGATTAGATCAAGTTGCTGAGAGCAGTAAAGGCTTTTAAATTCATGACTAGATTTTGGGGAGATTTTTCTTCTTCCAAAATTGATTGATTTTGCAAATCCGACAGAGGAATGAATCGGAATTGCATGGTGATGGGAAAAGAGGGTACAGAGGACTAAATCACATTTCAAGGAAGAGTAAAGGACAAAGAAAATTAGATTTCCAGTAGATGAGCAGATTTTGTGCAAAAAAAAGGACAAAGTAGATCATATTTTCAAAGAAGAGAAAAGGCTATGGGATTAGATTGCAGAATGGACAAGTGTTGGTCAAGTACAGATTTTAGGTTTTCTCTCTCAGTCTATTTATTCTTTTCTCTTCTTAGTTGTAGGGGTTCCTGTTCTTGTTTCCTCTTCTATTCTATTGAGGGGCTTCAGACTGGTTCTGCCCTCTCACTCAGAAGATTTTATAGTAGACTTCCAGATGGTTTTTTGAATGTATTTCTACAAGACAAATTTCTCAATCTTGTCTATGCTTTGAGTTTTCTGTTATTAATGTATTGAAGCAAAAATATTTCAATAAAATATAATGCAGTCCCTATTCTTTGTTGTTATGTCTCTTTGCATTCTGTTGATGCTCTTGTATGTTTTATTTGTAAGGCATCTGAAAACATACCAACTACAAGGTAGTTTGTTCAATTATTTGTGAGTTTCTCTCAAGGAGAATTAAATTTCATAAATAGTTTTAGAGAGCAGACATTATTGAAGGATTTGATGCAACAATTTGGAAGTGAGAGGATAGTTTGTAAGGCACTCTATCTGGATTACATAAAGTCTGTTAGGCATTCTATAGTATTTTGTTTGATTTATAACCTGTGGATTACATCTTTTGACTCCTTGCCCAAGAATAGGCACTGGTTGGCTATTTGTAATGTAGTTATCTTTAAGTCATCAAACATAAAATTTCATTACCAGTTCTTTTCTGTTTCTAATTTCAAGCATACTGTGAAAGGATTATATCTAGGTGATATAGTTCAGTTTGTTGATTCCTTGAAGAGAGAATAAGAGATTAACCTTCCTTGAGTTGTATTGACAAAAAGAAGAAGGATTCACATCCTTATCCCATTGTTCATGCTGTTACATTTGTAATTTCCTTTGTAATATTCTATAACAGGTTGTTCTCAGCCATTTACAGAATCATCTTTCATTGAAGTAGATTTGAGTAACACAATGGCATGACAGTGAAGACCTAATCCACTAATCAAAAGCTTACTTGAAATATAGTAACCTATTCATAGGCAATACCTGCCTGAGTCTTGTGGAGCTCGAAGCAGAAGGAGGATCTTATCCAATCCTCATCAATTAGGCTTTTCTTGCAAACTTGGAGTCCTTTTTAGCTGAGAACCAAGCCCATATTTTAGCCAAATTTGACCCTACAAGAAAAATCCCTAACAGTAACTAAGCTCTGATACCAATTGTTAGAAATAGAAAATACTGAGAGGGGTGGTGAATCAGTATTTCACACCTTTAATTTTGCTCACTTATGGATATAAAAAATTAACTTGAAGCTTGCGTAAGAAACTAAACTAAGTAAATTGAATAAAAAGCATAGCAATAAACCAAAAAAACTCATAACACCATGTTTTTTCTCGAAGAAACCCTAGCCAAGGGAAAACTCTGATGGGGATGATACCCACAACTAATCCACTAATCAAAAGTATCTAGTTAAAGATGTTGACCCTGTTAGGAGTCTATTACATACATATAGTGTCTTTGTCCTAGTTAAAGGACTCTAGGCCTTGTTAGAAGCCTCTATTGATATTTGTAGTATTGGTCAAATAAATAATATTGACTATATGATTATTATGAGAAATGATTTATTATATATATATATATATATATATATATATATATATATATATATATATATATATATATATATATATATATATATATATATATATATATATATATATATATATATATATATATATATATAAAGTTAGATTATAATTATTCTCATAATAACTAAAAAGTTAAATTGATAAAATATATATTATTATTATTATGTAAATATTAGAAAAATTAATATAATACTCAAGAGATATTATATATATATGTGTGTGTGTGTGTGTGTAATCATAATTGTCATTATATTAATTACATAATAATGAATAGACATTCCCATGAAGGGACATGTCTCTTCTTGGCTCATTCTCTATATAAATGCAAGAGATTGTTGCATTTGGAAAACACATACATGAAGATAGTGCTATTACATTTTAAATGATCCTAAAATCTTAACATGGTATTAGAGCCAAGTTGCAAATGTAAGAGAGTAGTTTGTTAATGGTGAATGTGTGACTATCTCAGAAAATTATAGTCTCAGTATGAGGACCATATCTCACAAATGCACCATTAGATTTTTATAAATTTGAGATATGTTGGTGATAAACCAATTTAGAAGAAGCTCACGAGAGTGATTGGAAAGAAAATGTCAATTTCAAAAGTTATGACCGAATGTGTACAGGTCTATTCAGATTTCTGAACAAAGAGAGTCCTTTGATTAAAAGCTACAAACACTTTTTATAGTGCAAATAAGAAAAGGATCATTACATTAATCAAGAGATGAGTATTCCATGTTGATTAATGTTCATAAAACTTTTTATGTAGTTATTAAATCATACTATAACATTGGGATAGAAAATATTGTATGCTTTTATCATTAATATTTCTTTGTGATAATATAGTTTAGTGAGCTATTTGTAATCTCTCTCTGACATACCTTCAGGACAAAAGCACAAGATAATTTCATTCAAGGGAGAAATAACTTGATGCTTGCAAACAAATTGATGATTGAGACTAGATGCAAAGAGAGTCTAATATTTCAAAAGAGGTCAAGAAGTTGATAAACTTGAGCTTCAGAGGGAGTAGATGGTTCAGTCAACTTGTGACAATCTTGATCATATTGATTGAGAGGGAGTTCACTATTGAAGGTGAAACATTTATGAGGTAAACTTGATATAATTGATTATTATACTTATGAATTATGAATATTTTTAATGGGCCTACCCCCTATGTAAATCATAAGGAAGTGACGACTTCCAAATGATTATCACTTGTATTTGTTAAAGTTATTGGAAGGTCATGATCTTGCAATAACTTTTCTATTGTGATAGATATTTTTGTGATAACATATCTTACTTGTGGATAGAATTTCTGATGGAGGCAATCCACATTGAAGCTCATGAGTTTGTGGATACAATCACCGATGGAGGCAATCCACATTGAAGCTCATGAGTTTTTGGATACAATCGCCGATGGAGGCAATCCACATAGGAGCTTGTGGATCGAATCGCCGATGGAGGCAATCCGCACTGAAGCTCATGAGTTTGTGGATAGAATCACCAATGGAGGCAATCCACACCATAGCTCATGAGTTTGTGGATAGAATCGCCGATGGAGGCAATCCACACCATAGCTCATGAGTTTGTGGATAGAATCACCGACGGAGGCAATCCACACAGGTTCTTGTGGATAGAATCACCGATGGAGGCAATCCACACCAAAGCTCATGAGTTTGTGAATAGAATCACTGATGGAAGCAATTCACATGAGAGCTTATGGATAGAATCATCGATGGAGGCAATCCACCTGAGAGATTGTGGATAGAATCGCCGATGGAGGCAATCCACACGAGAGCTTGTGGATAGAATCACGGATGGAGGCAATCCACATATTGAGTCTATGTTTCTATTGACTACATCTTGATGATGATGCCTTTATTGCTTACATCATATGATTGATGTTGCCAAGTGTCATAAGTGTTGACATTGGATTGATTTATCCTCCCTAGCTAAGAAGGAGTGTTGATATTTGTAGCATCGGTCAAATAAATAATATTGACTATATGATTATTATGAGAAATGATTTATTATATATATATATATATATATTAATATATACATTGATATATATGTATATATAAAGTTAGATTATAATTATTCTCATAATAACTAAAAAGTTAAATTGATAAAATATATATTATTATTATTATGTAAATATTAGAGAAATTAATATAATACTCAAGAGATATTATATATATGTGTGTGTGTATAATCATAATTGTCATTATATTAATTACATAATAATGAATAGACATTCCCATGAAGGGACATGTCTCTTCTTGGCTCATTCTCTATATAAATGCAAGAGATTGTTGCATTTGGAAAACACATACATGAAGATAGTGCTATTACATTTGCAATGATCCTAAAACCTTAACAGCCTCAACCCTGTTAGGATTTTCTATTACAAAATGGAATGCTTGCAAGATGAACTCACTGCCCAAACATGCAATATACAATGATATCTTCAAATACAAAGGTAAAGTACATAACCTTTTACTAGTGCTGAATAGCTTTCCTAATCTAATTTAGTTTTGTAGGCTCTTCGCTTTCACATACAGAGTTTACTTTCTTTCCTTCTTATAATATACAACTTCGCATCATACTTTTCTTATTACAATTTCTATATGTGTCTGTATCGTCTTAAAATGGAAGCACTTCCATGTTAAGAGAATTTAACCCTCTGAGTGAGTGGTCTTGGTAATTTCAAGCACCTTGAATTAGCCTTTTTCTTGGATATGACTTGTTCTCCTTATTCTGCTTTTATCTGTTCCCGTTTTCAGTATATTTCTGCATTTCCTAGCATTCTGGACTAAGGTCCTGAGGTTTTTGACCTCAAGGTCAAAGTTGACCTTGAGGGTCAAAGTCAACCTCAACCCTAACCTAGGGTAGAGTCAACCTCATCCTTGACCCATAGTTGACCTACAGTTCAAATTTCAAATTCCCATAATTTTTAGGTGTTAGGTTTCAAAGATATTTGTTTTCCCACCTCCGGATTAGCCATTTCGGGTTTCAAAATGGTAAATCCTTAAATTACATTTAATATGGGTCCATTTCTAGGGGTTAAGGTTAATTGGGATTTAATTTCCCAATGTCGGCCTTCTCTAGAGGTTTGTGCCCTAGTTCACTATAAAAGGAGGCTTTCCTCTCTCATTTCATCCATCCATCATCAAGAGCAAGATCTCTCAATCAAGTTTTGTGAGAACATATTTCATTTCAAGCATTTCATCAAGAATTTTCAAGGAAGCATTCAAGTTCTCCATTGAAGATCAAGGATTCAAGCATTCAAGCCTTTGAAGGGATTTGGTTCAAGCATGCAAGATTCATCATTCAAACCCTAGATCTAGCCATCATGATGGTGTGATCTTCCTTCAAGATCTTTTGTTCATCTTCTAAGATTCATTCTCCTATCAAGGTGGATTCCAAGCATACAAACAGGGAGGTTTTGTATTTACTTTCATAGTTTTGATTTATATTTATCATTGTTGTGTTCAAGCTTTCATATCAATATACTTGTTTACATTTGAAATACAATTGCATATCTATCAAATTGCATAGCTTCATTGTTGGATCTACTTGTACTACTTGCCAGAATTCTCATTTCAATTTCAATATTAAGGTTGATTCCAAACCGGGGTTTGACCAAGGCAAACCCCTCAAAAAAACAACAAAAACCCTCTTTTTCTTGTAGGTACAGGTGCAAAACTTCAGATCTAAGATTGGATTTGGATACCCTTTTCGGTGAACTTTCGAGATCTGCGAACAAAGTCAAAGTTGACCTTTAGAATAAGAATGTAGCCTTTGACCTTTTATGAGGGTCAAAGACTACCTACAGTCAGAAAGATAAAACTTTTTTGGGTTTTTTTCATCTCATCATTTCCAGTCTGAAACAGGTTGCAGGATTGCCCGAAACTACACACAGACATAAAAAATTGGCATTTTCTAGATCTGCCCTGTTTTGAGGTTAGTGTTTCCTTTTCAATTATTTCAGATTTCAAGCACAAGTCCATTATAGGGAAATATAGGGTATTCTTCCTCTTTCATACTCTGCATAGATTGATTCGATTGTGCATTAACCTTGTGCATTAACACTTTAAGGTGGATACTATTTCACCTTATTCATTTTGGTGAACCCGACATAATTACCCCTTTTTCTTTTGTGGAATTAGATACCCTATTGTGTTAGATTTTAGATCCTTTCTTGTAGTTAGATTAGGTCTAATTTATGCTCTTGCATTTTAAAATTCAAAAATACAAAAAACATCTATATATTCAATAAAATACAAAAATATTTCTTACATTTCATTTTCTATGGAGATTGTTAAGATGCTTTGGTGTGTGGTCATGTTCTTTATTATTATTCTTTTAGCATCTCTTTATAATACCTATGATATTTATGGGAGTATCATTCACTTCATTATGTTGATGATCCTTCACTTTTCTCTTGCTTATGCTTTTGTGAAGTTGACCGACACTAGTCTGCCTACATTCAAAACCTTCACTAAAGATTTATGTGGTAGCCTTATTAATCTTTTGGATTATGTGAAGAATTTGGTAGATGATACACCATCTCCTAATCATCCTAATCTTAATCCTATCAATCTTAATCTTAATCCTATCAATCCTAATCCTAATCCTGTCAATCCTAATCCTATTTCGATACCTAATTCTCCATCTATTCATCCTTTCTCTTCCCATACTTATGATGGGATTCAAGATATAGTTCAGGATGCAGATGTGTGAGATTTCTTTGATTTACCTTCTCCTCTGATTCATGATGATATTAAAGGAAAGGGTAAAGAAAATTCTTCAAAACCTATTATCCCACCTTATACAACCTTTACTCATGAACATGATAAACAATCACCTCATGTAGAAGCTTTACATAATATGTACACTCTCAGATATAATATGGTGACTAAACAAGGTTATAAAGGTTTAGGGCTTGGAGTTAATGAGCATGGTATTAGGTTTCCAGTTCATCCCCCTAAGTCGGATATGTATGGTGTTGGTTGTTCAAAATCTCAAGTCAAATTAGGTGATGTTAATCATCATCCTCCTCTTCATATTCTTCTCCCCACACCTATCTTAGATAACCCTAATATTTGTCAAGAAGTGGCTAAGAAGGTATATGTTGAGCTAATGAATTCCAAGAAAGAAATCTTTAGACCTATGCCGATAGATGCTTTATACAAATACAAATGTCCTTTTCATTATAGCAACACACATTTACTCATTGATTGTAAACATTTCAAGTTATATGTTAGAGAAAGAGCTACTTTAGGAATTATATCTCACTCTCGTGTAGTTTTACAATTCCTTCATAATTTTGATATAGGGGATTCCCCTCCTTCTGATATAATGTAGATGTTCTTCCCCTCTTGTCTCATGACTGGGGGGCAAGAGGTGTATTTTCATCCAGTCTCCTAGGATCCATCAGGCTTTTATCATATATTGTATCTTGAGCTTAATTGGTATTCTCTCCTATTTTTCTATGGTTTTACATTATGTTTATAATCATCCATAGAATCTATTTTTCAAGATATCTTTTCTAAGACATATGTTTTCCAAGGGTATCCCTTGTCTCTATCCTTGGGGGGAAAGCTAAGGGAATTACTTTCCTTAGCTTAGTGGTATTTGTTTATATTGTAATATTATTTCATCATATTGACAGATGTTTGACTATGGATAACCTTTTTTTATATGAGAAGTTGTTGTCCTAAGTCATCACTTCTTCTCTATGTTGAAAATTATGTTCTTTATAAACTCCCACCCTTGCTTTGGTGTTAGAATTGTTTCCCTCATTCAAAAGATTCCTCTTCCTCTTCCTCGTAGGGGGATTGATGATCAAATCTTTGCTCCCACTTTTGAAAGATGAGATTTTATTTAAAGCACTCCTCTTTGGTGGGGGTCTTGTTGATAACATCTCTTTCTTTGAGGATCCTTTTTTCCTTGAGTGACATATTCTTTTCATGATTATCTATATTCTTGGATGTTGGGGTCAATATCCCTCACTAAGAATATGGTGTACATTGTTGTAAATAGGATATCTCCTTGCATTGTGAAGAAGGTATCCTCTTCCATCTTTGTTCCTACATTTGGGGGGCAAGGATGCCATCTCCTTCTTTTCTATCTTTCTAGGATTCACCTCTTTCCTTGGTTAAGCAGTATCTATCTACTATGTGATATCCAATCATACATAAAATTTTTGGTTTGCATTGAGGATCTATGTCCTTGATAACAACCTCTTTTGTTGTTTGACATTGGGTTTCCATGGTTGATAAATATCTCACCTTGGAAATTGAACAATGTGTTATCCCTCACAAGGGTTACTTTTTACAATTCTTGCATGATATCTCTTTACATTTGTCCCTTCCATGGCTTCATAGGAGATATGATCTTCTTGGCTTGGACTGGGTGTTGTTTGTGGATATTGTCTTGATGTTGAAGAAGGCTTTATCCTTGTTCTTTCCTTTCCTTAACATGTCAAAATAGTATTTTTTTTCTATATTAAGGAGGGGGGCATATATAAGGTCTCCCTTGTACTATAGTTTTGATTTTTACATGCTAAATCTTGGAAGGTAACGCACATAAGTTGCTAAATCCTGAAAAGACATGCATCTATATGCCAAATCTTCCAAAGGTAACACACATAAGTTGCTAAATCCCAAGGAGACATGCATTTTAAAAAAAAATTCAATATGCTAAATCTTGGAAAGTAACGCACATAATTTGCTAAATCCTGAAGGGACACGCATTTCCAATTTCAAACATGCTAAATCTTGGAAGGTAATGCACATAAGTTGCTAAATCCATTTATGACCTGATTGAGGAATCTGTGATTAGAGATCACTGAGTTGCTGATTAGATATGTAATATGATTAAATTAGTAATATGTTGTCATTGATGTCAACTAGTTTGACAACACTTATTTTGTAAGTTACAATAACTAAACATCTGTAGAAAAGGAGTAAAAGAGATGAAGAATAGAAATATCTACATGAGGAAGATGTATATGACAGATGAGGATAAGGAATACATTGTGTAACTTGCTCATGAGTCTATGACCTTATGTTATTGACTTGACTATGTTTTATTCATATATGATGAGGAAAAGAACTAAAAGACACAAAGAAGTCAGGTCAATTGATGAAGCATTTCAGTATACATCGACATGATGTAGTTTATACTGAGCATAGTATAAACTGAGTGTGTGTTCACCGACGCATTTCTTTGTTAACTGAGCAGGAGAAAAGGAACTAAATTATTAGTTTAGCCATTAAGGATTGTTGAGCTGTAAAGTACATCAAAATCAATGATGGAGATAATGTTTGTTATGAAGATCAATGACTAGCATAATTCAAGGAAGATCTAAAGGATGAAATCAAAACATTTTACTGGCACAACTACCAAGGAAGGTTTAAGCGGCAAAATGGATGAAGGAGAATAAGTAGAAAAATCTTATGGAGGAAAAGAAAATGGTTTACTTGTCTATTTAAGAGACTAAGGTTTCATTATGAAATGAATGATGGATGAAGGAGACTGCAGAACTATCACATGAACAAGCTTCATGTATGCCTGATCAAACTAGTTAAGAAGAACCTAACTGTAGAGTTTACCAAGCATCAGAAAACTATTACTGAGTGACAGTAAGTCATTGATTATTGTGATACAGAACTGATAAATTGATCAGAGGATTTGAATGAGCTTAAAATAGATCTGATAATCTACAATTGAAGTTGTATTGTATTCAAATCAATTGCTGTTACATTTTAACCATTATAAATAGAGAAATCTCTTAAATTAGTGGACTTGAAAGTCTTTTATGTTTCATTCATAGAATGAACATTGTTATCCTATCAACCCCATAGTGAATGTTAGTTAGATAATAAAGGTTGGTCTAAAATCCTCTAACAAGGTCACACCTAATAGTGTGTTTGTAACCTTTAACAAGGTTGGGTCTTCATCGACCTCACTTCAGAAGAGTGAACATTTTTGGGTTGCTAGTCCCAAGTGGTTTTTCCCTTCACAGGATTTCCACGTTAAATCTTTTGTGTTATGTGTTCATTGTGATGATTGTTTGTTATTATACTTTACATATTACATGTTAGATTTGGTTGGTAATCATTAGTTGCTATTGACTAGTAATCGGTAAAAGCACAGATAGTATAGTATTTTATGTTACCGAGTTGCAAAAGTTTAAGTAAATTGTTTTGGATTATAAATTTTGATTTGGGACTATGGATAACTAATTCACCCCCCTCTCAGTTATTCTAACAATTGGTAGCAGAGCATTGGTTGCTTGGAACAGAGTTTTAAGGACTTCAACACAAAGGTCTCAAAATGTTTAAGAGGGAAGTGCCAAAGCTAAACAAAGATAACTTCACAATATGGCAAAGTTAAATGAAGCTGCATATATCCAGGATTGGGAATTCTGCCCTAGATCTGATGACAAATGGATACCTTGCACCACCCAATGGTTCCTTGACCCTTGATCAACTAAGGGACAAGCATCACCATAATGTTACTATGATGGAGATTTGTGCTACCTGTTCAAATGTTGAATTTGAAGATATCAAGGACTGTACTAATGCTAAGTAGATGTGGGATAAGTTAGCTCAAGTTTATAGTGGTGATGCGCATGTCAAGAGAGAAAGAGCCGAAATATTAAGAGGGAGATTTGATGACATGAAGATGAAAGAAGGTGAAAACATTGTGTTGTATACAAACATAATAAAGGAGGTAGTTCACACTATTAGAGCATCAGATGGATTCATTGATGAAGACATTTTGGTAAGCAAAATTCTAAGGACCTTATTGCCTATCTATGCCATCAGAATATCTACAATTCATGAAAATAGGTTAGCACCTAACAGCGCACCCACTCTTGATAATCTGATTGGAAAGCTTACAACATTTGAACTAAATAATTATGATAATAGTGTTGCAACCAATGTTGAATCTGCTTTTATGACTTCTCTGAAGATTGATAAGTCTAGAAATAAGAATGATGATAGTGACAACAATACTGATGATGAGCTTGATGAACTTGAAGCTCTTATGGCTAGAAGGTTACCTAAAGGTAAAGGAAGGTATAGAGGCAAGTTACCTTTAGCATGCTTTAACTGTAAAGAAGTTGGCCACATTGTTGCTAGATGTCCACATAAGAAAGATGATGAAAGAACCAAAGACCAATCTAAAGGAAGCTATGGGAGAAGATACAACAAAGGCTACCAACACTACAACACAGATAACCGAGACAATAATGACAAAGGAAAGAAGGTATGCTACATTGCTGAGGAAGAATATATCACTGATATCAACACTGATGATGATGTGGAGGTTGTATTTGTGGCAATGAAGGATGATTCCAAAGAAGATGAAAGGTATGTAGAGACAATGCTTATCTCTAAGGTTAATAAGAATGATACATGGATTATAGATAGTGGTTGTACACATCACATGACTGGTGATGAAGAAAAATTTGATTATCTTGAAGAATACAATGGAGGATCTGTAAGAATGGGAAATGATGCACCCTGTATGGTAAAAGGTAAAGGATCCCTGATGATAAATGATAGATTAAAATGTGAAAATGCTTATTGGGTAAAAGGATTGAACTATAATTTGCTAAGTGTGGCACAGCTGAACAACTCAGGCCACCGAGTTGCTTTTGAGAGAAAAAAGGTGAAAATATTTGATGATAGAGGAAGACTTGTTGGAACTGGTACACAATCCAGAGGTAATCTATTTCATCTTGATAATGATCAGTCTTCTTGTTTAATAATGAAAGATGAAGATGCATGGTTGTGGCATAAAAGGTTATGCCATGTGAATTTTGATAACATGATTAAGATCAATAAAAGGAAAAGAGTTAGAGGTCTTCCTAACTTATCTAAGTTGGATCATGTTATGTTTCATGAATGTCAGAAAGGTAAGATGACTAAATCTAGTTTCAAAAACAAAGACTATTCAACAAAGAAGATACTTGAGTTAGTGCATACCGACCTATGTGGTCCTATGAGAACTCAAAGTTATTATGGAGACATATATTTTATTCTTTTTGTTGATGATTATACTAGGTTGATGACTGTCATGTTCTTAAAGGAAAAATTTGAGGAATTCAAGATGTTTAAGTGGTATAAATAAAACGTAGAGAAAGAGACTGGTAAAGATTTGAAATGCTTAAGATCTGATAGAGGAGGTGAATTTATCTTTGATGAATTTACTAATTTTTGTAATGAGCATAGTATTAAAAGATAGGTCTCTACACTGAGGACACCACAATAGAATGGCATTACTGAAAGGAGGAATAGGTCAATTTTTGATTGCGCAAGGACATTAATGATAGAAAAGAATGTTGCCCAGACATACTGGAGAGAAGTTGTTAGCACTACAGTTTATGTGCTAAACTGAGTATAACTGAAGAAGGCCACTAATAAGACACCCTATGAGTTATGGTTTGGACACAAACCCACTATAAGTTATTTCAAAATATTTGGAAGCAAATATTTTATTTTGAAAGATGAAAGAAATGGAAAGTTTGACTCAAAAGGTGATGAAGGGATATTTCTAGGATATTCCAGTAAAAGTAAATCATATAAGTGTCTAAACAGAGTAACTAATAAAATGATTGAAAGTATTAATGTTTGAATTGATGAGTTTGATGATAAGAATATAGAGGAAAGTAGAAAGGAACTAGAAGACTATAGTAGATTCACTTACATTGAACAACTTGATTATCTATTGAAGCAGACAGTGACAACTGGTCAGCAGGAAAACAACACCGGGGAGTAGGAAAGAGAAACCAAGGAGCAAGAAGCACCCACCAAGCAAGCAAATGAACCTACACATGATGAACAAGAAAGAAGAAATTAGATACTTGTGAGTTTTTTTAGAAGACATCATCCTGAGACACAAATCATTGGAGACAAACAAGCTGGCATGCAAACAAGGAGTAAAGCAAGACAAGGTACATGTCTAATTTGTGATTATGAACCGAAGAATGTAAATGTTGCATTAGAAAATGAAGAATGGGTTAATGCAATGAAAGAGGAAATAGAGAAAATAGAGAAGAAAAAAACCTAGACCTTAGTACCCCGACCTAAAGATAATAATGTTATCGGTACTAAGTGGATATTTAGAAATAAGAAAAATGAGAATGGAGAGGTAACAAGGAATAAAGCTAGACTGGTATGTAAAGGATATGCACAGGAGGAAGGAATTGACTATGGTGAAAAATTTGTACTTGTTGCTAGATTAGAAGGAGTTAGAAAGTTACTTGCATATGCTGCACACAAAAAGTTCAAAGTTTATCAAATGGATGTCAAGTCAACATTTCTGAATGGGATACTTGAAGAAGAAGTCTACATAGAACAACCAGAAGGGTTCATTGATCCTGAAAACAAAGATATGGTATGTAGATTACATAAATATTTATATGGTTTGAAGCAAGAACTAAGAGCCTGGTATGAGAGGCTACATACTTATTTGTTAAGTATTGGATTTGTTAGAACAAGCGAAAACAACAATTTGTATATGAAAGGAGATACTGATGATACTATTCTTATTGCTAAAATATTTGTGGATGACATTATATTTGGAGGAAAAGATCAAATATGTAAGTCATTTGCTGATGAAATGAGAAGTGAATTTGAAATGTCTAAGTTTAGAGAGATTAAGTTCTTTCTAGGACTACAAGTGATTCACTAGAATGATGGTATATTCATCACACAATCTAAATATATCAAGAAAGTATTGAAGACATTTGGCATGGAAGATGCTAAACCTGTGGGAACACTGATGGCTACTAGATGCAAAATGACTAAGAAAGATGAAACTACAGAGGTGAACCAGACACTATACTGATCAATGATTGGTAAGTTAATGTATGTAGTGCATAGTAGACCAGACATAGCACATGTTGTGGGAATTGTTGCAAGATTTTTTGCAAACCCTAGAGAGTCACACATGGTTGCTACAAAGAGAATCCTAAGATACCTAAAGAAAATTGAAGATTATGGATTATGGTATCTTAAGGAAGGAAAATTTGAACTCAGAGTCTATATCGACACTGATTGGGCTGGAAATGTGGATGACAAAAAAAGTACCACCGAAGGAGCATTTTTCTTTGGTGAAAGACTTGTTACATGGACATGTAAGAAGTAGGCTTGCATTTCTTAGTCTACAGATGAAGCAGAGTATGTTGCTGTTGTTACAAACTATTCAAACATTGCATATATTAAGCAAGTATTGAAAGGTATGAATGAGATAATCACTAAGCCGGTGATTATATATTGTGATAACACAAGTGCAATAAACATTTCAAAGAATATAGTGATGCACTCTAAAACAAAGCATATATCTATTAAGTATCACTACTTAAGAGAAAAAGTATAGGAAAAGAAAGTTAAGCTAGAGTTTGTTACATCAAAAGAACAACTTGCAGACATATTTACGAAGCCTCTACCAAAGGATACATTGGAGTACTTGAGGACTAAACTTGGGGTTCGTCCCCTATCTACTAGTCACTAATGTGATCTATAATTTGCATCAGCCTAATCTTATCAAAAGATCATACATGTTGATGTAGCATAGTTCACACTTTGGATCATGTCTAAGGTTATGAAAAGTTTGGAGAACTAGAACAGATTGGCATATCAGTATATAGAGATACAAAGAATGCACCAGAAAACAGAGAGTTACGTGGCTACTACAGAGCTGCATGTTTTTTTTTTTCTTTGGAATTATTGTCAAAGGGAGAGATAAAACATATGAAACAAGATGCACTAATGAGAACACTAAAACATCTATCTAAGGGAGAGACAAATTGAAAGAAAGGGAGAGCACTGAAGATCAGTTATTTAGAACAGAAGAAGGAATCTGAGAGCTGAAAAGATCATATTTGCAGAATGTCAAAGCTGCATTGGTAATGTTGTTGAGTAACATTGTGATTAAACATATTAAGCTAGGGAGAGCTTGTACAACATTTGTTCATAGAATTTTAGAATACATGTTTGGTATGTGTATGGTATTTTTGATATTCCTTGAGTTGCCATCAATGCCAAAGGGAGAGATTGATGAACTACAACTGATTTAGAACCTGATTGAAGAATTTGTGATTAGAGATCACTGAGATATTGATTAGATATGTAATATGATTAAATTAGTAATATGTTGTCATTGATGTCAACTAGTTTGACAATAATTATTTTGTAAGTTACAATAACTAAACATCTGTAGAAAAGAAGTAAAAGAGATGAAGAACAAAAATATCTACATGAGGAAGATGTATATGACAGATGAGGATAAGGAATACATTGTGTAACTTGCTGATGAGTCTATGACCTTATGTTATTGACTTGATATGTTTAATTCATCAATGATGAGGAAAAGAACTGAAAGACACAAAGCAGTGTGGTCGGTTGATGAAGCATTTCAATATACACCAACGGGATGTAGTGTATACCAAGCATAGTATAAATTGAGTGTGTGTTCACTGACACATTTCTTTGTTAACCGAGCAGGAGAAAAGGAACTAAATGATTAGTTTAGCCATTAAGGATTTTTGAGCTATAAAGTACATTGAAATTAGTGATGGAGATAATGTTTGATATGAAGATCAATGGCTAGCATAATTCAAGGAAGATCTAAAGGATGAAATCAAAATGTTTTACTGGCACAACTACCGAGGAAGGTTTAAGCAGAAAAATGGACAAAAGAGAATAAGCAGCAAAATTTTATGGAGGAAAATAAAATGATTTACTTGTCTATTTAAGAGACTAAGGTTTCATTATGAAATGAATGTCAGAGGAAGAATGAGACTGCAAAACTATCGCATGAACAAGCTTCATGTATGCCTGATCAAACTAGTTAAGAAGAACCTAACTACAGAGTTTATTGAACATCATAAAGCTATTACAAAGCGACAGTAAGTCATTGATTATTGTGATACAGAACTGATAAATTGTTCAAATGATTTGAATGAGCTTAAAATAGATCTGATAATCTACAATTAAAGTTGTATTGTATTCAGATCAACTGTTGTTACATTTTAACCATTGTAAATAGATAAATCTCTTAATGGAGTGGACTTGAAAGTCTTTTATGTTTCATTCATAGAATGAAAATTGTTATCCTGTCAACCCCATAGTGAATGTTGGTTGGATGATAACAGTTGGTCTAAAATCCTCTAACAAGGTCACACCTAACAGTGTGTTTTAACCTTTAATAGGGTTGGGTCTTCACCGACCTCACTTCAGAAGAGTGAACATTTTTGGGTTGCCAGTCCTAGGTGATTTTTCCCTTCACAGGGTTTCCATGTTAAGTCTTTTATGTTATGTGTTCATTGTGATGATTGTTTGTTATCATAATTTACATATTACATGTTAGATTTGGTTAGTAATCATTAGTTGCTATTGACTGGTAATTGGTAAAAGCATAGACAGTATAGTATTTTATGTTACCAAGTTGCAGAAGTTTAAGTAAATTGTTTTGGATTATACATTTTGATTTGGGACTATGGATAACTGATTCACCCCCCACTTAGTTATTCTAATAGTACTATAGTTTTTATTTTTACATGCTAAATCTTGGAAGGTAATGCACATAAGTTGCTAAATCCTAAAAAGACACGCATCTATATGCTAAATTTTCCGAAGGTAACACACAAAAGTTGCTAAATCCTGAGGAGACACACATTTTTCAAAAAATTTCAATATGCTAAATCTTGGAAGGTAACACACATAAGTTGTTAAATCCTGAAGGGACATGCATTTCCAATTTCAAACATGCTAAATCTTGGAAGGTAACACACATAATTTGCTAAATCCTAAAAAGACATGCATCTATATGCTAAATCTTTCGAAGGTAATGCACATAAGTTGCTAAATCCTGAGGAGAGATGAATTTCATATTCATAGTCATACAAGAAGGTGGATCTATGAGTATTCTAGAAGCCGTCAAAAGATGCATTATAGTTGCAAGCACAGTTTATGGGTGAACCTATTGGGCTCTCCCTCAAGGGTGATTCATGGTAAGGTGGACATCTTACTAGGTGAGGTAATCACTCTTTTCCTTTTCTCTCTTTTTGCTTTCATGCTAGTAGGACTGGATCATGAAGCTATGGTATTTATAGTGTTTCTTTGTCTTTCTTCAATAATCATTTATGATTTTATGATAGCTTTCCAAATATTATATTAGTATGAGAAAAGTGTCTTAGCAAGGTTTCTTGTGCTAGTTGATTTGGGTTTATTTTAGTACTAGCCCCTCTTTTGTGTCTTTTTCCTTTTTGTTTTCGCACCCTCGTGCATGTATGTTGAGTTAGAATCCTTAGTCTAGGGGCTTGTATCCCTAACTAGGTGTTATCCTATCTCATTTTGAATCCACTGGGATCTCTTCTTCTTTCTCCTTCACCAAGAGTTTGCATCGAATCCATACTCTTGCTAAAGTGGGGGCTTAATGTATCATCTTAAAATGGAAGCACTTCCATGTTAAGATCATTTAGCCCTCTGAGTGAGTGGTTTGGGTCATGTCAAGCATGTTGAATTAGCCTTTTTCTTGGATCTAACTTGTTCTCCTTATTCTACTTTTATCTGTCCCTATTTTCATTATATTTTTGCATTTCCTGGCATTATGGACTGAGGTCCTAAGGTTTTGGACCTCATGTTCAAAGTCAACCTTGAGGGTCAAATTTGACCTCATCCTTGACCCATAGTTCAAATTTCAAATTGCCATGATTTTCAGGTGTTGGGTTTCGAAGATATTTATTTTCCTACCTCCAGGTTAGCCATTTTGGGTTTCAGAATGGTAAATCCTTAAATTACATTTAATATGGGTCCATTTCTAGGGGTTAAGGTTAATTGGGATTTAATTTCCCAATGACATCCTTCTCTAGAGGTTTGTGCCCTAGTTCACTATAAAATGAGGCTTTCCTCTCTCATTTCATCCATCCATCATCAAGAGCAAGATCTCTCAATCAAGTTTTGTGAGAACATATTTCATTTCAAGCATTTCATCAAGAATTTTCAAGGAAGCATTCAAGTCCTCTTCTTTATTCAAGTTCTCCATTGAAGATCAAGGATTCAAGCATTCAAGCCTTTGAAGGGATTTGGTTCAAGCATGCAAGATTCATCATTCAAACCCTAGATCTAGCCATCATGATGGTGTGATCTTCCTTCAAGATCCTTTGTTCATCTTCTAAGATTCATTCTCCTATTAAGGTGGATTCCAAGCATACAAACATGGAGGTTTTGTATTTACTTTCATAGTTTTGATTTATATTTATCATTGTTGTGTTCAAGCTTTCATATCAATATACTTGTTTACATTTGAAATACAATTGCATATCTATCGAATTGCATAGCTTCATTATTGGATCTACTTCTACTACTTGCTAGCATTCTCATTTCAATTTCAATATTAAGGTTGATTCCAAACTGGGGTTTGACCAAGGCAAACCCCTCAAATAAACAACAAAAACCCTCTTTTTCTTGTAGCTACAGGTGCAGAACTTTAGATCTGAGATTGGATTTGGATACCCTTTTCGGTGAACTTCCAAGATCTGCAAACAAATTCAAAGTCAACCTTTAGAATAAGAATGTAGCCTTTGACCTTTTATGAGGGTCAAAGACTACCTGCTATCAGAAAAATAAAACTTTTCTGGGTTTTCTTTGTCTCGGTATTTCCAGTCTGAAACAGGTTGCAAAATTACTCGAAACTACACACAAACATCAGAAATTGGCATTTTCCAGATCTACCCTATTTTGAGGTTAGTGGTTCCTTTTCAATTATTTCAGATTTCAAGAACAAGTCCATTATAGGGAAATATAGGGTTTTCTTCCTCTTTCATACTCTCCATAGATTGATTCAATTGTGCATTAACCTTTTGGTTGATCAATTTGGATCTCTCCATTGGGAATTTGGATTTAGAAGTGTATCTCATATTTCCCCCATACACTTTAAGGTGGATACTATTTCACCTATTTAGTGTCATATGTACATTTAGCATTACATAATTCTTACATATATACAAGTTATTACAATTAATAACTTCCAGTTGGCTTATAATACATAAACTCTTCTCAAAATATAAAACCAATTCATGTTTCCTGAGGGTTAACATCTAGGATTTCATCCCTACATGGTTAAGTCATTATTTTGATAAACAAAATAATCCCTTAACTTAATATGATCACATTCTATCTTCTGCTCTATTCAGGTCGGCTCAACAATGTCTCTATAATTTTTTAATATCTTCTTTCGTACATTCCATACAGACTTGCGCTTTCATATGTGGCTTTGATATACTAGAATTATCCATGTTCACATGTGCATGCACTAAACCTACTTCTATGAACATCGCTAATCAAAACTGTCTCCAGTTAGGCTGGTAAACACTATTGTACTTAGACAATTTTCTAGTGCACTCAAGCAAGATTGCTTCCAACTATTATGTGATCTTCATGGTGAATATATGTTGTAATAATGATAACATTCTAATATCCTACTTAGCCAAATTATCAATACTATTTAATGAGACACCTAAAGGTTTTCCTTTATATATTGTAGAGTTTGAGACAAGGGGATCCCATAGCCCCCCTTTCCTTTTGATGCAGTCAAGGATGGTGGATCCAATGAAGGATAGTCCAAACCTTGTAGCCAACATAATTACATAGTAGAATACTCAACACAATAGATAACACAAAAATTATTTCAAGTAGTTTGTATTAACATGTGTGGCTGTAAGGCCTTTTGGGTTAGGGCCAATTACAAATAGAAACAACTCTAGAAGATCCACAAACATATCCAATATAATCTCATCTAGTTCATCTCTAAAGATATGTTAGAAAGTAAAGATCCCAAAGATAACTAAGAGGGGGGGGGGGTGCATCAATTATCTGATAATTTATCCATTCAATAGCTTTAAACAATATAATCAATGTACTGATCAACCATAGAAAGATAATCATACACAATTGCACAATAACACAAGATATGTTAACTAGGGAACCTCTTGAAAAGAGTAAACCTTGGTGGGAATGATGCCCACAAAATGATGCACTAATATGAAAGTTCCTTGTTAGAGGATGGACCTTGTTAGGAGTCTTATGAAATACATTCAGTACATATAAATCCCTGTTAGGAGATTTTGAATCCCTGTTAAAAGATTCTAACTCGGTTAAGAGTTTATAGAAGACAGAAGGACCCACTGCCCAAATAGCTTCAAGGCAAGATCTCTGAACCCACTATCCAAAAGATCTTAGAATTATTCAATAGAATAATATGAAATATATTACCTCCTTCACACTATGCCAAAACTGCACTCTCTACTACACAAGATCACAATTCCAGATCTCTGTACTCACAAGTCTTCCTTCATCACTGAATTAGCTCTTTTCTTCACTTCATGCATATATTCACATCACAATCTTCATAGTACACATTAAAATAAGGAAAAAATTCCTTCTTATATACCAAACTCAAATAATTACAAATGAGTCGGTCCTCAATTACAAAATAATAAATTCTACACGCTACACACAGAATTCACATAAAACTGTCGGCTTCCAGTTATTGTAACTTTCTCCAAACATGTCCTCAAAGTTTGTGCTATGAACCACATCATCATTAATGAGTCTCCAACATCCCTTTAATTGTGCAAAATCAGATTCCATCCCAGCTAAGAGATATCCTCCAATTTCTGAACATCGCTACATAGAAACACTGTCTAAACACTGCTTTCACAAAAATGCTCATAACTCTTACAAATGAATGAATTTATTTTTGCGCTATTAACCATAGGTTAATAACACACCAAAGAACATACCATCAATTGCACAAAATCCAATCTGCAATACAACATGTGCGCAAAACAAAACTGTACCTACTTTCCTGCTAATATCTAGAATATCACTGTGTTGACATCAATGACAATCCAAGTCATGAATGCAACAACAACTGCTACAGAATGACTGCCAAAACACTTTTCATTCATTCCTAACAATCTCCCCCATTGGCATTGATGGCAACATAGATGTAAAACATCCAATGTTCCAAAAATCCAATACTGCAACATCACTGCAAAATATCAAATCAAATCTTGCTTCATTTTCCTATTCATCTTTCTCATACAATCCACAATGTTTTTCATGTATATCTCTCCCCCATTGACATCAATGATAGAAATTCCATCACTAAGTCAACAACAACTTAATGTCAAAAGACACTTTTCAAAAAAATACAATAACAAGAGTCCTCATGACTCAGCTCATAAACTCCCCCATAGAGGAAGTTCCAACATCCAGTCCAGAAGAAAGATAGGGCTCATATACCATTGGATGGATGCAACCATCTGCATCAATTCTCAAAAATAGGTTGGGGCATTGATGAAAATATTGTCATTGATGTCAAGAGCACTCTAAAGATTGATAGATCTTATCATTGATGTCAAACTAGCAAGGATAGAGATGCCAAGACAATAAGGTGATCGTGTAAAGGTTTTCAGATTGGGGATGGCTGATGATAAATAGATATGAACTTGTGACTTATACTTTCATCGTGGATACCAATAATTGCAGCTCTATGTTTATATTGAACAGAGGCAAGACAAAAGTGATAAAGATCACAGCTACATCTACAGCCAATCGAGAGTGTACAAAGATGATATAAAACAATTGACTATCAAGGAAATGGGATAAGAAGGAATCACAGATCATTAATTATAGATGGTTTATATACAGTAGCGGTCAAAGACATATGGTATACAGAATACTATAATCAGAAATAATTAAACAATGCATACAAAGGCAGCAATATTCATATTTATATATACATTCATATTTACTGCATACAGATATATTGAACATACTTCAGTTTGTAATAAATAAATTTCATCTATATATCAAGCAAAATCATCATGATAGGGGAGGAGTATGGAAATGATAAAGTGAGACTCAAAGACTTCAAATTTTAATTCATGAAGGAGACTACAAGGAGACTTAGGGGATAATTGGATATCAGTGCTGAACATTATAAATATTTTTGGGTTTGAAAGCTCCCGCTATTACTATTACCGCGTAGACCAAGAGGGTAATACGGAGCAAGCCACTCGATCATTATAAATTGAATATTGAAGATTCAAAGATGCAGATCAACAGATCTCAGAGATCACAAGGTAATCTATCCTTGGCATATTACTGGTAGCCAGAAGTTATACTTGGCTTCCAATTTTAGTGCAAAGGACTGATAATGATATATGAGACTAAAAGAGTAATTTGGAAAGACAAATTTCAGTTAGTCTTATTTAGATACTACAGTAGCAGAACATCTCCACTCCAACCAGCAGTCCACATAGACGGAGAAATTAGGAAGGAAAGAAAAAGGTGTGTTGTGAGACACAGAGAAGAACATATCGACCTGCAGAAAAGGAATTGACATCGAACGTTGCCCAAAGGGAATAACAAATAAAAACTAGAGATTTATAATAGCCGACATTGCTGGCAGTAATAAGATCAGTCACAGACTGGTAAATACATCAATTCCTATATCAATCCACCACAGATCATCTTATCTACGAGCTCGGGGTAATGACAAGCATGTGATTGAGCATTTTGAGAAGGAAGCAGCCGAGATGAATAAAAGAGTTATTTTTGAAACAGGTGAAGCATATACTATTATCAAAGGAGAACGGCAACATTAAAGACAATGGTTTATCAACACAGCGAAATAAACAAGCAGTTATACTTACATCATGAACAACAATAGACAAAACAAAGAACAACATATTGAACGGCGTATTCAAAATGATGAAGACTTATACAATATAATGCGATCAAAATATTATCAAAGGTAAGCATATTGAACAGCGATGAAGACTTAGACAATATATATTAATATTTAGAAGTTTATATACAGATGGCATTATAAAAGAAAAAAACAAAACAGCGATTATGGATCATTGTCTTTTAAAAAAAGGTTGAAGTCTGCCGTAGAAAAGGAGGATATAAAAAAAGGTTTTTATAATATGAGTTCGGCAATATACAAACATATTAAAAAGTTAATAATAAAATAATTTATTAAAAAGATAATTAACTTACTTATTAAGTTAATAATAATTTAATAAGGAGACACCTTTTCATTTAAAAAGTCATGTCTTTTGTAAAAGACATATTGTTTCAGAAAAGCATATGTATATAAATATTAAATCCACAAAATTAAAAAAAATAAGTAAGCATATGGAGATAAAAAAGAAGAGTAGAGAAGATATGAGAAGAGAAGAATATAAATGTTAAAGATATAAGTGGAGATAAAAAATTAGAATGAATTAAAGGAGCAGACATGTTAGAGTGCAAAATATAAAAAAATATATTTATTTCAGATTTACTATTGCAAAGAAGAATTAAAAATGAAAGTACATTTATGAAGGATTATCACTCTTGGTAAAGAAATTTATGACAAAATCGTGAAGAGATTAATAGCTGAAGAATGTATAACAAAAGGACAAATCAGATACGTATATGCAGACAAAGATAGAAGTAGATTCAGATTTAAAGTAAGTATGTATATGCAGATTTGATAGAGAAAAGTAGATGGAATCAAGTACATCAAACTTGTGAAGAATATATTGCTTACAAAAAGAATTGGTAAGAGGAAATCAAATGTCCATCATCAGTTGAAGATAGCAACATTGCCAAGGTGGAAGAGAAATTTATTTGCAGTGGGTTGGTGCTCACGAAGACAACAGTGGGAGTTGGTGCTTCCAGTAGGTCGGTGCCTGCGAAGTGTGGGAGTTGGTGCTTCCGGTGAGTTGGTGCTCATAAACATAGGGGTTGGAGCCTCTAGTAGGTTGGTGCCTACAAAACATTGTAAAAGAACAATATTATATATAAAAGAAAATTATTTTGTGGTTTTCTCCCATATTGGGTTTCCACATAAAATTTGTGTTCATGTGCATAATTGTTCATTTGAAGTTATCTTTGAATAAAGTTATTAAAGTTAAAAATTGTTATTATACTGATTCACCCCCCCCCCCTCTCAGTATAATCGTGTGCTCTTCAGGCATAACCCCAAGCATACCTCTCAAATACACAAATGTATCCTTAGGTAAAGGCTTTGTAAATATATCTATTATCTGCTCCTTTGTACTTATGTACTCCAAACTTACTTCTTTTTCTGCAACTTTCTCTCTTACAACATGATACTTGATCTCAATATGTTTAGTCTTAGAATGTAAAACAAGATTTTTTGACATACTCACTGTACTGGTGTTATCACAATGTATAACAACAGGCTCATCAAACTTTATTCCAATATCTTTCAACATCTACTTCATCCAAATAATCTGATTACAATTATTTGCTGCTGCAACATATTCTGCTTCTTTTGTACTTTGTGAAGTACAATTCTGCTTCTTACTTAGCCAAAAGACCAATTTACCTCCAAGAAAAAAGGCTCCACCACTGGTTCTTTTCTTGTCATCAACGCTACCTCCCCAATCTACATCAGTATAGGCACATAAGGTAAAATCATCAGAATTCTCATACCATAATCCATAATCCATTGTTCCTTTCAGATATCTCAGTATCCTCTTTACTACTACATAATATGATTCTCTAGGTTCTGCTTGAAATCTTGCTACAATCCCCACTGAATGTGCTATATCAGGTCTTGTATGTGTCAAGTACTGCAATCTTTGAATCATAGATCTGTACTTTTTTTGCTCAACTGCTGGTGTCTCATCTTTGCTAGATAACTTATGTTTGGTTACCATAGGTGTTCCAACAGGTTTAGAATCTTCCATTCCAAATATTTTCAATAATTCATTTAAATACTTAGTTTGACTTACAAATATACCTTCCTTGCTTTGTGTTATCTATAATCCCAAAAAATATTTCATTTCTCCAATCATGCTCATCTCAAATTCAGTCTTCATTTCATCTGCAAATTTGTCACTAGCTTCATCTTCTCCTCCAAAGATAATATCATCAACAAATATAACTATAACCAACAAACCATTCTCAATTTCTTTTGTGTATAAGTTACTATCTGCTATTCCTTTTATAAATCCTCATTTCAATAAATACTTATCCAATCTTGCATACCAGATTCTAGGTGCTTGTTTTAATCCATATAAAGCTTTCTTTAACTTGCATACCATATCTCATTCTAGTGTCAAAGGAAAACCTTCAGGCTGCTCAATGTAGACTTCTTCTTCCAATTCACCATTCAAAAATGCTGACTTCACATCCATTTGATACACTCTGAATTTCTTGTAAGTTGCATATGCTAGAAACATTCTCACTGCTTCAAGTCTGGCCATAGGTTCAAAAGTTTCTTCATAGTCAATTCCTTCTTGTTGTGAATATCCTTTACATACCAATCTTTCTTTGTTTCTTATCACTTCTCCTTGTTCATTCATCTTGTTTCTGAATACCCACTTTGTTCCAATCACATTCTTGTCTTCAGGTCTAGGGACCAATTCCCATGTCTTGTTTTTTTCAATCTGCTTTAGTTCTTCTTTCATAGCATTGATCCAATGTTCATCTTCACAGGCTTCATTAGTAGTCTTAGGTT
This sequence comes from Chamaecyparis obtusa, assembly GCA_027943335.1. NCBI lineage: Eukaryota > Viridiplantae > Streptophyta > Pinopsida > Cupressales > Cupressaceae > Chamaecyparis > Chamaecyparis obtusa. The sequence goes on along the minus strand of BSBK01004646.1, from coordinate 1,146,473 downwards.
CAATTTGAGAAATCAAACATAAATGTACCTTATTCTGAGTCAAAAATCCTCTATCTAAACTTCCAATAACTTGCTCAACAGGGCGATGTCTTAAAGTATACCTGTTAGGTGTCATAGTTACTGATCTTGTTCTGATTGTAGATTCTTCTCTGCTTTCTTCCCTGTTTTCTTCTCTATTTTCTTCTTTGTTTTCTTCTTTGTTTTCTTCTTTGTTTTCTTCTTTGTTTTCTTCTCTGTTCTCTTTTCTATCTTCTTCAGTATGACTTTCATTCAACAAATCACTGTTAGTTTCAAAAAATAATTCTGCATTTTCAATGTTAGGCTGAAGTTGTGCTTCTCCATCAGATTCATAATCAAGCATTCTTTCCTGAATTTTAAACTTTTCATCAACTTTTACATTTGCACTTTCAACAATAGTCTTAGTTCTTTTGTTATAACATCTATATGCTTTCCTTTTTAAAGAATATCCAAGAAATATTTCTTCATCACTTCTAGGATCAAACTTTCCTATATCAACATCTCTTTTAATATAACATTTACTTCCAAAAATTCTAAAATACTTAACTGAGGGTGTATGTCCAAACCATAATTCATAAGGTGTCTTGTTTGTATCTGCTCTGATTTGTACTCTGTTCATAGTGTATATTGCTGTGTTCACTGCTTCTCTCCAAAAAGTTTTAGCCAAATCATTTTCAAACAACATAGCTCTTGTTGCTTTAGTTATTGACCTATTTCTTCTTTCTGCAATACCATTTTGTTCTGGTGTTCTAGGGGCTGAAAGTTGTCTCTTAATGCCATTCATTTCACAAAAGGTGTTAAACTCTCTAGATGTAAATTCACCACCTCTATCAGATCTTAGACACTTAATCTTCATTCCAGATTCATTCTCAATTTTGCTTTTCATGATCTTAAATTTATCAAATGCTTCAGATTTTTCTTTCAAAAATGCAATCCACATCATTCTTGTAAAATCATCAACAAGAATCATAAAATACCTTTCACCATAGAATCCTCTAGTCCTAGTAGGACCACTCAAGTCTGTATGAACAATCTCCAACTTCTCTACCGATGTGAACTTCTTATTGGAAAATGAACTCCTTTTCTACTTTGCCATCATACATTCTTTGCAAATCATGTTAGTAGGTTTCATAATTCTAGGTAAATCTCTTACCGCAAGTGTAGTGCTCACCTTAACAATATTATCAAAGTTTATATGACAAAACCTTTTATGCCATATCCAACTGTCATCAATCCTAGTTATCAAACATGTCATCTCAGTAGGATTCAACTGAAATACATTACCTCTGGTTCTAGATCCTTTTCCAATCAGATTTCCATCTTTATCTTTTATCACACAAGTTTTCTCAGAAAACCAAACTTGATAACCCTTATCAGCCAATTGTCCAACGCTTAGTAGATTATGTCTTAATCCATCAACAAAGTAAACATCATCAGTGTTAGTCTTTCCATCAAGAGTAATAGATCCTATACCCTTAATCAAACAAGGTGCATTGTTACGAACCCTAACAATTCCTCCATCATAATTATCTAACTTAACAAACTTTCTTTTATCTCCAGTCATATGATGTGAACAACCATTGTCTATAATCCAATCAGATTTCTTTTCAACTTGTGAAACTAATGCTTTTTCTTCCCTTTTAACAGATTTAGAACTTTCATCTTTAATTGCTACAAATCCTATTTCCTCAAAGTTATCATTATCACTGTCACTTAAATGTTTTTCAATTCCTGCTTCAAAATCTTCATCATTTGCATAATAACATTCTTTAGATCTCCTAGGTTTAAAGTTGCTTCTATACTTCTTAACTCTTTTAGGACATTTAGATGCAAAATGACCATATTCTTGACAAGTCCAACATTTAAAGATTTTCTTACCATCTGGTTCTCTTTTTACAAGTAATGCAATACCTTCTTAAATCTTCTTATCTTCCTCAAATCTGCTACTATTGGCATAATCTCCATTCACACTAGTACTTCTTGTAGGTTTGATGCTAAGAGCACTGAATGTTGTTTCCATTCTAGGTAGCTCTCCTGATAATCTCAAGTTCATCTTTGCTGTTTCTAATCTTCCAAGAAGAGTCTCTCTTGAAAAGTTTTATGTACAAGGTATCACTTGTTCAATCATCTGCATTGTCTGCTTGAATACTGGTGTCAAAGTTCTCAGAATTTTCCATATCACTTCATTCTCTGTCTTATCACCTCCACAAGACTTTATTCCTATCACAATCTCAGACATCCTACCAATATAGCTTCTAATAGATTCATCTTCCATCATTCTAATATCTTCAAATGCACAAATCCAATTATGTAATCTAGCCTTCTTTGCATGTTCATCACCTTCAAAAGTAGAATGTAAAGCTTTCCAAATTGCATGAGATGTTTTCAAACATCTTACCTAACTATATTCATTCTCCAGTAGTATTGATAAAAGTGCTTCTCTTGCAAGTATGTTACACATGAATAGATCTAGTTCATCTTTAGTTCCTGCCTCTAGATTGTCTTCCTCAATGATAGTCTTCTCATTCTTTGTAATCAACCAATAACTTGGTCCTAAACACAATAGATGTGTCTTCATCTTTTCTTTCCAGCTGTCAAAATTTACTCCATCAAACTTACAGCTTTCTTTTTTGAAATTCGCCATGGATCTCCTTAAGTTGTTAAACTTTTCTTTCAAGGACCTGCTGCTCTGATACCAATTGTTAGAAAGTAAAGATCCCCAAGATAACTGAGAAGGGGGGGGTTGAATCAGTTATCTGATAATTTATCCATTCAATAGATTTAAACAATATAGTCAATGTACTGATCAACCATAGAAAGATAATCATACACAATTGCACAATAACACAAGATATGTTAACTAGGGAACCTCTTGAAAAGAGTAAACCCCGGTGGGAATGATGCCCACAAAATGATGTACTAATATGAAAGTTCCTTGTTAGAGGATGGACCCTGTTAGGAGTCTTATGAAATACATTCAGTACATATAAATCCCTGTTAGGAGATTTTGAATCCCTGTTAAAAGATTCTAACCCGGTTAAGAGTTTATGGAAGACAGAAGGACCCACTGCCCAAACAGCTTCAAGGCAAGATCTCTGAACCCACTGTCCAAAAGATCTTAGAATTATTCAATAGAATAATATGAAATATATTACCTCCTTCACATTGTGACAAAACTACACTCTCTGCTACACAAGATCACAATTCCAGATCTTTGTACTCACAAGTCTTCCTTCATCACTGAATTAGCTCTTTTCTTCACTTCATGCATATATTCGCATCAAAATCTTCATAGTACACATTAAAATAAGGAAAAATTTCCTTCTTATATACCAAACTCAAATAATTACAAATGAGTCGGTCCTCAATTACAAAATAATAAATTCTACACGCTACACACAGAATTCACATAAAACTGTCAGCTTCCAGTTACTGTAACTTTCTCCAAACATGTCCTCAAAGTTTGTGCTATGAACCACATCATCATTAATGAGTCTCCAACATCCCTTTAACTACACAAAATCAGATTCCATCCCAGCTAAGAGATATCCTCTGATTTCTAAACATCGCTACACAGAAACACTGTCTAAACACTGCTTTCACCAAAATGCTCATAACTCTTACAAATGAATGAATTTATTTTTGCAATGTTAACCATAGGTTAATAACACACCAAAGAACATACCATAAATTTGGCAAAAACCAATCTACAATACAACATGTGTACAAAACAAAATTGTACCTACTTTCTTGCTAATATCTAGAATATCACTGTGTTGACATCAATGACAATCCAAGTCATGAATGCAACAACAACTACACAGAATGACTGCCAAAACACTTTGCATTCATTCCAAAAAAGATAATCAGAAGCTAATGGAAACCCTATGGTAGATCTAAACTTGAGCTCGCAAGCCTCCAAGAAATCTCCTTGTCTCCAAGTGTGAAAACCACTAGCTCTGCTACAAACAACTATTAGATATCAATCTGATCTGCAAGATCATGCAAGATCTTTTCCACAACTTCACCAACTTCAACTTTTAGAACCTTAGATCTGACTCACTAAGTCATCCAATTCATGAACCTCTATGATCTCCTAATGATCCTCTGATCTCCTCCTCCTCTCTCCCTAAACATCTACCCAAACATCCTATAATTACTAGTCATCAGCCACAAGTCGGCTGGATGAAACCCTTAAGTCCCCAAATAAATAATTAAATGCCATACAAGTCAGCTTAAAAATGTATACAAACATTTAATTCAGCATGTCAGCCTATAACAATAGCTACCAATAATAAATGCACCAAGTCGGCTCAACAAATCACACAGATCTCTAGTCGGTAAGCCAGAACTACCGAGCAACAGTGAATTAACTGAGCACGCCAGGCATCACCAACCACCAGTGTCAACTGAGCACTGCAAGCATGACCAAGTAACACCTTCACTGAGCACCAGAGACTACCGAGTTCCTTTAGTGACAGAACTTCCTTCAATGACCAAGGTCGTCTATCAAAGCTACAACCGAGTAACACCGACCAAAACACAAACACCCCATGCAGTTTCACCGAGGACAAGGAATGCCCCTGCCTTAACCTTGGATGCCCCTGTATCACCTTTTATAATTATAATTGAATCCTTTGGGAGGAAAGTAGGGAAGGAACATGAGTTAGTAAATCTTACCGGTATAAATGTCATGGAAGGGATTCCTAACATCACACATCAATAATTTTTTGATGATACATTACTCTTGTGTAAATGTGAAAAATCTAAAGCTAGAAGTTATAAAGATATTTTAAATTTGTATATGAGAGCTTTAGGACAAATTGTCAATACTAAAAAATCTGAGGTATTCTTTCCAAATGCTAAGGTTTGGCTAAAAGATGAGATTTGCCAATTTTTAGGTTCCTGAAAAGCTAAACTTCCTTACAAATATTTGGGCATACCTATTGACATAGGAATGAGAGTTAATAAATTATGGGAACCCATAACAAGTAAGATGGATCAGAAGATGGAAACATGGAAAGTAAAATGGTTAACAAATGTAGGAAGAACAACCATGCTTAGATCATTATTATATGATATTCCCACTTATCAAATTTCTTGTTTACCTCTTACACAAGGAATCAAACATAAATTGGGAAAACAAATGAGAATTTTTTTTGGCAAGGAGTCTCAAACAACAAAAAGTTGGCTTTGATTAAATGGGATAAAATTTACAGACCCCTCAAAGCTGTTGGACTAGGCATCAAAAACATGAAATGGAAAAATTTAGCCTTAGAGGCCAAACAAGTGTGGAAAATGTATCGGGAATATGATAGGAAATGGGTCAAGATTCTTCTTAATGTACCTTTAGGGAAATGATCTGATCAGTATTTTTAGAACATGAAACTCTCCTAAGGGAACTAGAGTATGGAATCTCATTCTAGAATGTAGGGACATAATCAAATACAAACTTTCTTGGGATGTGGGTTCCATGGATTCAACACTTTTCTAGGATGATTCGTGGGGATTCTATGCCCCTATGGATAGCCTTGTATCCTCCCCCAGATGTAAATAATTTTTAACTAGCCTATATATATACTATATTCATATATATTTATATACATATATAGTTATATAGATGTTTTTATGTTCTTTTATCCTTACTTTGGGTAGTTTTCTTTTGGTCATTAATGTTCCTTTTTCACCTTTCCGTTAGGCTGGTGGGCCCCTTGTTGTTTGCCTTTGGGATTCTCTCTTTTTGGGTGTTTCTTTATTGTCCTTATGTTTCCTCTCTCTTTTGTCCATGTCTTTTTATGATGGCCTTTTGGATTCTTGATTTTTCTCAATGGCCATTCTTCCTCATTTTTATACTTATATATATGCTTCCATTTATTCCTTTTGTATTTATGTTTTTCTCATTCTCATTTTGGTTTGTGGTTTATTTTTCTTTCCCTTATCCTTCTTATGATTTATTGACATAATCATTTTCTACCATGACCTCTCACAGATGGCTCTAAATGCTTCTAGAACCTTCTAGCCTCATTGAGAAAGACTTCCTCAATTATGATTTCTTTAAGTTGGTAGCTTACAATATTATGAGTAGAATGCCAATTGATTATATATGAATAGGGTTGATGAAAATTCTAGTTAATTAGTAACCTTCTCAAGTCAACAACAATGGAGACCAATGTAGCTATATTTCATATTTATAAAAAATAGGCAATAAACTTTCAGAGGGTGCATCAAGCTGAAAAAGTGGAATCACAACATTAAACCATTGGATGACATGTCGAGATGAGGAGTAGAGAAGGTAATGAGTAAAAGATGCTTTGATTATGAATTTATAGTAAGGTTTAATGGTGACATAGTAGGATCTTTTATGTCATTAATGGTGATAATGAGAATTCATAAACAAGAAATTATAATGCTATGCCAATCTATTTTCATTAAAGATATTCTAGGAGGTCTAGAAAATGTTTAGTATCAATGGATGTCTTGAAATTCCCTACTCAAAAGACTATATGAGGATTGACCTAAATAATTGGAATGCCCTAGAGAATGTCATAAGAAGGTCGATATTGGTTTAAAAGGATAGAAGAATCTTTGATGATAATTGGGAGGAAATGGATAGGAACATCTATTTCCTTCTAAAATGGTTGAGTTATTCCTACTACAAATACTCTCTAGATGGAGGAATACTTGTGAGAGGAGGATTATGAGATCCCTCCATCATTGAAAATGTGGATGTAGATAAGATCCAAATTATTACCCCTATTATTATCAATAATAGTTGGGGACAAGGAAAGCCCCAAAATAATGGCTCAAATGGGAAGGCTAAGGTGACAACAAAGGAATCAGAAGATGAGGATGGAAACTTAGACAACAACTTGATCATTCTAAGGAGGAAGCATAAGAAATAAGTGACACTATTATATATCAATATAACCTACAACTTAGATAGCTTACTAGATGATATAAGGAGTATTAGCTAGCTTTAGAATATTAGGCTAGCATTTTGACTTTCTAAATGATTCTAGCTAGGTGTGCTAGAGATTATTTTTGATATCGGGTGATGAAGGGTTCTCCCCCTAATACCACAAACACATAATAGAAACAGAGAAACAAAAACAATTTGCAAGAATAGAAAATGGGCTTCTTATTATCTCCACAAATGTCGAATTACAAATTTCAGAATTACAATATGCAAAGCCACATGGGCATTTCCATTACAATATTTTGTAGGACAAAGCCTCAAATCATTACCTAGATATACCCCAAACTGCCCTAGACAACACTATGGACTTTCTTATATAGGCAATTTTCACCGCCTGAGAAGGTTCCATAAATTTAGCCCTTAAGGCTGACTATCCTAAGAATTATTTTCTTTTCTTTTCTTTTTACATAGGGTCAGCTCCAAAGAATTACAAAACATGTTTTTAGGTAGCCCAACTTCCAGAGGCCATAACTTTTTAACTGTAGAACCACTTTTCAAAAATGGCAGGACCTGATCTATAGTGCCTGACTCGTGCAAGCTCTAATCAGTCAGGGGTAGATCATGATCCGGAGCCTCTAAGGCCTTCAAAATTGACCTAAAAGATTTCGTACCCAAAAAAATTAATAACTTCACCAATACAGATGATGTGATAATGAAACTCAACTAGTAGGATGATATGACTAAGATGAACCTCACCTATGAAATCAAATTATTCTGAGATCGTATGACCAACTTACTACAAATAGTAAGTTTCCATAAATAGCAGCTCTGCACAAGATAGCCCTTATTGAAAAGAAACAAAAAATATTTTTGGGTGATGCAAGATTGCTCTTACACCCAGGATGCTCCTACATCATTAGGACATAAGTCTTATCATTACTAAGTAAGGAAGTATCCCAACTAGTTAGACACAACTTCCTATATATTTGACTTTCTAGAACTATACTTCTATATTATATTTCTATGGCTACTTATGGATAAATATAGGTTATGGACTTTGTTGATATTATTTCATAGATTTTATAGGGTTATTTTCTATTATATTATTAATTTAATTTAAATGAATATTCTTTCTATCATAGGTGTATAATCTCTTCTCTATTTCACTGTCATGTACTTTGTAACTCTCACAAGTGATTAGATCCTCCTTCATTCTTTGTTGTGATGTTGAGTAGAGTAGAAAGACACTTTTTATTCTAGTAGATATATATCTTCCTCATTAATTTGATAGATATATATATTATTTGGGATATTAAGAGAATCAAGCTCTGAGGATTGAATATCTAGGCAATTTGGTTAATTATGTGACATGAATTTATATATGTTTAATTTCAAGATGATGTTAAGGTTATGCTGGCAGTATTTAGATGGTATCCTGATGCTAGAATTAAAGGACTTCATCCTTTGATTATGTTGATGTTGCTTCTCATGGCCATGATTATTCAAAGTATATATGTATATATGTTTACATTCTTATATATATATATATATATACACACACACACACACACACACACACACACACACACACACACACATTGACATATATGTATGAACAAATACACACACACACACATAGACATATTTGTTTATACATATACAAATACACTCTAACAAGGATTTCTGTGATACCAAAATGAATGTGTTATGAGTTATATTTTATGTTCATGTTTTATATATTTTATGAGATGCATGCAAAGTTATGAATTTGGTGAATGGTTAAGAAAGTTAATTAAAATTTTTTGGAGCATTGTATATATATATATATATACACACACACACACACACACACACACACACACATTGACATATATGTATGAACAAATACACACACACACACATAGACATATTTGTTCATACATATACAAATACACTCTAACAAGGATTTCTGTGATACCAAAATGAATGTGTTATGAGTTATATTTTATGTTCATGTTTTATATATTTTATGAGATGCATGCAAAGTTATGAATTTGGTGAATGGTTAAGAAAGTTAATTAAAAATTTTTGGAGCATTGATTCACCCTTCTCCTCTCACTACTTACCTTTCCATACTTAATCTAACAACTCCTTCAAAAGGAAAAGTTATGAAAGGTTTTGATACTCACAAATGATAGAAATGGTGAAGGACTTTGACTTTTTTAAAGGGTGAAAATTGTGAAAGGTTGTGAAGGTTGAAAAGGGCTGACATGATGAAGAGGTGTAACTCTCCCCCACATTTGAAGATATAAAGGGGAGAAGGTTTCATTTTAGGAGGGCATTCAAGTGAAATCAATGTGGTATATAATATATTATTCACAATCTCAACAATGAGAAATGGTGACTCAATTCTTTTATTTTTTTAACTCAAAGGTATCCTCATGACTCAGTTCAATGCCCAACCTTCCTTACCTTGGTTTTACATATTACTAAGTTGGAGTTCAAGAAGGGGTGATATGAGGTGAGACTAGCCCTCTAAGAATTAATGGAAGAGAAAAAGTAATAAGAAAAAAATAAAAGCAAGTGACTCCTTCAAAAGGAAAAGTTATGAAATGTTTGTTAGTAATGTTATTTACATTCGTATGTTTTGATTGATGTCAACATATTATTACGAAGGATCATAGAATTGGTGAAGAAGATGTTGAGAAAAATGTTTCACTAAGTGCAAGAAAGAGGGAAGAAGGCATGTGATGATCTGTGTTGCATCTTTGAGAGTCTGTGAGCTTGTATTTTGGTATAGGAAAATGTTTAGAATGGTTGTGTGTGATTGAAGAGTCTTATTAGTTGGTTACAATAAGTTACAGTGAAAACAATGTGGATTGGTCACAAGACAGTGTAGAGGAAAATAGTGAAATGGTTACTATAATTTTGAGTATAACATGTATGCGAGATAGAGTTACATCTAGAAAGATTAGGACATGGTAGAAGATATGTGGCACTTCATCTTATGTGGACATGAGGTCACACGGATCATGGTGATGTTAGTTTTAGTGTGTGACCTTGCTAAGTCTTATTTGGTGATGACCTATAAGATATATGTTCTACCCAGTGTGAAGATAAGTTATGGATTATGGAGTATGTTGGTTGACTGATATTTTTTATTTTCTTATCCAAGATCCCGTGTGTATCTTGGCAAGAGTGTATGCAAATAATTTTTATTAGGTAAGTCCTAACTGGTTTTGACCTAATAAATCATTTTTATCCTATATAAAGGAGTGCATCAAGTGATATGAAGAGTGTGGGTGTGAATGTAAATGTGTGGATGCGAGGACTACTAATGTAGAGTAGGCAGTGTGATAATTGTACTTCATTGGAACTATTTAGAAAAGGAGTTATTGTTAGTGTTGGAAGTCTTATTGGAAAAGTAAGATACTGAGAGGGGGGGATGAATCAGTTATCCATAAAACTTTTACTCTTTGACACAAATTCAACATGTATATCACAAGGACATAAACATAAAATTCAATGTTGAAATAGATCTAACTACTAATCATATCCATGAAAATGAAACACATAACACAAAGATTTTGGTAACCTAGAAACCCTTGAGAGGTAAGACTGGGGTGGGTATGACACCCACAAATCTTCACTACTGCAACAATAAAGTGTGCCTATTAGGGCTACAATGTTTTGATCACTTCTAGTGATCTATGTTGTGAGGGGTCCTCCCTGCTAAGAGATTTCAGACTTATACAATCTACCTTGATTAAAGGATTTAAACTTACAACTAAGTAAGCACTATGTTAGGAGATTTACAAAGGTTTGTTAGGATTGCCCTATTAAGATGTTTACCCTGATTCACTTGGTAGAATGTATCAATACCTTATCTTTTAGTTTTCACTTAAAATATTGATAATGGATCTCCTCTTTCCAATTCTTATCTGATCTCAATATCAAATATAACCTTTTTTTGTCCTTCACTTCTTTGCTCGATCACTTTTCCTGATCTAAGCTTTTGACATTCAAAAACACTACTTCTATCCACATACATGTGAGATCTCCTAATACTACTTATTAGGGTTTAGATGTCACCTTAAATAAATAACTGATCAAGCTTCTAGATCAATATCAACAATCTAGATTCATCACTTATGCCACTGATACATTCCCTTTTTTGATTGGTTACATTTCTTGCATAAGAATTAATGATTGAAATCATGACACATAATCAACTCCTTAATTATTTCAACAATCATTAAAACATCATAGAAGTCATCCAAAATAGTTTACCTAGGTGTTTGTGTCATTCCAAACACATACCAAAATAGGTTCACTCAACATATGAAGTCTCTAGTGCTTGGTCAAAACTATTCTCCATATAATGGCACTCGGCACTGATTATTCTATACAACTCGGCATTCATACTAATTGGTAACTACTAGGATGCTCGGCGACCACTTACTTGCTCGATAGTAACTACTGCTCAGTACATATACAAAATACAAGTCCATACATTACTCAGCCTTAGTAGGATGGCTCGATCGCAGTGATGACTGACCAAATCTACCTTGATAATGACTAAGTATTTGACACTAATAGACAACATGACTTGGAGATAAACAATCTTCCCCTTTGACATTAGTGGCAAAAATACTTTGTCATGACTTTACATTACATAAAAAAAATACTACCTAGTACTTTAGTATTTCCCCTAAGACTATGACTTGGTCTTCATAAAGACTTAATTATATGCACATGATATATACATGTCTTTGACATAAAATGAGTATACATTACATTTCAAAATAGTATGTCATACCTTTATACATTTCCATCTATCTCCATCTATTTTCCCTTTTTTTTCTTCATCTATTTCACCCTTATTTTTGTCACTTTGAGTTGCTGGGGTGTTGAGGTTAGATAATATTTGTAAAAAAATGGTTTGTGGAGTTGTAGAATCATTGCTAATGCATTGTCGCAACTAGATCTAACTGACTCCAAAACCTATAGTTTAATTTCTAGCTGAGCAGCTAGATCAACCAAACTTTCTACAATAGAGATATGAGGATCTCTTTGTACTAACTCTTTTGTCATTGCCAACTCTCTCTGCATGACCTCCAAATGAGGTATCAACATTGTATGTATAGAGATTAATTTGGCCCTTATTTTTCCATCATTATCCATCAGCTCAGCTAATCTCCCTTTTGTATGAGGTAACCTAGTGAAATGAATAGAGCTAGAACTTGCATCCATTCTCAAAGAATGTCTTGTTGAATTCAAATCTAATTGTAGCTTCTCAATAAGCTATTGATTCTCCTTTGTAAATATTTCTACATTACATAGCTTTTTCTAAAAAGAATGAACATTTTGTACAACTTCTTCCAAATTACTTACAAGGTCAGAAATTTCAACCTCTTTAACTGCAATCTTTGTTGAAACCTTCTCAAGTACCTTGGTCTCAAAATTTCTCTCAGGCCATTATATTAACTTCTCATTTGCTTCACTATCATCACTATTCACCTTTTTAAAAATATGAATCAATTTCTCTAATATAAGTGAAGTCTCACTTATATCTTCTAACTCAAATCTTTAATCTCATGTAGTACCTACTTTTGTTGATGTTCCCTTCTTAGCTCCCCTTGCTTGCTCTTCTTTTTCAATAGATCCTGCAAGATTTGCATCTGTTCATAGGTCAAGTTATCATTGTCCCATTCTAGAATCACTATAACTTCATCTAGTGTTACTTGTGTGTCGAGAGACTTGTCCTTTTTCTTGTGTGACTTCTTCTTAGGCTCCGATGTGTTGCTTCTCGGCAACTATACTAAGGCTAGAATAGCTTCTTGTTCCTTAGGATCCTAACTCTCCACAATTCCTTTAAGTATTGTCTCCTTTTTCCCTTTGTAGACTATGGTTTATCTCTTATCAGTTTTGAAAGGTGTAAACAAGAAAATGTTAGACTAATCTAAACATTTATATCAATTCAAAAATGTAAACATAAAAAACCAAGCCACCTCAGATTGAGCCAAAACAAATGCATTCAAGCATTGTTTGATTTTCTCTGATTATGAGGGATGTGGATGTCCTCTCTAAGCACTTGGAGCTTGCCCCTAAGGATTCAAATATCTTAATGATGCTAAGAATGATTAAGCTAGGAATGCTTATGCTAGGGTTGATTTTAATCCAAAAGAAAATGATATGAAGCTGAAATGATTAGAAAAGCTTAAAAGATGAACTAAGATTAATCCATTAAAAGATATTCTAAGATGGTTTATGAAAGCACAAAATAGAGTTAATCTATCAATTATGCTAAATGTTATGCTAAGTCTAGATGTATTTTACCATTATAACAATACATGAAAGATAAAACTAAGCTAATGGATTTCTCTTGGAAGAGGAGGGTATTTATAGGATTTGAGGAAGGGCTTGGGTTAGGAAGGAGAGTTAGGCTCAGAGGTAGGGTTTGGGGTAGCGTTTGAGGTATAGTAAGGTTTAACCCTGGTCAAGGTTGCTAACACATGTATGAGTAACACTAGGGAAGTGTGCAAAGGGGATAAGAATGGCAGAAGATACATGGGTCTCATTTATGGCTTGTAAGAAGCCTTAATGAGGATGTAAGAGGCATTTACGAGTATGTAAGGCTCATTTATGAGGGGTTTTGACCCAAAGTCAAAGTTTGAAGGGTTAGGCTAAAAAGGGTAGGAATCACCTTTTAATCAGGTAAAGAGTGAGATTATGAAATTCTAGAAGAGGTTGGGGATTTCTAGAAGATTTCCAAGGTTTTAGGATTTAAATAAATATTTTTTTTATTTAAAGAATTTTTGGTCAATTTATCAATTAATAATTAATAAATGGGGAAAAATCACTCAAACTTGATTTAAATGATTTGGGGAGAGATTCTTTAATTAAATATGTTTAATTAAAATAGGAGGATTGAATGGCATAAAAATAAGTTAATTAGTTAAATAAATAATTAATTAACAAATGATGATCTCATCAGGCGTTTTCAAAAAATAAAAATACTTTTATTTTCTAAAGGATTTTTAGGTGTCTACATTTTGCCCCTCTTTGATGTGATGCCGCAAGTGGCATGGCATCAAAGATAAGAAAATAAGATGTCTCATGCTAGAATTTAGAGGATAAGGGGTTATGCCCCCGCGAGAAAATAATGCATAGAGGAAACCTTGTGGAATTTTCTTGAAAAAGAACATAGAAAGGAAAATAATGAAGGAAGAAGGGAGGATAAATAATCACACTTCCAAAAGAAAAGATACACAAATGCAGTATGATGTGAGATGTAGGATGGAGCTATATGAAGGATGCAAGATGCAAGATGCAAGATTTAATCTATATGATGTAGGATGGGGGATTTAGGGAGCTCCATGCTTTGGATAATTTTGAGAGCACTATTAGGAATCAATGTTGAATATATTCTATGGGGGAGTATTAGCAGCCATTATGTAGCAGTTGTTGTTGCATTCATGACTATGATTATCATTGATGTCAACATAGTGATCTACTAAAGATTAGCAGAGAAGCAGACAGTGTTTGAGCTAGCACACTTGGGATATTGAACATAAAGCTATGCACAATTGAGGACTTATTCTATGATGTGTTATTAGAATGTGGTTAAGAGTGTAGATAGTAATTCATTTATTCATGGAAGTTATGAGGAAATCAGTGGAAGTAGTATTCAGGCAGTGTTCCTGAGTAGCAATTTGTGGAAATCGGATGATATTGCCTAATCAGGATGGAATCTAGCTATGCGTAGTTAGAGAGAAATTGGAGACATGTTGATAGTGATGTGGTTGACAACTCAAGATCTGAGGTCGCACGAGTGAAGAATTATATTGATTGGAAGCCGACAGTTTTATGTAATTTTGATATAACGTGTGGAAACTTTTATTTTGTAATTTGTATGCCAACTCATTTGTAATTATTTGAGTGTGGTATAAAGGAGGGAATGTATTCCTTTTTGTAATATGGCATTTGATGAATGTAAGTGTATTGTGAAAGAAAAATTATTGAAAGAGGATATGCGAAGTACTGAGATCTGGTATTGAGATCTGAAGGAGTTAGTGCCATTTGGCACAGTTAGAGAAGGAGTATTGAATTATTGAGGTTCGTAATCTTTTGGTATTATTCTGTTGAGTAATACAAAGATTAGTTGGACAGTGAGTTTAGTGATCTTACCCTAAAGTTGTTTGGGCAGTGGGTCCTTCTATCTTCCATAACTCCTAACAGAGTTAGAATCTTTTAACAGGGATTCAAAATCTCCTACCAGGGATTCATATGTACTGAATGTATTTCATAAGAATCCTAACAGATTCCATCCTTTCACAAGGAATATTCATATTAGTGCATCTTTTGTGGGCATCATTCCCACTGGGGTTTACTCTTTGATCAAGAGGTTCCCTAGTCAACATATCTTGTGTCATTGTGTTATTGTGCATGTATATCTTTCTATGGTTTTTGGTTACATTGCTTACATGGTTAAAATCTATTGAAGTTGATAAAAGTTATATTTATCTAATAATTGATTCACCCCCCCTCTTAGTTATCTTTGTGGACTTTACTTTCTAACAAGCACAACCTAGTTTGATATAGAAATGCTAGAGAGTTGTCAAGGTTATGAAAGAACACAAGGCCTTGTCACTAGTGTTGCATAGGACTGACACAAAAAACATGCAAAGGGTTGCCCCAGCATCACAAATGAAACTTGGAGGAGGCATGGTGGAAATGATGCTAGAGAAACCACAAACACACAACTGACTCACAAGAAGAAAAAAAAGATCAAAAGACCTTGCCCCAGATTATCCTCATTCATAGCACACCATGATATAAAGGATCATGGGGACTTTGAGGAGAAGAATAATGAGAAGCTGTAGAAGATTAACAGGACCCAAAAGACAAAATCCAAGGTCAAAATGATAACTCCAAAAGACATCCTTTCCCAAGGAGATAGATTGATGGTTAATTGATGGGGGGAGATTAGGTCTAAACATGGCAAAGGATACATCATCATGGACCCAGTTTGATTGCTTAGGTAAGACAAAAAAAAAGGATACATATGTGCGGACCTGTAATTAGGCTTAGGTTGAACAATACAAAAGGATACATCTATGTGGACCCATGTTGATGGGGAGAATGCTATGTTTTTGATTGGAAAATGATGAGATTCAAAGATAGTCATGGTGATCAAGGATAATCGACAATTGACGTTGCTAAATTGCAAAGTTGGGTGGGACAAGATATCTAATCAAATGCTACTATAGGACTAACGTGGATATGTACAATAAGATGAGATGATATGTATAAAGGATGAGGACATATTTACAAGAAGCTCAAAAGATTAGCAAAGATCTAGAGGAACCAAATGAAATAACAAGTATCTCACAAAACCTTTTGTCATAGGTAGGATGATGGATGATGATTGATTTGTTGAGGATTGATGGAGGATGGTGGAGGACGGTGGATGATTGCTAAGTGTTAGGAATGATTTGTTTCTTCCTAATGTAGGATCAAAGGATAGGATTGGATTTGTTAGCCTAAGATAGACTATTGATCTTTAGAATTATGAGATTCCTGCCAGTGTACGCCAGTCTCTTGCTCAAGATGATGTGGCCTACAAAGACAAGTACAAGATTCCCTAGACAAAATACTATCAAAGGGTAGTGCTGGATGATTCTGATTTAGGATAAGGATTGAGAAACTCAAAGTATATGACACAAAGTGGATGGTTGATAACTAGATAGGGACTCCTATGACAAGAGATAGGTAAGACACTCAAACCTCAAAAGGGACCAATGGATGATTGCTGAAGCACTGAGATGGATAGGCCACAATGACACAAGGGATGACTGACTTAAAGGATGGGACCTAAAGAAACATATGTACAAATGAGCTTAGGTGGAGACACGACTGATGCTAGGGTACAAGACTTAGGATAGGATGTACAAAAGATCTAGGGATGAAGCCAACGCTATAAAGATATGCAAAATGATGCCCCAGATGGGCTAGAAAGCCAAGATTGATTGATGGTGGATATGCTTGATGATGGATGATGTGTCTTGAAATGACATGGATTTGGGAAGGACGTATTCCAGTGATGATGATTAGATTGAGATCAAGGCTTGCAACAAGACTAGGAACAAGACTAAGGATTGGATTGGATAATTTGGCTTGATCTTGGATGTTGGATAGATAAAAGATATGGATAGGATTATCAGATGGTATAATATTTCTAGGAAGATTTGGATAAGGATAAATAGCATTGGATTGGATAGGGGTAGCCTGTACCTAGATACTAGTGACAAGGGAAGTACCAGGTGATGGAAAGATGGAGGAAATGCTGAGGGATTTGGATAGAGGAATGTTGGAGAATGAATGTTGGAGGAACCATTGAGGGATCTAGATAGAGGAATGCTAAGGAATGAATGCTAGAGGAAAAATACTTGGGAGGTTGGATGGTGGATTTTCTTGAGGATTGGATAGAGGAATTCTTAGGGAGATTGGATGGCGGATTTTCTTGAGGATTGAATAGAGGAATACTTGGGGAGTTTGGATGGTATATTTTATTGAGGATTTAATAGAGGAATTCTTGGGGAGATTGGATGGGTCTCTGACGCAGCCAAGGATGGTGGATCCAATTAAGGACAGTCCAAACCTTGCAGCTTCAAAACAACACTGCAGAATAAAACAACACAACACAACAAGATATGTTTCAAAACATATTTTTCATTAACGTGCCCGACTGTAAGGCCTTCTGGGTTAGGGCCAATTACAATTAGAAACAATTCTGCAATATCATCAAGATCCAATATAACTCCAGCTAGTTTAGTTATGAAAACTATTAGCAACTCATGGAAACCCTAAGGAAGATCTAAACTTGAGCTCGTAAGCCTCCAAGCAATCTCCTTGTCTCCAATTATGCAAACCAATAGCTCTGATATTACAAACTATCAGATAACAATCTAATCTACAAGATCTCGCAAGATATTTTCCACAACTTCACTTCTATCTCTCCTCCCCAGACTTCTATCTTAAAGAACTATCCCAAACATCCCTTAAATAGTAATCATCAGTCACAAGTCAGCTAGATGAAACCATTAACTCCTCCTAACAAATATTAAATGCAATACGAGTGGACTCTCAAATAGCCTTACAATTCATAAATTCAACATGTCGGCCTATAACAATAGCTACCAACAATAAATGCACCAAGTTGGCCAAGAAAACCTTCAAGAACTCTAGTCGATAAACTAGAACTACCAAGAACCAGAGAAACAAGTGAGCACTAGTGAAACAACTGACCAAGCCAAGAAACACCAAGAAATAAAGGCATTACTAAGCACCAGTTCCACCAAGCATAAGAAGTCTCACTGAGTTCCTTCAACGACTGAGCTTCCTTCAATAACTGAGACCATCAGTTAAGGATGCAATCAAGTAACACTAGCCAAGTAACACACCACCATGTAGTTTCACTGAGTACCCTAGAATTCCCTTGCATCAGACACCCCAGGTTCAAAAAGATGTTCATATGTTAGAAGAATATCTTCCAGGATTTAGCACATAAACTCCAAACTAGTTCTTCACATACAAGTCCTCCACCTTTTCACTTTTCATACTCTTCCACTTTAGCTTCCTCTATCTCTTCAAGTCCTTCCTTGATAACACATAGGTCTGTTCTCCAAATTGATCATTCATTCTCTTAGGATCTACCAACTCAACTCAGCTACCAATACTCAGACTTCTCCTACTGAGTGTTGTATCTAGCAAAGGCATCAGGGAAAACTTCATATCATCCTTCTCAACAATAAACACCTTCTTCACACAATCATACATAGTTTTGCAATCATATTGCCAAGGTCTACCGAGCAATATATGGAAACTATTCATCACCACAATATCACATAACACAAGATCCTTATACTAGCCAATCTGAACATCAATAAAGCATTGTTCTCCTACTTCTAGAGAATGATTATCTTGCAACCAGCCAATCCTATAAGGATGTGGATGTCTCATTCTATTCAAACCAAGTTTTTGAACCATGTCCTTAGTAACAAGGTTATCATTACTACCACTGTCAACAATAACATCATAAATTTTACCTCTAGACTTGCACCATGTCCTAAACAAGTTACTCCTCTGACAAGGTTCCTCCTTTGTACCGAGCAATGTTCACCAAAGCAACAAGTTCTCAGATTTAGGTTCATTCTCAACATTTTCATTCACCACAGTAGTTCATCAGTCACCAAGCTTCTTCTGTGTACACTCAAAAGAATGGTTTCCTTCTTCACCATAGTTATAGCAAGTACCCTTAAAGATAACTCTACCTATCTTCTTCTTCAGTTCTATAGGTTTCTATTCATCTTCTGCAGTCATCGGTTTATCCTTCACCAAGTGATCAATATTTTCCTTCCCTCAGGGATTACTATGTTGTTTCATCTTCAACTTATCTTCTACCTTTAGAGTATACTGATAAGCATATTCAACAGAATCAATCTTTAGCATACCGAGCTCATCTTGAATATCAAATCTCAAACCATTCACATACCAAGCTACCTTTTCCTTACCAAGTTCTCTATGTCCAGACCGAATAGTAAGCTTGTAGAACTCCTTGGTATAATCTTCAACAAACAAATCCTTCTATTTTAGATTCTGGAACTTATTAAACAAGTAAAGCTCATAGTCAGTGGGTATGAACTTAGCTTTCAACTTAGTCACCATCAACCTCCACCGATTGATTTTCATTTCACCTTCACCTTCTCTATCTCTTTGTAATTCTTTCCACCAAAGAGCAGAATGTCCTTTCAATTTTGTCTGTGCTAGCCTCACCCAAAGAGGATCTTCAATTTCCTCTAGCTCAAAGAAATCTTCAAGTTCACCAATCTAGTCAATCAAATTCTTAGGCTTCAAAGTACCAGAGAAAGTAGAAACTTCCATTCAGTAACTATTACTTAACCAAGCTCCAAATCTAGGCAACTGAGCAGTTTTGTCTTCACCCGATCTATCCCTATGGTCATCACCACTAGATCCACTAGCTTCCTCATAACCATCTTCAGTACCAACATTATGAGGTACACTAGTAACAACTCTCATGATATCAGCAACCATGTCATTCTTCATCAACTCCATCTCAAATCTAAAATCTGATTTCACCTTCTCTATAATCCTAGATTCCACAGTATCATAGAGATCTGCAATCACTCTAGGGTCCAATCTTCTTGAAGGAATCCTTAAAGATAAGAGAAAACCCTTTGCAACAAACCCTACACTAACCACCTTGTGACAACCTCCAAGTTGTATGCAAGTCAGATTAGCTTGCCACCTTGTACAAACAACTAGGGCAAGATTTCACAAGTTCAGTGCTCTGGATCTACAACTCAAATCATACGATATCTTCACCAACAAGATTAAATTTGCAAGATCAGCCTTGCTAGGTCAACCTTCAGTCCATGAGATCAACTCAGCTCTGATACCACTTGACACAGCCAAGGATGGTGGATCCAATTAAGGATAGTCCAAACCTTGCAGCTTCAGAACAACACAACACAACAAGATATGTTTCAAAATATATTTTCCATTAACATGCCCGACTGTAAGGCCTTCTAGGTTAGGGCCAATTAAAATTAGAAACAATTCTGCAAGATCATCAAGATCCAATATAACTCCAGCTAGTTTAGTTCTGAAAACTATCAGCAACTAATGGAAACCCTAAGACAGATCTAAACTTGAGCTCACAAGCCTCCAAGCAATCTCCTTGTCTCCAATTATGCAAACCACTAGCTCTGCTATTAAAAACTATCAGATAACAATATGATCTACAAGATCTCACAGGATCTTTTCCACAAATTTGCTTCTATCCCTCCCTAAACTTCTGTCTTAAACAACTACCCCAAACATACCTTAAATACTAATCATCAGCCACAAGTTGGTTGGATGAAAACATTAACTCTTCCTAAAAAATATTAAATGCAATACAAGTCAGCTCTCAAATAGCCTTACAATTAATAAATTCAACATGTCATCTTGTAACAACAACTACCAACAATAAATGCACCAAGTCGGCCAAGTAAATCTTCAAGAACTCCAGTCGGTAAACTATAACTATTGAGCACCAGAGAAACAACCGAGCACCAATGGAACAATCGACCAAGCCAAGCAACACTGAGCAACATAGGAATTACTAAGCACTAGTTCCACTGAGTATAAGAAGTCTCACCGAGTTCCTTCAATGACTGAGATTCCTTCAATAACTGAGACCATCGGTAAAGGTTGCAACTGAGTAACAATGGCCATGTAACACACCACCATGTAGTTTCACCAAGTATCCTAGAATGCCCCTGCATCAGTCTCCAAGGAATATGTCACCAAGGAACAAGGTGCCTCTACTTAGGATAGTTCATGCATTCAGAGGCATTAGGATGAGGTACAATTGGGTGGAAGATGTGCTGACAAGAAGATGAGAAAGGTAGATGGAAACTTTGATATTGTGTGGATAGAGGATTGGTGGCTGAAAGGTGTGATGGATGCCATAAAATGTGTCCAAAAAGTATGTTTACCTGGTGGTCTCTTTTTTATCATCAAGATCCAAAGGAAGATGGAGGTGGGAGACAAATGGGATGGAGGAAATGTTGGATAAGATGTGATAGAAAGGAATGGCCCCCAATTGCAGAAAGGAACTAGGGGGATTACACATGACGCCTGTTTGCCAGGTTTTCATCATGGTACTTGTCCAAGGTGCTTGAATTGCCAAGTTTTCATGATTGGATGAATGTTTTTCTCTTTTCTTTTCTTTTTTGATATTTTATCTCTTGATTTTTCCAATTTTTATGGATTTTCTTATTTTCTACTGACTTTTTGTTGATCTTTTGCTAATATTCTAATTTGTTGTTGACTTTCTGATTTGTTGCTAACCTTTTGTTGATCTTCTGTTAGTCTTATGATTTGTCTGGATGTTGGTACAACTTTCTTAGGATGGAGTAATTATGAAAAGGCATGGATGTGATGGGGGAGATGGGAGATATGGTGATAGAAAGTGTTTGGATGGACTGATGGGAATTGACCATGATAGGGGGATGTTGGCACATGTTGTGAAGAAGGTGGATGAGGTAGATGGGATTTCAAAGATAGATGTGGATATGATAGAGGACTTGTGCTAGGAGATTTTGGAACATAAGGACCCATAATAGATTTGGAAGATGGAGGAGAGGGATGAGTAGCTAGGAGATTAGCAACTTTGGACATCATTGTGGATGTTTGCATTCCATATTTTTTCTTTGGGATCTACATCATCTTTTCTTTAGCTATGGTGGGCCTTTGTGGACATGTAGTAGATTTTTATTTTGCTTTGGTGGGCCTTAGTGGCCATTAGGATGCACTGGATTTCTCTTTTTCTTTGATGGGCCTTTGTGGCCATTGGAATGTTGTGGATTACTTGATTGGTTTTTTCTTTGCTTGATCATGTCATTTATACTGGACATGGAAATCCTTAGATTTTTGTGGATAGTTTCCTTTATGCATTCTTGATATGGCATCCAAGTTGCGAGGAGCATTGGAAGGAAAATGAGGAGATGTGTGGGATGGAGAAGATTTAGATGGAGAGATGAAAGGAGATTGGAAGATAGGAAATATGGGCATGTGCCTTTGCTGATCCTGACTAGGGATGTTTGGATTTTGGATGAAGGATTGAGTAGGATAAGATGAGGTAGGATATTTTGGGATGTAAGGCCCAAAAATGGATTTGGTATGTGAAGGATATGCAATGCAAGAGTTTGGGACGTAGGGACCCAAAATGGATTTTGAGGATGAAGGAGGAATGTGATAGGTTTCCTTTGGTTGCAATGATGGAGAAGGAGGAATAGCGTTGTATGCTTTGGAGGGATGATGGGAAGATGCAATGATGGGTTTGGATGTGTTCTTGAATTTAGCTTTATCTTTACCAATATTTTTGGAGGAAGTTCCTTCTTTAGGTGTGTGACCAATTCCACATGATTTTAGAGGTTTCATGTCTTGGATGGGCTCTAGATTTCCTTTTTCATGAGTGCCTAGGCCTTTACCTTGATAATTCCATTTCTTGAGCATTTTATCTAATTAAGGATATTTCTGACTTGGGGAATAAGATAAACATTCACCATCAGGTGTCGTAATGGAAGACATAAAACTGATTTCTTCTACTTCAAGTAGGTTGCCATTGAAAAATGTAAGTAGACCAAGAGGATAGAGTGATGGTAGTTGAATGAGTGTTAGAGGATCATCAAGTTGAGAGGATGGGCTGATGAGATCTTGACTAGGATTAGGAGATGGTGATAGATCTTGAGATGCAAGAATTGAGATGGTAGGATCTTAGATTGGAGGAATCAAGATTATAGGATCTTGGATTGGAGGAATTGGAATGCTAGGATCATGGATTGAGAGTGATGGAAGCAATAGAACATGCAATTGAGGAAGTGAAGGGATTAGATCTTGATTTTTATCTATGGGTGTTTCAACATGCTTTTGGACAAGACCTTTACATGATAAGATTTGTGTGGATAGAGTGTTGGGGGATTTATGGATGGACTCTTTAGATAGAGTGATTAAAAGGATGGGAGATTTTGCAAATGTGATGGAAGGAAGAAGGGTGAACTTATGAGGCTCATCAGATGTGCTTCGGATAATGATAGGAGGATGAGATGTTGATGGGGATTGGATGGAGTCAACAAATGGAAGGGACTCTCTGATGCTAGGAGATGGAAGAGGATCAATAAGTGGGCTATATGGAAGATAAATAACAAATGGGGCTCATAAATGATGGTTTCACTTAAAGTTTTGAGATGACATGACTCTTCAACTTTAGGAGATAGATTTTTTGATGGCTTCCTTATGAAACTCCTTGGATACTTTCATGAGGGAATTTGAGATGAAGGATTTGAATGTGGAGGAGATGGATAACTAGGATAGTCCCCATATGAATATGGGGTGGAATATTGTGAACCTACTTGAGGGGATGATGGTGCAGATGAGGAGTTAGAGGATGGCATGACTAGATAGTTCACATAGGTAGGTTTTGAGGAAGCTTGTGAACTTGATGGACCTTTTGGTGAGGTAGGGGAGATGGGTTGAGATATAGGATATGAAATGGATTGAGGGATGCATTCTTTTTGTGAAAGGGGATTTGTGGAAAAGTATGCAAGAATGGAAGATGCTAGATTTAGATAGGATGTGGTAGATGGTGGATAGGATGGGAGATTAGGATAATGGATTGGAAGACTAGGATTTTGGATTTGAAACTGGTTCGGAAGATAAGGAGATGGCGGATTTGGATAAGGGATTAGAAGAGTAGGATTTTGGATTTGAAAATAATTTGGAGGATAAGGGAATGGAGGATTCAAGGATGCATATATAGAGGATATGTAGGCTCAAGATAGGAAGAAGGTGTGGATGAATGGGATAATGGATTTCCCTTGGCAAAGGTAGGATAAGGATAACTAGTGGATATGCATGAAGGCATGATAGGATAGTTTGGAGGAATGATTGGATGTTGGGGGATGTTTGGAGAAATCCTTCTAAGGTTTTCAAAGTATTCATCATGATCTAAAAGATTCTCATCTTTATTGGGATAGGATGGAGTGGGAGAAAAGACATGACAACCAAACTCATCATAATAGATTTGAGACATGCTGACTTGCAAATGATTTGGATAGGAATGAATGATAAAGATGGATTGGAAGTAAAGGCTTAGATTGGGATGACTGACAAGATCAAACTAGGATGATAGGTTTCTGCAAGCTTGGACGACTTTTGGATTTGAAGGATTTGACTAACATGGAAACAAGGATTGATTGTAGAACTCTTTGTTTTGTTCAACAGATGTTTTGCACTGAGTCTGAAACTTTGAAAAGCACATCAAGCAGAACTACCTAAGGGAAGGTGAGTATTAGAATCTTTGCTTACAACTTGATACCCCAAAAGAGGGATAAATATGGTGAGTGTCTTAAGGTGATCGGGGAAACCATAGGGATCGGTCCTTGCACAAAGATTGTGATACCTTCAAGGGTGAATCAGTTAGAACCTGATTAACAGGTTTGTAGTTGATTTGTGGAGTCCTCCCAATTGGTTTGTATGTGTGTGACTCACTTAAGAGCCTAGTTGACCATGTTGAAATAGTAGGGATCTTCACCTACCTCAAACTACCATCAACATGCATCGCTCGAGCTTGAGGGGATGAAGCAAGAGTTTTCTCAATGTTTTATTTTTATACCGGCTACGAAAGTACCAGTTTGAAGTCATTCTCTAAAGAGGAAGCACTTTTATCTTTGGATAGGCTTCACTAGAAGTAAGAGAAATGAACTTGTCCGAGTTCAAGTGTTTTACGTCACTTAGATTAACAAGGATTTGCAGAATTGAAGACTCCTAGAAAGCACAACAAACAATGGTTCTTTCCCAAATTGATTAAGTGATTGAAGTGAATTCTTGCAAATAGATGTGTTTGGGATTTGATTTGTTCATTTGAAAACAAGAAAGCTTTGAAAAGAGATTTTGCAAGTTTTTTTATCCTTTCACTTAGGATTTGGTGTTTTTTGGAGCCTAATTTGATTAGCACAGAAAACTAGTTGATGAAGAAAACTACTTTGAAATTTTTACCTCCCTTGTAGAAGGCATAACTTTCTACTCACAACTCAAAAATATGCATCATTTACATCGTTGGAAAGATAATCCAATTATCTAGAGGCAAATTCCAAGAGGTGTACTAGACTCTTGGAAGCAATCATAGCCCAAAAATGCCCCGAAGACCTCTGAAAATGCAATTTATTAAAACATTAAAAAAATGCAGATTTTTTGATTAACTTTATGCATTTGAGATTGGATTTTGTAGGATCCTGATTTAAATTTTGAAATGAAATTAAATGCTTTGATTTCCAATCTTTAGGAAACTCAAAATGTGTGTTTGTTTTATGGTTCAATTTTTAGACCCAAAAAGAGATTCCTATTTTGCATGAATGCACTTGAAAACATTAGATTTACAATTTTGATGTTCTTTTTAGCCAAAAAAAGGACATTAGAAGTGTGTTTGAATGTTTTTAGGGCCATTTAGGAATGACTTGAGTCGATTAGGATTTGATTGATTTTTTTTAGCTTTCTAGGCATTCTAGAGTGATTTTGAGGTTCATTTTAACCATTTAGACAAAGTGTGTAAGATTTTGCTTGTTCAATTTTAAACCCAAATTGAAATGATTTTTTGTAACCCTAGATGTGATCTAAGAAACCCCAGATGCAATCCTAGATTTAAATGAATGTGATTACCTTTCCCAGATGTGATCTGGGAAATCCAGGAGGTCCCAGATGCGGTCCTGAATTCGAATGGGTGTGATACAGAACCAAATGCGACCCGAGAAATCCCGGATGCGATCCTAGAAACATGGGGTGTGAGATTTCTTCTGATATGCGATCCCTAGTAGAGTGAAACATGACAAAAATGAATTTTTTACACAAGATTTACAAAGGTTTTCCTCATGAAAGTGCCTCTTTATGGATTTTTTTGAAAAATAGGCTTAAGATCCTACAAGAAGAAGATGAAGGAGTAGATGGAATAGAAGAATAATAAGAATAAGAAGAGGAAGAAGATCTTGAAATGCTCCCTCCATCTACAAGCTCAAAAATTTAGAAAACACTCCAAAACACATCAGAATGTTAGCAAAGAACCCGTGAAGTGGGTCCCACTGGGCATGCCAGAATGTAGACTACAGTTTATCTATTATCTATTTTGAAAGGCATAAACAAGAAAATGTTAGACTAATCTAAACATTAATATCAGTTCAAAAACATAAACATAAAAAACCAAGCAACCTTAGATTGAGCCAAAACAAATGCATTCAAGAAATCTTTGATTTTCTCTAATTATGAGAGATGTGGGTGTGCTCTCTAAGCACTTGGAGCTTTCCCTTAAGGCTTAAAATATCTTAATGACGCTAAGAATGATTAAGATAGGAATGCTTATGCTAGGGTTGATTTTAATCTAGAAGAAAATGATATGAAGTTGAAATCATTACAAAAGCTTGAAAGATGAACTAAGATTAATCCATTAAAAGCTATTCTAAGATGATTTATTAAAGCACAAAATAGAGTTAATCTATTAATTATGCTAAATGCTATGCTAAGTCTAGATGTATTTTACCATTATAACAATACATGAAAGATAAAACTAAGCTAATGGATTTCTCTTGGAAGAGGAGGGTATTTATAGGATTTGAGGAAGGGCTTGGGTTAGGAAGGAGAGTTAGGGTTAGAGGTAAGGTTTGGGGTAGACTTTGGGGTATAGTAAGGTTTAACCTTTGTCAAGGTTTCTCACACATGTGTGAGCAACACTAGGGAAGTGTGCAAAGTGGATAAGAATGGAAGAAGAGACATGGGTCTCATTTATGGCTTGTAAGAAGTCTTAATGAGGATGTGAGAGGCATTTATGCATATGTAAGGCTCATTTATGAGGGGTTTTGACCCAAAGTCAAAGTTTGAAGGGTTGGGCTAAAATGGGTAGGAATCAACATTTAATCAGGTTTAGAGTGAGGTTAGGAAATTCTAGAAGAGGTTAGGGATTTCTAGAAGATTTCCAAGATTTTAGGATTTAAATAAATATTTTATTTATTTAAAGGGTTTTTGGTCAATTTATCAATTAATAATTAATAAATAGGGAAAAATCACTCAAACTTGATTTAAATTATTTGGGGAGAGATTCTTTATTTAAAGATTTTTAATCAAAATAGGAGGATTGAATGGCATAAAAATAAATAAATTAATTAATTAATTAACAAATGATGATGTCATCAGGGGTTTTCAGAAAATAAAAATACATTTATTTTCTAAAGGATTTTTAGGTGTCTACACCCTCAACATGAGGTCCTGAGATATCTTTTGCAGACTTATTTTCTTGATCTTTCATGCTCTTCCCTCCTCCTTCTGTATTGATTTCAATGTTTGCCTCGGTAGGTGTATTGATTTATGTTATTTTTTGCTTACCCTTTTCCTTGACACTTGTACCTTGTGAATCTTTTACTTCAACTATAACTAAGGTAGATATGACAATTTTGAATCCACGGTTGGTGCACCCTCCATCTTTGGATAATCATGAATTTGTATTAGAATTGGATTGGTGCTTGACAAAGGTATATTTGAGGCTTCCATGATAAGAATTTGACTCTTTATTTCTTCCTTGGTTAAGGAATTTATATTCAATTATGTATCCTTGGGTACATCCGCAATAGTGATAACATCCCAATATTCACTCTCATATTCCTTCTGTCTTATTTCTTTGTCAATATTATGTGACTCATCAATGTCTTTGATATTATCAAGCTCCACTTGTCTAGATGTGCCTTCATCTTTGTGTGCACTTTTGTTAACTATCAATCCAAAAATTATCTTCCATATTAATGTGCCTTGTTTAACAACTTCTTCAACATTCTTCTTCAATATGGAGTATGCTCTCAATTTAGGAATAAACCTATTTTTGTATTGCTCCATGAATTTTTCTTTTTTCTTTGTTGTTAATTCAGGCATTATTTGTGCTAGGGTTCTGTTAGCACCTGGTAAAATTTTCATGGCTATATAAATTTTTCCCTGGTCTCTGCAATGTTTTCCTTGCCCTTGGCCTTAAACCCTAGTTTAAATATTCAAAAATCTAGCCGTTGAGTGAAAAACTTTTTTTTTAAAATTCTGGCCATGTTCTGTTTCTTTATTACCTTTTCGGGCCACTTAGGTGATTTATAAGCGCATGTGTGCTTTAATTTCCCGGTCAGTCACCAATTTGTGTGCTTCTCGGGGGTCTATGCCTTAGCATTTAGTGACTCTGCTAGTGGTTTGTGTTTCTTTAGTCGCAAGTTTGCGTGATCAACGGGGCCGGGCATCGCAGTTAAATTTTAATCAACGACAAGTGCATGATCTCATGGAATATTCCTTCCCCTTGAGATCATGCAACAACCACCTGATCTTCCAACATGTTGCAGCTTGTGTGTGGTGGGTCCTTGTCTGCTTGGTCATCCTGACATGACTGTTTCTCATTGGCCGAGTTGGATTATGATGTGGATCATGTCAGTGGGGCCTTTAATAAAAGTCTTTTGATCTACAGTGAGTGCATTATCTCATGGAATATTCCTTCCCCATGAGATCATGTGACATTCATTGATTTGGAATTAGACTGTAGGGGTGGCAGTGGGTCCAGTGTCAGGTATACACAAATGGAAGATTTTCATTGGTCGGTGTGTTGTTGAGGTGGAGGTTGTCAATGGGTCTATCTCTTTGCAGGGGTCAGTGGTCTAACAATTGTCAGAGGATCAACAATGGGTGCTTGATCGCAAGGAATATTCTTTCCCCTTGTGATCATGCACCCACCGTTCGATACAAAGGTAAGAAAAAGTCAAGGTGGGTCCGATGTGCTATGTAGCACTAAGGTACTCATTTTTTATTGGCTAACAGTCTGGTGATGTGGAGAAGACTTTTTAAATGGATTTTTTACTATTATGGAGATAAATGAGAGCCGCCTGATCTACCAGGAAAAGATAAGATCGACGACCACATTTTAAACTTGGCCGATTAACCATTGCTACCAGGAATTCAAAATTTTAAATGGTTTTTAATGACAAAAGGACTAAATTTTAAAGCTTGGGCGACTAGATCTAGTTAGTATGATCTCGTCGACTATTGTAGAGTTGCACAAGATGTTAGATGATTGATTGCAGAGAGTTTTATACCGTAAGGAGTGGGTAAAGCCACTGAAGGCATGTTGTAGGTGGACAATCAGATGGATGAGTGTGGGAAATTCATGATCTTCAGTATTGTTCTCAGAGATTTCTCATTAATTGGAGATCATCCTAGGATTTGATCAGACTAGGCTACTTGGTTTTCCCCAAATGCAGTAAATTTTGATTGAGTTTGGTTGGTTTGGTGGGTGAAAACCCTAGCCCTTTCCTCAGTCATCTGTAGCTTGTTGCATCTTAACCTTTTTGGGATTCCAAGATGACTGATGGTATATATTGCAAAAAAAATTTGGGGTTAAGTTTTTGTTGATGTTATATTGAAAATCAATAAAAAAAAAATTGAACAAGGAGAGCCTGGATTTTGGGTCTTTTTCCTAGCATTTTGTTCTTTTGGTAATGTATTGATTCTACAAATTTTAATGAGAATACACTTGGATTCCAATCTCAAATTCATGTTTGTCTTCTTATTTTGATCTTGGGCTCATATATGTTAATGTCACAAAGTGAGTTAGCATATGGTAAACAAAGAGTATTGTGGAATTATCTTTGAGTTCCTAACAAAATTAGGATTAAAGTCTTTAAGGTGATTTCAATGAGTTCATGGTTGGAAAGGAATTTGATGATCAGGTTTGGGAGTGAGAGGGATAATAGGCAAAGCACTTATTATGATTTCAAGAGTGTTTGAGTTAGGATTTTTAGCTGATACGTGTTATTGGGTGACTCTATGCCCTAGGTTAAGGCACTGATCTACTCTCTAGAAATAGTTCATCATCATCCACCACACATTTAAATGATAAAATCTTTAAATCAGTTAGTAAAAGGTATAAATGCATAATTTTTAGTGATTCCTTTTAAGAAGTGAATCAAAGGTATACCCACCTGAAAATCCAAGCTCAAAGTGTAGGATGATCTCTTTGATCCTTGTTAATTGGCCCTTTTCCTTGCAGACTTTGGAGTGGTGATAGAGTTAGTGACATTAATTTGTTAATCATAGTGTAAACCTGCAAGTAGAAAGAAAAGACAACCAACAAAATGGTGACTCTGTTGGGGAGAACATTACAAAGAAAAATCTATTGAGAATCTCTGGTTGCATTACACAAATATCAGTATCTTATTACCTAGATTGATTTTCCCATCCGAGTCACCAACAAAATAGCAACTCTGCTGGGGAGAGTCTAGAGATAAAGTTATTAAGTGGACTCTTGTTTTTCCTATTGTATTTAGTTAAAAGATTTCCCACTTTGGTGGGTGGTGACTCAAAAGGTTTAGAACCAGTGCTATAAATTGCAGATCATGGACAAAAGAAGGAATACTAGGTCCTTTGTCAAGAAAAATCTAGAGGTTACTTTGGAACAGTTACCTAGATAGGAAAATAAGAGTTGGATCAGAAGAAATGGTGAGTCTACTAGTGCTCCCATGAGAGAACAAAGAAATACTAGAAATAGAGCACCGCTTGCATCCTCTAATGAGGAAGATTCACAATACAAGGGTTCTAATCAGATAGTGGTCACTCTAAAGCCAAATTTTATGATACCCCAGAGGCAGTATTTCAAGACAAAGGTTCATTACCTGCAGGGCAGGATGAACAAGCCAGAGAAAGGGGTTTTGGACCAAATTTAGATCCTGATGAGGATATGTTCAGAAGGCAACCCATGAGACCAAGATAGGTCTATTTCCCACTTCAAAGTCTCATTGATATGGATGTTTCATCAAGTTCTGATGATGTTATGATAGAACTAGATGATTTGAGTGCACTAAGTTTACAGTTGGTAGAACAAGATGCCATACATAAGAGGTTACAAAAGGAGAGAGAAGCTGAGAAAGTGAATGCTCTGATAGAAAGAGAATCTCTTCTTAGAAAGATTAATGAGTTAAAGGAGAGAAACAAGATGCTTTCTTTCACTCCTAAAACTTTGTAGCATGATGTCTTTGGTGATCTTGATGCATTGAGCAGTGAGCAGGAATGCTTACTGCAAGACCATGAGTTTGATAAAGAGGGCCCTGTGGTTAGATAGGTTCAAAGTTATTCTTCCCTCCCTAAAGATAAAGAGGGGCATGAGATCACTAGGCCTACTGTTGCTACTAGTGAAAAAGGAAAGCAAAAGATGGCGGGACATCAAACAAGCAAATCATTGACAATACCAGGGGTCCCACCACCCAATTCAAATAAGAATACAGAGATAGAAAGGAAAAGGAAAGAAGATGAAGACCTAGCAAAAGAGTTGGAGAGAGCTGAAATTGAAGCCTCCATTGTAAGAAAAAGAAGAAATATCTAGTTCTTGAAGGCTTCATCTGCAAGTGCTCTTGGCCCATCTACTATTCAAATAGGTATTCCATCTATAAGTACTACTGTTCCACTTAGTAATGCTACTACTACTTCAATTCCTTCTTCATCTGCTAAGATAAATGTTGATCCTAGGCAACAATCAAATGCACAAGTAGATGGGAATGTAAATGTAAATGTTGATCCTAGGGTTACCACTAGTTCAAGTTTTCAAAGAAGACCTATGCAACTAGAAGGCTATAGGCAAATTAGTTTTGATGGAATACCTGGCTACCCGAATGCTTTTCCAACTGATATAAGAGATAAGATACCTAAATTTGCTGGTAATAATGCTATTAGTTGTGAAGAACATCTTAGGTTATTTTTTGATGTATTAAATGATTATGAGGTTGAGCATGAGGATGTAGTCATAAAATTATTTGTTCAATCCTTGATGGAGGATGCTAAAGATTGGTTCAAAAGACTCCCTGACCGATGTATTGATACATGAGATTCTTTTGAGAGATGTTTCAAAGAACTGTATGGTGATAGGCCTAATGCTAGTTTCATGTTGAATGAGTTCAACACTATAAGGAAAAATCAAAATGAATTTGCAGCTGAGTTCAATATGAGATTTCAGAAGGGTATGCATAAGTTGTTTCAAGTTATGAGGTTAGATGACAATGTTTGTTTGACCACATAAATCAATGCATTTGATGGAAAGATGGGATATTTGTTGAGGGACAAGGAACCAAGAACTCTTAGAGATGCTTTTAGGATTTCTATCAATATTGAAAACAATATGAAAATATTAGGAAAATGGGGTGGAAAAAGAGATGATCCAAAGCTGTTTGGAGATAAAAAATATAAAAAGGATAATGAGAGAAATGTTGGAAACAAGAGAAAAGAGGAAAATAAATTGGATAAGGTGCTAAATGCATTGAAGGATTTAAAAGCACCTGTTAATAGGAAAAATAGTGTTCATGCCAATGAAAAGCCTCAATTCAACAATAATTTCAGTAGGCAGAATAGATTGTAGAATTATCCCTACAACACCCAATGGAAGGATGGCAAGCCTATTGTCCCTGCTGCTAGAGGAAATAATGATAGAGTTGTCCTTGATCCTTTACAAAGGTCCTCTACAAATGTTATAGAGGAAACATCATAGTGCATAGCATGCCAGTCCCCTCATTCTGCAGAGCATTGTGTGGTTGCACAGTCCATGTCAGCATATCAAGATGATAACAATGAGGAGTTAGATCAAGAAGAAAATCACGATGACATTGGATGCAACATGGTAGCTTCATATTTAGGATATGAAGTTGATTCTGAGGTTGATGGAGAAGCAGATATATGCCTAAAAAGACACAATAGGGCACTTTTCCATTAGGAGGTTTTTTCTGATAATGATGACATTAATGAAAAGACATGTAACATGTTTTCTTCCTCAGGGACAGTAAACTTGAGAAGACCTTCAAAGGAAGAAATGGATAGAATTACTACAAAAATGATAGCTCAATTGCAAACTAGAGGCATGGTGGCAAGGGATACAAATGGGAAAGCTGTGGGAATGTTTATGAAGAACACCAACTCTAGGAATTCAGTGGAAATAGATCAAAGGATGATCACATGGCAAGGTTCAAAAATGTAAAAGGTAAGAAGTGGGAACCTAAGGGAGTTGGAGTTGAAAAAGTTTCTAATGAAATAGGAAAGCCAGTTAATAAAATGGCTAAAGATAAAAAGGTAAAGGTCACAGCTACAACCAATGTATCAGATAAGTAAAAGGACATCAAAGCAATGCAGATTCAAATCCCTCCCTTTGCTCCTATTGATATGTTGGTTGTATTATCTCAAATAACTGTCAAGGTTCCATTGTCAGAATTGTTGAGGATCCCTAAACATAAAGATAGGGCTATTGCATGGGTAGATAATGTTCATAGTAATGGTACTGCATGCAATGAACCTTAGGATAAAGTTTTGAAAGAAGTGGAGGTCCAAGGATTGGTATCTCACATACCACCTATATACTTGGATAATTCTGTCAATGCTAGCCTTGAAAATATAGATCCATTCTTCTTGAGTATTCTTGTGAATGGAATGAAATTAAGAAATTGCATGATTGATTCTGGTGCTTCCAATACTATTATGCCTCTTAAGATTATGGAAAAGTTAGGTCTCAAAGTTGATACAAAACAAGGTAGATGTTGTGCAATGGATCAGAGGGAAGTACTAATCATTGGGACTATAAATGCATTGCCATATAGATTGGTAGCCTATCCAAAGAAGGAATTGACTATGAGTGTCTTGGTGGTAGACATTACACCCCATTATGGTATGCTATTATCTAGGAAATGGAGTGCTTCTATGGGTGGGTATTTGTAGTGTGATCTTTCTTCTACAACTTTCAAGATTGATGATCAGTTTGTTAGGATTGAAAGAGAACCAAGGGTAACTTATATGATTGAAAAGGATATTGATAATGAGATTACCTGCTTTGTAGATACTGATGTCAATGCTTTCAAAGATGAGGTCAATATACTTGAGAAGGAACCTGTATTGCCATGTATTGCTAAGGAGGTAGGTTCTATGTCTATGAAAGGTGATTTGTGGGTAATGTACTTTGATGGTGCTAGTTGCAAAGATGGAGTAGGAGCAAGTATTTTACTCATTTCCCCTTATGGGAATACCTGCAAGTTTTCTTTCACATTGAATTTCTTTTGTACCAATAATATAGCAGAGTATGAAGCATTATTGCTAGGATTGAGATTGGCACAAAAGCACGGAATTAAATGTATAAAGGTTATTGGGGATTCTGAATTAGTGGTGTCCCAAATAAGATCAGTATATGCTTCCAAGAATAAAAGGTTGAAGCAATATAGGAATGTTGTGTGGGATTTGATTGAGCATTTTGATGCCTTCAATATTGAGTGGAAGGATAGAAGTAATAACAAGATGGCTGATTTGTTAGCCAATATTGCAATCAATCCTAGTGATGTTACTTTTGCTGGCCTCTCTAAGGTCAAAATTTAGACTAGGCCTAGTATACCAGACAATGTTGAGAATTGGCAATTTTTTGAAGATGACCAGGATATCTTGAGGATTTTGAATCATGAAGATCAGTATCATGGTCAAGAGTTAGATTGTTCAACCTTGGTTGAGACTACAGAAGGAAAGGAAGTTGTCCTTGGTAATGAGGTCATCCAACTTAGAACTAACAAAGTTCCTAAGGGACTTGTTGTTCTAGAAACTATGTTTGATAACTAGGATAGAGTTCAGATAGGTACCAAGAAGGAAGATCATATAAATTTGGAAGAAATAAATCTTGGAACACAAGAGGCACCTAAGAAGGTTTACATTGGTAAGGATATGTCTCATAAAGTGAGGAAGTCACTGATTGAATTACTAAGAAAATTTAGGCATGTTTTTGCATGGTCATATGATGACTTAAAGGTTTATAGAGAAGACTTATTCCAACACATTATTCCTTTGAAAGAAGATGCTAAACCCTTTAGGCAAAAATAGAGGCCTATAAATCCTACTTTGGCACCTAAAATGCAAGAAGAATTAATGAAGCTAAGAGATGCTAGAATTATCAAGCCCATTAGGCATTCTTCTTGGATTTCAAATTTGGTTCCTATTAGGAAGAAAAATGGTGACATTAGACTTTGTGTGGATTTCAAAAATTTGAACATCAGCTCATTGAAGGATGACTATTGTTTGCCTAATATGGAGGCTATGTTGCAAAGAGTGACTAGATTTGAATTAATGTCTATGATGGATGGTTTCTCTGGTTATAATCAAGTAATTATGAAAGAATTAGAACAATTTAAGACATCTTTTACTACACCTTGGGGAACATATGTTATGTGAGAATGCCTTTTGGTCTCACAAACGCTGGTGTAACTTTTCAGAGGGCAATGGATGTTGCCTTTTCAGATTTTATAAATGATTTCCTTGTTGTTTATTAAGATGATTTAAATTCCTATTCCAAGAGGGAAGAAGACCATTGTATTCATCTAGAAAAAATATTTGTGAGAGTTTTGGAATATGGCATTTCATTAAATCCAAGGAAATGTGCATTTGGTGTCACTGTGGGTAAGTTGCTTGGCCACTTGGTTGGAAAGAAAGGAGTTAGAATTGATCCTAAAAGGGTGGTAGCCATTGATAAAATCCCTAAGCCAAAGACTATTAAAGGAATCCAGTCTTTCTTTGGTCAGGTCAATTTCTTGAGGAGATTTGTTACAAACTTTGCTGAAGTCACTAGGCCAATATCCCAGATGTTGAAGAAAGGATCTGAGATCAAGTGGGAAGGTGAGCTTGATGAAGCTTTCAAGAATATCAAGTAGGCTATCAAAGATGTACCTATGCTCAAGGAACCTAATTACAATATCCCAATGCATATCTTTTCCTTTGCATCTTTTCATACTATTGCTGCAATTTTGTTGTAGAAAAATAATGAAGGTTATGAGCAGCCTATTGCATTTTGTAGTAAATCTTTGTAGGCTGCTGAATTGAAATATGATATCAATGAGAAACAAGCTTATGCATTGGTGAAGGCTGTTAAGGCTTTTAGGTGTTATTTGATGGGAGCTATTGTGATTGCTTTTGTACCAAGTGTTGTAGTAAAAGATATTTTTTCACAACAAGAGTTGTTTGGAAGGAGATGTAGATGGATAAATACAATTCAAGAATTCAATATTGACATCCATATTACCAAATTGATCAGAGGATAGGGATTGGAAAAACTGATGGCTCAATCCAATCTTGATGCAAGTTAGATAAACCAGACTGAGATTGATTACACTTGTGATATGGATGATTGTATCTGGTATCAAGATATTATCTTTTACTTAAGGAACATGAAGTTCCTAGGAGGAATGGATGACAACAAAAAGAGGACATTGAAGCTACAAGCCATCAAGTATGTGATTATAAAATGTAAATTGTATATGAAAAATTTGGATTGCATACTTTTGAAATGTGTTGATAAAGATCAAGCTGACAAGTTGTTAAAAGAAATGCATGAGGGAGTTTGTGGAGGACATTACATGGGTAAAAATACTGCTCAAAAAATCTTGAGAGAAGGATTCTGGTGGCCCACAATCTTCAAGGATGCAGAATAGTTGGTAAGGAGGTGTGATGCTTGTCAAAGATTCTCTGGTAAGCTTAACTTTTTAGGAAATGTACCTTTGAGGCCAGTTGAAGTGAAAGCTCCTTTCCAACAATGGGGAATAGATTTCATAGGGGAGATACCAAACAAGTCCAGTGGGGGACATTCATGGATATTAGTTGCTACTGATTATTTCACTAAGTGGGAAGAAGTTATCCCTACAAGAAATGCAACTAGTAAGGTGGTGACTGATTTCTTGTTGAATAATATTGTCACAAGGTTTGGTTGTCCTGAGAGGATTGTCAGTGATAATGCAATGTGTTTTAGGTCTACTGAATACAGAGATTTCTATCAAGGTTTTGGAATCCAGATGTCATACTCCTCACCCTATCATCCACAAGGGAATGGACAGGCAAAATCAAAAAATAAGAGCTTGATAAAAATCCTCAAGAGGATCCTTGATAAGAATAAAAGAGCATGGAATTTGAAATTGCTATTAGCTATATGGGTTGATAGGGTGACTGTGAAGAAGGCAATTGGTTGTGCACCATTTGATTTAGTATATGGGATACATGCAAGGATACCTCAAAACAACTTATTGGAGATGTATAGGTTTGTTTAGTTATATGATGATGATATAAATGATGAAATGCAGTTGAGAATTGAAGACCTCATTAGGCTGGATGAAACTAGAAGATAATCGGTTTCAAGAAATGCCAAGTTGCAGTTACAAGTTAAGAATTTGTATAACAAAAGGACTGTTGAAAGGAGGTTTGAACTTGGTGACTTGGTATTGATCTAGAATGCTAGATTGGAGGACAAAGGTAAACATGGCAAATTTGATCCAATCTGGTTGGGGCCATATCTAATTCATGAAAAATAGGGCCATGATTCTTATATTGTCAAAGAACTAAATGGTGATGTTAAGGAGTTGCCAGTTCATGGACAATTCTTGAAGAAATACTTCAGTTGAAGGTATCATTCTTTCCATGAATAGTAGTTAGGTCTGTATATGTTGTACTTTCTATATAGTGGTGTGTTTCTTTCCTATTCTTCTCATCTTAGTTTGTAGGGTTTTTCCTTGGTCCTCCCTATTTTTGTCCAGTAAGTGGTCTACTTCACCTAGTAATTCTGAATTCTTGCTATGCCTGCAAGAGACATACATCCCCAGATAGAGCCACTATTAGCACCTGGTAAAATTTTCATGGTTGTATAAATTTTTCCCTGGTCTCTGCAATGTTTTCCCTACCCTTGGCCTTAAACCCTAGTTCAAATATTCAAAAAATCTAGTCATTGAGTGGAAAAACCTTTTTTTTAAAATTATGGCCATGTTTTATTTCTTTATTACCTTTTCGGGCCACTTAGGTGATTTATAAGCACGTGCACTTTACTTTCCCGGTCAGTCGCTAGTTCATGTGCTTCCTAGTGGTTATTCTTTTCTATCAAGTGATTTAGCGACAACAGTGGTCATGAGGTCTTTTATTCCTGGCGGTCTATGCCTTAGCATTTAGTGACTCTGCTAGCGGTTTGTGTTTCTTTAGTCACAAGTTCACATGATCAGTAGGGCTTGACATCGTAGTTAAATTTTAATCAATGGTAGGCGCATGATCTCATGGAATATTCCTTCCCCTTGAGATCATGCGACAACCACCCAATCTTCCAACATGTTGCGGCCTGTGTGCAGTGGGTCCTCATTTGCTTGGTCATCGGAACATGGTTGTTTCTCATTGGCCGAGTTGGATTATGATGTGGATTGTGTTAGTGGGGCCTATAGTCAAAGTCCTTTGATCTACGATAGGTGCATGATCTCATAGAATATTCCTTCCCCATGAGATCATGTGACATTTGTTGATTTGGAATCAGAACGTAGGGGTGGCGGTGGGTCTAGTGCTAGGTATACACAAATGGTGGATTTTCATTGGTTGGCATGTTGTTGAGGTGGAGGTTGTCAGTGGGATGGTATCTTTGTAGGGGTTAGTGGTCTAACAATTGTTAGAGGATCGACGATGGGTGCTTGATCGCAAGGAATATTATTTCCCCTTGTGATCATGCACCCACCGTCCGATACAAAGGTAAGGAAAAGTCAAAGTGGGTCCGATGTGCTATGTAGCACTGAGGTGCTCATTTCTAATTGGCTAATAGTTTGGTGATGTCGTGAAGACTTTTTAAATGGCTTTTTGACTGTTACAGAGATAAATGAGAGCCACCTGATCTCTCGGGAAAAGATAAGATCAACGACCACGTTTTAAACTTGGCTAATTAACTGTTGCTACCAAGAATTCAAAATTTTAAATGGTTTTTAACGACAAAAGGACTAATTTTTAATGCTTGGGTGGCTGGATCTAGTAGGTATGATCTCATCAACTATTACAGAGTGGCCCAAGGTGTTAGATGATTGATTGCAGAGAGTTTTGTACTGTAAGGAGTGGGTAAAGCCACTCAAGGCATGTTGCAGGTGGACAATCAAATGGATGAGCATGGAAAATTCATGATCTTCAGTACTATTCTTAGAGATTTCTCATTAATTGGAGATCATCCTAGGATCTGATCAGACTAGGCTACTTGGTTTTCCCCAAATGCAGTAAATTTTGATTGAGTTTGGTTGGTTTGGTGGGTGAAAACCCTAGCCCTTTCCTCAGTCATCCGTAGTTTGTTGCATCCTGACCTTTTTAGGATTCCAAGATGACTAATGGTATATATTGCAAAAAATTTTAGGGTTAAGTTGTTGTTGATGTTATATTGAAAATCAATAAAAAAAAATTGAACAAGGAGAGCCTGGATTTTGGGTCTTTTTCCTAGCATTTTGTGCTTTTGGTAATGTATTGATTCTACAAATTTTAATGAGAATACACTTGGATTCCAATCTCAAATTCATGTTTTTCTTCTTATTTTGATCTTGGGCTCATATATGTTAATGTCACAAAGTGAGTTAGCATATGGTAAACAAAGAGTATTGTGGAATTATCTTTGAGTTCCTAACAAAGTTAGGATTAAATTCTTTAAGGTGATTTCAGTGAGTTCATTGTTGGAAAGGAATTTGATGATCAAGTTTGGGAGTGAGAGGGATAATAAGCAAAGCACTTATTCTGAGTTCAAGAGTGTTTGAGTTAGGATTTTCAGCTGATATGTGTTATTGGGT
This sequence comes from Chamaecyparis obtusa, assembly GCA_027943335.1. Classification (NCBI taxonomy): domain Eukaryota; kingdom Viridiplantae; phylum Streptophyta; class Pinopsida; order Cupressales; family Cupressaceae; genus Chamaecyparis; species Chamaecyparis obtusa. The sequence goes on along the minus strand of BSBK01004646.1, from coordinate 1,106,315 downwards.
GACTCTATGCCCTAGGTTAAGGCACTGATATACTCTCTAGAAGTAGTTCATCATCATCCACCACACATTTGAATGATAAAATCTTTAAATCAGTTAGTAAAAGGTATAAATGCATAATGTTTAGTGATTCCTTTTAAGAAGTGAATCAAAGGTATACCCGCCTGAGCATCTAAGCTCAAAGTGTAGGAGGATCTCTTTGATCCTTGTTAATTGGCCCTTTTCCTTGTAGACTTTGGAGTGGTGATAGAGTCAGTGACATTAATTTGTCAATCATAATGTAAACCTACAAGTAGAAAGAAAAGACAACCAACAGGTTCCTTCTCTTATTTGTCTTTCTGTCATAATGGAATACTGCCATCTCTCATAAATCTTACTAAACAGTTCATCAGGGATAAGATTCCCTATCTCTAATGGTATCATCTTGAATGTTCCCAACATCTCTATCATTGCATTTTCTATCTTTATTTTATCAATTTTACTCAATTTTTCAAATTTTATATATTTAAATCTTGCCAAACCTGCAGTACTCTTGATGTTTTGGAAAATCTCATCCACATCGGTTGGATTCTTATGTGTGGCCACCTTGAATTTACTAATGTCCTTTGTATCTTTCATTTGCTCATCTTCATCATCCTTTTTTAGTACCATTTTTCTTCTTGGCTTCTTCTTAGGGTGGCTCGGCTCTACCTTAGTTTGCACTTGTTTTATTTTCCCTGGGATCTCCCCTTCAGTGTTCTTTATTAGAGTTTTCTTTTATGGCTTGACTATTGTTGTAGTTGAAGCTACTCTTGTTCTCAGTCTTGTTGTTGCAAGAGTAGTATGCTTCTATTTTAGGTTCTTCTTCAGAGTGGGCTCGACAACCATTATTTATTTTCCCTTCTTTTGTGCATCTACTTCCTCATCCTCACTTTCTTTTGACTCACTGGATTGGTCCTCACCCTAACCTTTTGTAATTTCTAGTGATGCATTATCCTCTTCTCCTTGACCTAATATTTTATCAAGGTTTTTCACTAACTTCTTTCTCTTCCTCTCTAAGGTTGCATACTTTAATCCCATTGTTATCTTAGATTTAGCTTCCTCATAATTCCCAAAAATCTTATCTTTACTATCAATTTCCTTTGCAAGTAAAGCTATAATGGTTGCTGATGTTTCCTCTATATTTACCTCATAGGGAAATGGTCTCAACCATGTTACCCTCGGTATAATAGCTTTTACAAATGTATAATCAATATCAACAAGAAAACATACATCATCATAAAATTTCTCAACTAATGATACTGGAATAATGCTTCTTTTCCTTATTTTCTTCTTAAACTCAACAAACTAGTTTTCCATCACACTATCAAAGTTTTATCCTAATTGTTGAATAAATTCACTAATCAGTTGTGTCACATGTCAGTCCTGACTCCAAAAAACATCTCCTATAGTAGGAAAAGTATTTTTTACATATAAAAATAGACAGACTATCAGGGATCTGAACTTACACATTGAGTTCTTTGCCTTCCTAATTGATGGCAAGTTCTCAGCCAGTTGTGTCAATTGTAGCTCAGCAAGATCATATGTATGATCCTTCTTTACTATTTTCCATGTCTAGTCTACTGTAATTAAAGGAACACTATCCATCCTACCTGACTGGTAGAACTTATGTGCAATTACCCTCACTCCAAAGTCGATCTCAGGATCAGTGATTGTGGAAATAGTCATTCATCGCTTATTCCATGCTACCATAGTATTTTCTTGAATCACTTCCCTGCTTTGGCATCTCATAGTTTTATTCTTGTTAAGAATAGGGTATCCAATGACTCAGTGTATGATCTCCTTGATGATCTTGACGAGCCCATTCTCCAACCATAATTTCATGTCATGAATTCTCCTCAAAAAAATCTTGATCCATCCCATTTTGAAATTGTGAGGGAAGTCTAAGGCACAAACTAACCCTTTGTCGGCAATGTGTTGATGCTCTTCCTTCAAAAATCCATTTTCACACAATTTTTTGTATGCCTCCCTTAGCTCATAGTCTCTACTCTCACTAATCTTACACATGTAGCATGCTCATACATTGTGGATCATCAAAACTTTAGGCAGGATCAATGATAGGGCTCCCAAGAGATCTCCCTTCACCGCATTCTTAGGTATAGGATCATGCATCACTCCTAACTAATTGAACATTCTATACATCTTTTCCTTGCTTCCTCACTCCAGCAGATGAACTTGATGCTATTTCTTCAAGTTAGGGTTTGTACAACTGATTTTGTGTAACTCGATAGTAACTAGTCTTAACAACACTTCTCAATGTTTTTTGATGACACATTGTTGAATCTTTACAAACTTTACACAAATCTCTCTCACAATCACCTTTGAATCACTCTATAAATTCTCAAATCGCTTGGTGAAATGAAAATGAATGGTAAATTTCATTATATAGATTCAAATGGTCAAATTAGGTCTTCAATAAATGCTTTGTACACTGGTGAGTGTAATACAACTATCTTGATCATTGCATGAGAGCTCGGTTAACTCATTTCCATACTCCATCACTCAGTCATTATGGACATTTTCACACTTAACTCAGTCAATATATGAGCTCGATCTTTATGAGAGCTTAGCACATACTAAATGACCGCTAGACATAAATACTAATGCTAGGTACCAATTGTGCATAATAACTATTTTCTCGATACTTGCCTCAAATATGTCCTAATGCACCTTTACTTATGTAGATACAGACTTTAACACATCTAATGTTAGGAACTAGTGTAAAATATAGCATTTGAAAATATAGTTTCTTACATACCTTCTTTTCTTAGTTAGCAGTAGTGCGATGACCTAATCCATTAGATTGGGTGATCTCAAGTTCACTAGTTCCACTATTGCTTGCTTCTTCTTTCTTTCTTCATGTCTCATTAATTTGGTTCTTTATTTGATCAATAATCTCTTCACCTTTTCTTTGTTCATTACTCGGTGTTGATGCTCTCATCCTATAGTCTCTTTTTAAATGACCAATCTTGTGATAGTTATAACAGACCAAACTTCCATTCATCCAACTCTTAGATTTACCTGTAAAGTGTGTCCTTATACAATTTTCTTCAATATGACCATATTCTCCACAATAATGACAACTATACCATGTATTGTAATCCCAATTGAATGTGTTACCTTTCCTAGGTGCATTACCTTGCTTCTTGGATGTCCACTTTGGTTTTGTATTGGATCTAAATTCTTGTGCTTTATGACCATATTTCTGACAATTGTAACAATGTCCTTGAAATCTAGGTGCAGTAGGTGTATTTCTAGCCTTTGACCTGCATTCATGTGCCTGATGTCCATAATTTTTATGGTTAAAGAAATATCCATTAAATTTAGGCATAGGATTGGACTTAGCATTCTTGCTTCTGCAAATATTTATTGTGTCCTTTTTTCCCACAGTGATGACATGTAGGTTTTTTATTCTTTGGATTTGCATTCCTCTATTCTCCACTCTTTGATGATTCTCCTTCTTTAGTGGATGATAGGTTCTCGGTATGGCCTAGTCCAAAGGTGTCACTAGAACTTCTTGGTGATCTCATCAGTTCCTTAAGATATCTCACATCTTCATTAGGTTTGTTTATCCTCTCATTGAGTTTCCTTTCAGATATTAACTCATTTTTTAGTTGATTATTCTCTTATCTTAGATTTTTAATTTCCATGTCTTTCCTGTTTAACTCTTGATTTGTAAGTAATAGTTGATTTACCACATTCAGTTGATTATTTGTAAGCCTTTGCACATCACATGTCCTTTCATCAAGTCTAGTAGCCATTTGTCTTGTGTCTTCTCCTGCCATTGTCTTGTCTTCCTCAGCTTTCTTTTTTTGTTCAATCACTTCACATAGTTTTACTGATTGGATTTCCTATTCTCTCTGTTGGAGATTTGCCAGCAAGCCAGTGTTGATTGTATGTTTTTCATTGATGAAAAAATATGGTAAGAAACATGCATTGAAGTCTTATGTAGAGATCCTTGATCATATGTTTCTTAGATATGCTATCAGTGTGATATCATAGATGCGGAGGTTGATTTTGAGTGCAGGCAGTTGTGTAGTTGTTTGCATCATTAATGTACCTGACAGTGTTACAAGTAGAGTTTTGTATGTGATTTTCAGTATGGTTATGATGGATCCTTGCATGTTTATATTTGTGTTGAAGACATTTTTATGATTCTATGTTCATGAACACAGAGTCAGTTGTGAAATTAAAGTTGAGTAATGATGTTTCTATTTGTTAGTTACAGTTTCCCAAGTTTATCTGATGGAGCCGAAAGTGTTTATATTGTTTTAGTAGTTGGGCCTATCATTTTGATATGTGTGTTTGTGTTAGAATAAATGAGAGGGGGGTGAATCAGTTAGATCAGTTATCCTATAGTCCCATATACAAAGATGTAACACTTTAAATAATTTCAACAAATTCTGAAACTTGGTAACATAAACTATTAAACTGTCTGTGCCTTTTACCAATTACTAGTTAACTAACCCACTATAATTACCGACCAAATAAAATATGTAGTATGTAAAGTATGACAGTAAAACAATCATCACAAAAACACATAACACAATGATTTAACATGGAAACCTTGTTAAGGGAAAAGCTGCTTGGGACCAGTAACCCAAAATAATTTTCACTCTTCTGAAGTGAGCTCGGTGAAGAGAAAACCCTGTTAAAGGTTACAAACACATTGTTAGGTGTGACCTTGTTAGATAATTTAAGAATAACACTTATCATTCAACCAACATTCACTATGCGATTGATAGGATAACAATGTACATTCCTTGAATGACATAGGGGCATAACATAAGATGGTTAAGTCCACTCGGTTAAGAGATTTTTTTGTATCAATGGTTAAACTGAAACAGTAGTTGATCTGATTACAATACAACTCAATTTTTAGATGTTCAAATTTATTCTAAGCCCATAAAAATCTTCTAATCAATATATTATTTCACTTCCTCAACTTACTTTTACTCGGTAATAGCTCTCTGACGCTCGGTACTATTCTGCAGTTCGGTTCTTCTCCAACCAGTCTGATCAGGCATGCATGAAGTTGTATTCACATGAAATCTATGTAGTCTTCTTTCTTTTGACATAGTTTCAATAAAGAAACTCATATCTCTTATATAGACAGATAAACCATTTTCATATCAACCATCAAATTTTTCTGCTTATTCTCCTTTGTTGATTTTGCCTCTTAAGCCTTCCTCGTCAGATGTGTTAATAACAAGTTCCAATTCCATCCTTTAGATCTTCTCTGAATTTTGTCAGTCGTGGATCTCATAACAAACTTTATCCTCAATCTCAAAATCATAACAATTTCTAGCTCATCAATTTATGTTGGCTAAACTTAAGCATTTAATACTTTCATCCATACTTGGTTAATAAAGAAATGCATCGGCTAACACAAGCTCGGTTAATACTATTGCTTGGTATACACTAGACTGGCTCGATGAATACTGAAGTGCTTCATTTATTGACCACATTGCCTTGTACATTTGGTTTCCTCCTTCATAATAGATTAATGCAACATAATCAAGTCAACAATATAAGGTCATAGACTCATCAATAAGCTACCCAAAGTATTCCTTATCCTCATCTATCATATCCATCTTTCTCCATGTAGATATCTTAGTTCTTCATCTTTTTTCTCCTCTTTATAGATGTTTAGATGTTTGCAACCAACATGATAAGTACTATCAAAACTAGTTGACATCAATGACAACATAATGATTGATTTAATTATCTTACATATCATTTTAGTACTCAGTGATCTGTAATCACTGATCATTAAGTCATTCAGGTATTAAATCATGTGTAGTTCATCAATCTCTCCCTTTGGCATTAATGGAAACACAAGAAATGTGAAATATGTCATGTACATACCAAACATGTATTCTACAACTATGTAAGTAAATTTTGTAGCTCTGTAAGCTCTCTCTAGCTTGATATTTAATATGTTTAATCACTACGTTACATATTAGCATTACAAGTGTAGACTTTCCTCTGTGGATTTGATCTTTTTAGCTCTCAGATTCCTTCTGTTCATCAAAAACAAATCTTCAAATCTCTCCTTGACTTTCTTGGATTATCTCTCCCTTAGATATATATTTCATTGATCTCTTTGTTAATCTCTCCACTATTTATCTCTCCCTTTGACAACAATTCCAAAGAAAAACATAAAACATACAGCTCTACAATAGCTAAGTAACTCTCTATTGTTTAGTGCACACAATGTATCTATGTATACTAATATGCCAATTCTCTATTCTAGTTGCTCAAATCTTTCACAACCTTAGACATTATCCAAAGTGTGATCTATGTTGCATCAAAATGAGTGATCTTCTAATAAGATTAGGCCAATGTGACCTCTAGATCACATTAGTGACTGGTAGATAGGGGATGGACCCCAAGTCTAGTCCTCAAGTATTCAAAAGTTTCCTTCAGTAGAGGCTTGGTAAAAATATCAGCAAGTTGCTCATTTGATGTAACATATTCCAGTTTGACTTGCTTCTCCTGTACTTGTTCTCTTAAGTAGTGATACATAATAGAAATATTCTTTGTCTTTGATAGCATTACAGGATTCTTAGAAATATTTATTGCACTAGTGTTGTCACAATATATAATCATCAGCTCCGTGATTACCTCATTCATCCCTTCCAACACTTGTTTGATATAAGCAATGTTTGAACAGTTTGTAATAGCAGCAACATACTTTGCTTCGGTAGTAGACTAAGAAATACAAGGTTGTTTCTTACTTGTCCAAGTAACAAGTCTTTCACCAAAGAAAAATGCTCCTTTGGTTGTGCTCTTTCTATCATCTATATTTCTAGCCTAATTTACATCGGTGTAGAATCTTAGTTCAAATTTGCCTTCCTTAGGACACCATAAGCCATATTCCTCTATTTTCTTTAGGTATCTCAAGATTCTTTTTACTGCAACCATATGTGAATCCTTTAGATTGGCAAAAAATCTAGCAACAATCCCCACTGCATGTGAATATTTGGCCTAGTGTGTACTACATACATCGGTTTACCAATCATATATCGGTACAATGTCTAGTTTACCTCTGTAGATTCATCATGTTTTGTTAATTTGCAACTTGTGACCATTAGTGTTCCAACTATTTTAGCATCTTCCATGCCAAATTTTCTCAATACTTGCTTTATGTACTTTGATTGTGTGATGAAAATTCCATCATTCTACTAAATAACCTGCAAGCCTAGAAAGAAATTAATCTCTCCAAACATAGACATTTCAAATTATTTTCTCATCTCATCAAAAAATGATTAACAAATATGATCTTGTCCTCCAAAGATTATATCATCCACAAATATTTCAGCAATCAAGATAGTATCATCAGATCCTCCTTTCATGTATAAATTGTTGTTTTCACTAGTTCTTACCAAACCAATACTTAAAAGATAAGTATGCAACCTTTCATACTAGGCTCTGGTTGCTTGCTTTAAACCATATAAAGCTTTGTGTAGTCTACATACCATGTCTTTCTTATTTGGATCAACAAAACCTTCTGGTTGTTCTATGTAGACCTCCTCTTCTAGTATTCCATTCAGAAAAATAGACTTAACATCCATTTGATAGACTTTAAACTTATTATGTGCAGCATATGCAAGTAACATTCAGACTCCTTCTAGTCTAGAAATAGGTGCAAAAGTTTCACCATAATCAATACCTTCTTCCTATGCATATCCCTTGCAAACAAGTCTAGCTTTGTTTCTTGTAACCTCTCCATTCTCATTCAGCTTATTTCTAAAAATCCATTTAGTATAGATAATATTTTTATCTTTCAGTCTAGGTACTAAAGTCCATGTATTTTTTTTTATCAATTTATTCTATATCTTCATTCATAGCATTTATCCATTCATCATTCTCAAGTGCAACCTTAACATTCTTCAGTTCAAACTCACAAAATAAGCATACATTCTATCTTAACTTACTCCTTGTTAGTATCCTAGCTTGCTTGTCTCCAATGATTTGGTTCTCAGGATGATGCCTTCTGAAAAATCTCTCTAGCACTTGATCTCTTCTTTTTTCTTCATTCTATTCAGGTTTATTTTCTTTCTCAGTAGCTTCTACCTGTTCCTTGATTTCCCTTTGTTGTTCCTCAGTTTCTCTTGTTTGTTCCTCGATGTTATTTTCCTAATGTTCGGTGAACTCAGCCTATGGATTTGGTAGGTACTCTAGATTTTCAACATAAACAAATCTACCATAGTCTTCTAGCTCCTTATTTCTTTCTTCATCATTTTTATCAGCAAATTCATCAACTCTCACATTAGCACTTTTAATCATCTTATTAAAAACCTTTTTCAGACACTTGTAAGCTTTACTTTTAGTAGAATATCCAAGAAATATTCCCTCATCCCCTTTAGAGTCAAATTTCCCATTCCTATCATCTTTCAGAATAAAACATTTACTGCCAAAATTTTTGAAGTAACTTACACTCAGTGTGTAACCAAACCATAACTCGTAGGGTGTTTTGTTTGTGTCTTTCTTCAATTGTACTCGATTTAGAACATATATAGTTGTGCTAACTACCTCTCTCTAGTATACTTGTGCAACATTCTTTTCTATCATCAATATCCTCACATAATCAACAATTGATCTATTTCTCCTTTCAGCAATCTCATTCTGTTGTGGTGTTCTAGGTGCAGAAACCTATCTTTTTATGCCATGCTCATTACAATAGTTAGTGAATTCATTAGAAATAAACTCACCACCTCTATCAGACCTCAAGCATTTCAGTTCTTTCCCAATTTATTTTTCTACTTTTTGTTTGTACCATTTAAACATTTGAAATGCCTTAGATTTCTCCTTTAGAAACATGACAGTCATCAATCTAGTGTAATCATCAACAAACAAAATAAAGTATCTATCTCCATAATAGCTTTGAGTTCTCATGGGACCACATAGTTCAATGTGAACTAACTCCAAGATTCTTTTTGTTGAATGGTCTTTACTCTTAAAACTAGATTTTGTCATTTTCCCCTTTTGACATTCATGACACATAACATGATCAGGCTTAGTTAAGCTAGGCAATCCTCTAACTTTTTTCTTTCTACTGATCTTAATCATTTTATCAAAATTTACATGACATAACCTTTTATGCCATAACCATGCATCCTTAATTTTTACGATTAAACAAGAAGTCTCAGCATTGTCAAGATAAAATAAGTTACCTTTAAATTGTGCTCATGTTCCAACAAGCTTTCCACTTTCATCAAATATCTTTACCTTCTTGCTTTCAAAAACTACTCGATGACCTGAGTTGTTAAGATGTGCCACACTTAGAAAATTGTAATTCAGTCCTTTTACCCAATAATAATTATCACATTTGATTTTATCATTCATCAATAAAGATCCTTTTCCTCTAACCATGCATGGTGTATCATTACCCATTTTTACTGATCCTCCATTATAATGCTCAAGATGATCAAACTTTTCTTCATCACCAGTCATATGATGTGTACAACCACTATCAATGATCCATGTATCATTTTTACTAACTTTAGAAATGAGTGTTGTTTCTACATACCTTTCTTCTTCCTTAGAATCATCCTTCATCGCAACAAATACTACTTTAACATCATAATCTGTGTCGATATCAATATCATTCTCTTTAGCAAAGTAATATACCTTTTTTCCCTTATCTCTGTGATCTTGGTTGTCTTTTTTGTAGTGTCGGTAACTTCTATTATTTCTCCTTCCATAGCTTCCTTCACCAGATCAATCTTTGTTTCTATCTTCTTCTTTCCTATTCAGGCATCTAGTAGCAATATGGCCAACTTCTTTATAGTTAAAACATGCTAAAGGTAATTTACCCTTATATCTACCTTTACCTTTAGGTAATCTCTGGGCCATAAGAGCTTTAGGTTCATCAAGATCATCATCAGTATTACTATCACTTTCATTCCTTATATTATGTCTACTACTAGACTTACTGATCTTTAGAGAAGACATGAAAGAAGACTCGACAGATGGTACAACACTATTATCAAAATTGTTCAACTCAAAAGTTGTTAGCTTACCAATCAAACTATCAAGAGTAAGAGTATTGCTAGGTGTAGACCTGATTTCATGTATAGTAGATATTCTGATTGCATAAGCTGGCAACAAGGTTCTTAGAATTTTATTTACCATGGTATCTTCATCAATGACACCACCAGATCCTTTGATAGCATTGACTACCTCCTTTATTCAGTTTGTATATTGTACTATGTTTTCTCCTTCCTTCATTTTCATATCATCAAACCTACCTCTTAGGCTTTCAGCTCTAGCTCTCTTCACATTGACATCTCCACCATAGAATAGGGAAAGCTTATCCCACATTTCCTTTATAGTAGTGCAATTCTTAAGATCCTCAAATTCAGCATCAGATAGAGCAGGAACAATCTCTATCATAGTATAATTGTGTTCTTTTTGGTCTCTCAACTGATCAAGAGTCAAAGGTATAGATGGTGGTTGTAAGTAGCCATTTTCAAGTAGATGTAAGGAAGAATCTTTGATTTTGGATATGTGAAGTTTTATTTGACTTTTCCATATAGTAAAGTTTTCCTTATTCAGCTTCGACACTTCCCTCTTATACATCTTGTAATATTTCTGTTGAATTCCTTAAAACTTTATTCCAAGTAACACTGCTCTGATACCAATTGTTAGAATAATTGAGAGGGGGGTAAATCGGTTAGATTAGTTATCCTATAGTCCCAAATACAAAGATGTAACACTTTAAATAATTTCAAATAATTATGCAACTCGGTAACATAAACTATTAAACTGTTTGTGCCTTTTATCGATTACCAGTTAACTAGCTCACTGTAATTACCGACCAAATCAAATATGCAGTATGTAAAGTATGATAATAAAACAATCATCAAAAAAACACATAACACAATGATTTAATGTGGAAACCCTGTTAAGGGAAAAACCACCTAGGACCAGTAACCCAAAATAATTTTCAATCTTCTAAAGTGAGCTCAGTGAAGAGCCAACCCTATTAAAGGTTACAAACACACTGTTAGGTGTGACCTTGTTAGAGGATTTAAGACTAACATTTATCATTTAACCAGCATTCACTATGGGGTCAATAGGATAACAATGTACATTCCTTGAATAGCATAGGGGCATAACATAAGATGGTTAAGTCCACTAAGTTAAGAGAATTTTTTGTATCAATGGTTAAACTGAAATAGTAGTTGATCTGATTAAAATACAACTCAATTTGCATATGTTTAGATCTATTCTAAGCCCATAAAAATCCTCTGATCAATATATCAATTCACTTCCTCAACTTACTTTTACTCGGTAATAGCTCTCTAACGCTTGGTACTGTTCTGCAGTTCAGTTCTTCTCCAACCAGTCTAATCAAGCATGCATAAAACTATATTCACATGAAATCTCTATAGTCTTGTTTCTTCTGTAATAGTTTCAATAAAGAAACTCATATCTCTTATACAGATAGATAAACCATTTTCATATCAACCATCAGATTTAGCCACATATTCTCCTTCATTAATTTTTCCTCTTAAACCTTCCTTGGCAGATGTGTCAATAACAAGTGTACACTAAGGAAAGTGTCTTCATAGAATTAAGGTTAATCAATAGTTGAAAATAGTAACTAAATACAACCACAAAGCAATAGAGCAACTATTTAGCAAAATAATGACTAATTGAGCATCCTATGGCTCTCTAACTAACAATGTTAATGAATAGCTCTCAACAAGCTTCCATTAATGATAGTCATAGAATGAGAATGATAAAGATAACAAGCTATTGCTAACAATTAGATCAAAGTAAATGCTAAAATTCTTCTCAAATGCCTTTCTAAGCTCAAATTGCAAGAGGTTCAATGCAATTCTTAGATGTGTGGATATAATAATGAAGGAATTAGGCCTTCCTTTTATAGATTTTCCAATGGTAGGGGGTGTAGTTGTATTTGATCATGGTTAAACCTTGGTTGAGTCCTTGGTTCCACCCTTTGAAGACAAAGCAAAGTTTGTGTCCTCAAAGCTTGGGACAAGTAGACAAGATTAATGGACAAGATTCTCTTTCACTCTGAGTGATTAAGATTGAATTTGGCTTGATCCATGTGAATGTCTTTCCTCAAATCTCATTGGTTGCCCAGATTTCCTCTCCTTTTGGGTTGTTCAGAGTAATTGAGATTTATTAATTGTTTTAATTTATTTATTTTAGCCATGTACCCTTTGAATGGGTTGAATTTAATTTAATACAAGACTATACAATTAGTTGATTTAATTGTATTTTGATTTGATTACACTTGATTAAAATGTTCTCAATTTTGATTGATCTCAAATTAAGACTTGATTTTCATTTTGATTGGCTAATGATGCATTTTGATTCAATTGATTCAATTATGTCCTTGATTTTCCTTGATTTTCCTTGATTTTCTTTGATTTGATCTTTGTCCATTTTCAGGTGATTACAAATGCCCCTCTTTGAGTTGACGTGCGAAGCATGTCAATTCAAAGAATACTCTGATTTTTCTTGATGATAGGTCATGATTCATTGATGGTCGATCTCTAATGTCATTTGATGTCTTTCGATGGTTGTTCCTTTGATTTCTGATATGAGATTGATACAGATTTGATCAATATGAAACTCTCAATTGATATGGTTCTGATGATCGTTCTGATATGATGGTCGCTCTGATGATGGTTCTTGATATGATGTTTGATTTGATGATTGATCTTGATATGATGCTTGCTTTGATGATTGATTTTGATGCGATGCCCCGTTCATTTGATTATGAAAAATTTCCTCATAAAAGCTTTCGCTTTAATTTGATGATCAGTCTCTCAATTTTTGATGATGATGTTACTATTGATGTTGATCTGATTATCCGATGGTATGCCCCCTCGAGAAAGGAATCGAAATGATTTGGGATGAGGTGGTTGAGATTGGGAAATTTTGATTTGTTTCCTGATATAGAAATTTGAAATGCCTTGATCATGAGAGAATTTAATGAGAAAATATTTGATTGATAAGATGTTGATGATGCTCCTGATAAGTTGATGATGATTTGGTATTGTTTGATGTCATTCAGAATCACTTGGTTGATGTTGATGTCAATTTGATAGGATAAAGTTGATGGGTTGATATTTCAGTCTCAAGGTCTAGAGAGACAAAACAATGATTTTCCTTCCTCAAGATATAGATTTAGGAGATTTGATGTGCTCAAGATGAGCAAATGGATGATAGGATAACTTGATTGACTTTAGATAATCAATTGGATGATTTGACTGATTGATATTTGATACATGATATGATTAGATGTTTTGATGATACGGAGTTGATTGGATTGATAGAAGAGAAGGTGATGAAAAAGATTAGGTTTCCCCTAGTTGATCAACATGATTGATTATTGATGATTTCCTTGATGAAGCATGAATCATTTTGATGGATCAAACATTTGAAGATGTAACTTTGATGATCAAATTGAGCATAATTTTTGATGATGGATACTTCAGACATTGATGATGTTGATCAAGACTTTGCTGATATCGATAGACATTTGATTATACATTGATGGACATTTGATGATGTTCCATTGATGATATCATTGATCATTTGATGTATCTTGATTTGATCTTTTGATGATGATAACTCCACCCCCTTTTTGTTTTCCTCTTCCAATCATAAACTAAGAAAGGCAAAATTTTTAAATGCATTTAATCTAGGATGTATGCAGCTAACTGTCATTATTCAGAATTTGGAAGCTTATTCTCATCATCGAGTTTTTGGAACATGAAATTGGTACAACCTTCACTGGTTCAACCATGATGGTATGAATACCTCTTTCCTCAGATTTTAACAATTGCAAGTAAACAATCAAAGAATTGATCCCTTTTATATACAAATGTCCTCGATGATTCTTTGATGATCATGTCATTAGATGGATTCACACACTGCTATAAATCAACTTGGGAAGCACTCAAGAAGAAATCAAGAAAATATCATGTCTTCATCATTGCTCATCTAGTCCAAGACTTGATCGATTTGCTAAAAAGACATGATTCCAAAAATTTAGTAACACTTTGAACATTTTTGCTTTTGTTTTTAGATCCATATTTCAAAAACTTCATCCACTTTGATCCTTAGTTATTTTTAAGCCTTTTAGATTTTGATCTGATTTGATTAAGCTTTTTAGATTTTGATTTGATTTTTCAAATTTTGTTGTTTAGATCAAGTATTTGGATGTTTGAAATGTGATATTGATCATGAAGTTCAAGTGTAGCCATTTTCCAAATTTGATGCAATGATTTGAGCCAACTTGTGTCTATTTTGATAATCTCATTGAACTTGGATTGGTGCCCCTGTTTTGATTTAGAAAGATAGTGCTTTGTTGGGCAATGCAACTTTTGAGTGTTTACTTAAGATTTGCAATTTTTAGATTTTTAGATTTTTAGTTTTTTTTTGGATTTTTAGAGATTTTTTATGTTTTTGAATTTTTAGAAAATTTTGATGTTTTTGGATTTTAGAGATTTTTTATGTTTTTGGATTTTAGGGATTTTGTATTTTTTTGGATTTTTAAAGATTTTTTATGTTTTTGGATTATTTGACGAACATTTTCACTTTTACAGATTTTTAGAGATCACTAATTCTCAAGCAAGATCACATTGAATTTCCCCCAATGTCTAGCAAGGTATAGGACATGAAAGATGGATTTGCAAACTGATGGATGCGAGATGAATAGGCCATGATGGATGGAGCAGGTGTGTTACCCATAGGACCATCTCCTCAAGATTATCCAAGCTAGGGAAAAATAATATCTCAATATAGACCAATGATGTGGTGTTGGATAGCATATGGAATAATGATCTGGTGTCATGACAATGGTCCAAAGGAGTGGACATATCAAGAGACTTTTTATAACCTTTTTTTTTCTTTTTTTGCTCTTTTGGATCAAGATCAAGGGATCAATGTGTATAGGATCATACAATCATGATAAAGGGATAGTGAAGGCTATGAGTGAATGGTTTGGGGATTATGGGAAGGATTCATAGGAATACTAAAGGTGGCTTTAGGATAAGCAAGATCATAAGGTAGTGTGAACACAACAAGTAAATAGGCTAATGGATAGGATAACTCATGTCAAGGTACTTAATGCTCATAGATATGTTCAACCTTGTCAAGATCAAAGGTGAAAGATGTAATACGGATGCAAGTGAAATCAATGGTAGAAAGATGGAGAATATGATGGATGAAACTTGCCCCCAAGTGTAGAGTGCAAGAGATAGGAATTACGCATGACACCTGTTTTCTAGGTTTTCATCATGGTACTTGTCCAAGATGCCACAAGAAGTGGTTTTCACCATATGATGGATTTCTTTTCTTTTTCCTTTTTTTTTTTCTTTTTGGATGAACTCAAGCCTCATGCTCTTTGGATACTCCTTGAAAACATATGATATGACAAGCCAAGACTATTGAAAGGTATGCTCAAAGATGTTGATATGGTGATGGAAAGGTAATATGGTGGATAAGGTAAAGGGTGGCTAAATATTTATGTGATGGATTGGATAAAGGAAATGGAAGGATAATGAATGAGAGAATAATAAGTCTTTCCATGTGTGGACGTGAAAAAGGGAATGTAAGGATAATGAAGTGGAGGATAAGAAGTATTATCAAGATCAACATTGATACACACCTTGAAGGGTAGTGGAATAATGGAGGAAAAATGGGTGAGATAGCTTGAGACTTTAATGTAAGAGAGGACATGGATCTTGGGACACAAGGACCCAAAATGGATGGATGAGATGGAATGTGTTTGGGAGAATGTGGAGTGGAATCCTTTGGAAGCTTAAATGTCAACTTTGAGTTCTCTTTTGTGTGTAAGTCCTTCAAAAGTGACTTGGGAATCCACACTTTCTTTGATTTGTCTTTCCTTTTGGATGCTTTAGAATGCATTTCTTCAATGAGGGATTTAGGAATCCACATTTTCTTTGATTTTTCTTTTTGCTTGATGGACCTTTGTGGTCTCTTGAATATTTATTTTTTTCTTGCATTCACATGTCGATTAGATGGGACATGGTGCTCTTCATACATATGTGGATTCTTGATTTTCTGATTCTTTTGTTGCACATTCAAATTTCTTCCAAAGGACTTGGGATTGGTGGATGAATAAGGTAAATATGGATGGTTCATATGGATGGGTTCATGTGGAGGATTAATATGGATGGGTGCTTGGTTTTTCAAGTATGTATGTCTTTTTTGATCTTGATAGGGTATAGGGTAAGTGGATTGTGGGATAGGGATGGTACGAAAGGTTGATGGAGGAATGTAAGGGCCCAATATGGATTTGAAGGATGTATAAGGTTTCAAGTTTGGGATATAGGGACCAAGGATGGATTTGGAAGATGTAGAAGGATGATGCTTATGTGAAAATGAAGGTAAACAGGATGTGGGAGGGATATCAACATCTTTATTTTGAACTACATGGCCAAGGATTTCATCTTTCGGATTTATCTTTGTACCAATGGGCTTATATGTAACTTTGATAGGAGTGACTTTGATATGAGCAGTTGAAGCTTGAGGGTATTTATTCATATGCAATGGATTAGGAAGAATGGGAAAATTTTGAGGTAGATATGGAGGCTTATGAAAAGTGGATGTTGGGGTACTTTGATCTTGATATGAATCTTTTGATAGCCTAGGAAGAATCCTTTTCTTTTCCTTTTCAATAAGTTCATTAGAGATGGAAGGAATACTTTGATCTTGCTTAGGAGATGGGTAGGATATAGGAAGTGAAGGAATATGGGGTGTTTGAGATGGAAGGGTATCTTCTCGAAAGAAATGAAAGGGTATGAAGGGTTCATCATGGGACTCTTGGGATATGGGACTTTGGTCAACTATAGGATAAGAAGGGATAATATCTTGATCTTGATCCTTAATAAGAATTATTTCTTTGCCCTTTTGATTAGTCTCTTGACATGGAGCCACTTCTAAGGACAATGTAGGAGTTTGGATCTACACATGGGATTCTTGGGATGATGGATGTTCATTTGAAATAGGAACAATAGGCATTTTAGCACATGAAGGCTTGGGGTCTATAACCTTTGAAGCATGAAAGAAGTTTTTAGCAAGATATAGGTTAGCTTGGATCTCTTTTAGAGGTAGCCCTTGAGGGTTTACATAGTCATTATGAAAAATATTTGGATCTTTGTTTGATGGAGGAATATTGGATATCTTTGCTTCTATATGAAATGGAGGAATGGTGGAATAGGTGAAAGCTATAAGAGGACCACTACTAGACATGTGTTCATAAGTTTGATCTTGCTTGAGAGTAGTATCTTCATTAGATGAGTCATTAGGAATTTCAATTTCAATTATGTCATCATCAATAAGATTTTGGATTTTATGTTTCAACTCCATGCAATCTAAAGTTTCATGCTCATTATGTCTATGATATGCACAATAGTTACTCAAAAAGACAAAACCACAAGAAGTGATTTGAGGCAATGTGATGAGATCATTTTCAAGGAGTTTTTCCAAAGCTAATTCATAAGATTGTCCCAAAGGAGTAAATGATCTATCCCAAGGATATTTGAATGTATTCATGTTTCCCAAAGAGTTGTCATATGATGAATATTGTTGAGATGGGACTGATTCCTCTTGATTTCTTTGATCAAAGATGAGATTCTCTTGATATTTTGAAATAGGTTCTTCATCAAATATTGGTTTATCATTTGAATATTTTTGATCAAACATAGGGTTTTCATGATATTCATTTTGATCAAATTTTGATTATCAAAGATATGATGTTCATGGTGTTTTTCTTGATCATAGAGGTAAGGAAACAATGTTCTTAATGAGAATTGGTTGGATAATGTTTCCATTTCTTTTTCCATTTGTGAATAGAATATTCTCTTGAATTTTTATTGTTAATTGATTTTTGGATCTTAATGAATGTTTTCTTTTTTTTGTAATTAAAGATCTTCAAGTACAACACAATGATTTTATCAATTATCACAAGAAATTTTTCCAAGCAATCTACCTAATGTCAAATTTATCTTTTAGATGGTTCTAATGAGGTAGGCTTTCTAATTTATCAAGGATTTAATATAGATTCTGTTCAAATAGATCTTAAACTTTCATCCCCCAAGTATGTTAAGAGGTTTCCCACATGCACCGAAGTACGATTTTGTGCAATCCGTGAGGACTACTAGAGGAAGGTTGAAAAATTAGGATCCTTTTGTCATGTATCCCATTAAGGATACATGCATTTCTTTTTAGAGTGGGTTGGATCCCCACAACAAAAGCAAGCATATCCCACTTTGGGCTATCCCTCTCACCGACCTCATTAAGGCAAACTCAAGAGGCGAGCCCAACTAAAGTTCTAGCATGGTATTCTTTGTAGGACATTATTTTTTGTTTCTACAAGGTTCAATTTCCAACCCACTAACTAATGAGAATCAAGTATTGCTACTCTTTTCTACAAACAAGGGGTTTTTCAATTAAGTGTTTGGTTTATTCCTTTAAGCTATCCAAATTACTAGATTTTGAAAGGACAAATCCACAATTTAAGCACGCAAATCACTAAGTTTTAAGGCTTACCTTTCCTTGTAGCTAACAAAAGTTAGGGGCATTTTTGAGTTATCTCTATGATTTTATGCTTACCTTGGCTATAGTTCCTTTCCAATGTGCTTTTCCACTAGCAAGTTAGTCAACAAAAACAGCCACAATGAAGGAAACCAAAGATAAATTTGAAGAAACAAAGACAACTTGAATTTTAAGCCTTACTTGTCAAAGCTTTGCCTTCTCTGTTGAATCTGCTCTTTGGATTTTTTGCTTTTATGTGGTCAGACATCCTGCAGGGTCATAAAAATCATTTTACCATAGTCAGATAATAAAAATTCATAGTTTATGCAAAACTGCCCTCAAAATGCTCAAAAGTGCCCTTTAAATGCTTAAAAGTGCCCTTTTAATTAAAAAGTGTTATTTAACTCTATTAGTAAACTCAAAAGTGCACAAATAACTTTCAAAAGTGCTACTAAATTGAGTAAAGGTGGTAAAAATGATGTAAAAGTGCTATGTAAATGAGAAAAAGTGTCATTTTACTGTGTGAAAGCACTGAAAGAAAAGAAGACCAAAGATAGAAGTTGCAAAGGTGATGTAGATCGATGCAAAGGCACACAACTTTTTTGCAAAAGTGCCAGAATAGTGATTGAAAGTGTTGTTTCTTCTCACAAAAGCGTGCTTAATCTGTCAAAAGCATTACTTCCTGAAAAAGTTGAGGGTTAATGACATGCAAATTTGGAAATAATGCAAAATTTCCATATGATTAATAAAGTAGAGCATTCTGCCCCATGGTGAGCACCATTTTGTACACTAAGGAAAGTGTCTTCATAGAATTAAGGGTAATCAATCATTGAAAATAGTAACTAAATACAACCACAAAGCAATAGAGCAACTATTTAGAAAAATAATGACTAATTGAGCATCCTATGGCTCTCTAACTAACAATGTTAATGAATAGCTCTTAGCAAGCTTCCATTAATGATAGTCCTAGAATGAGAATGATAAAGATAACAAGCTATTGCTAACAATTAGATCAAAGTAATTGCTAAAATGCTTCTCAAATGCCTTTCTAAGCTCAAATTGCAAGAGGTTCAATGCAATTCTTAGATGTGTGGATATAATAATGAAGGAATTAGGCCTTCCTTTTATAGATTTTCCAATGGTAGGGGTTGTAGTTGTATTTGATCATGGTTAAACCTTGGTTGAGTCCTTGGTTCCACCCTTTGAAGAAAAAGAAAAGTTTGTGTCCTCAAAGCTTGGGACAAGTAGACAAGATTAATGGACAAGATTCTCTTTCACTTTGAGTGATTAAGATTGAATTTGGCTTGATCCATGTGAATGTCTTTCCTCAAATCTCATTGGTTGCCCGGATTTCCTCACCTTTTGGGTTGTTGAGAGTAATTGAGATTTATTAATTATTTTAATTGATTTATTTTAGCCATGTACTTCTTGAATGGGTTGAATTTAATTTAATACAAGACTATACAATTAATTGATTTAATTGTATTTTGATTTGATTACACTTGATTAAAATGTTCTCAATTTTGATTGATCTTGAATTAAGACTTGATTTTCATTTTGATTGGCTAATTATGCATTGTGATTCAATTGATTCAATTATGTCCTTTATTTGCCTTGATTTTCCTTGATTTTCTTTGATTTGATCTTTGTCCATTTTCAGGTGATTACAACAAGTTCCAATTCCATCCTTTAGATCTTCTTTGAATTTTGTCAGTCGTGGATCTCATAACAAAATTTATCCTCAATCTTGAAATCATAACAATTTCTAGCTCATCAATTTATGTTGGCTAAACTTAAGTATTTAATACTTTCATCCATACTCAGTTAACAAAGAAATGCATTGGCAAACATAAGCTTAGTTAATACTATCACTTGGTATACACTACACTAGCTTGGTGCATATTGAAGTGCTTCATTTACCAACCACATTGCCTTGTACAGTTTGCTTCCTCCTTCATAATAGATCAATGCAACATAATCAAGTCAACAATATAAGGTCATAGACTCAACAATAAGTTACCCAAAGTATTCCATATCCTCATCTGTCATATTTATCTTTCTCCATGTAGATATCTCAGTTGTTCATCTTTTCTCTCCTCTTTACAGATGTTTAGATGTTTGCAACCAAAATGATAAGCACTGTCAAAACTAGTTGACATCAATGACAACATAATGACTGATTTAATTATCTTACATATTATTTCAGTACTCAGTGATCTCTAATCACTGATCTTCAAGTCATTCAGGTATTCAATCAGTTGTAGTTCACCAGTTTGGTTTCATGTTTGGAAATGAGTTAAGAATGTTTGGTTAAGAGCGCATAAGATATTTCAACATGAGAATAAAGTTTCAGTTAATTTGATGGAGCCGACTGTGTGAAGAGACATGTCTACTCATATTGAGTTGCACAGTCCTATTTGTGTTCCATGCTTGGTTTAGCTGTTGGAGATATTATTAAAGAGTTATATTGTTTCTCTATTATGATTTCAAGTAATATCTAACATGCCAACTTGATTATATCATTTGGAAAAAGATACTTATATCCAGTCAATTGTGATTGCAAAGAGTGATTGAAAAGAGAGAGCAGAAGATGTGAAAGTACTGAGATAGTCAATCATTAGTTAAAGATCTATGTGAAGAAGAAGAGATTATATGCTATTCATTGGAACTAATCAAGATAGCGGGTCTACTTTCTAGTTCACCAAGATCCAGAAATAGTGTGTATCTATTATGTAGAAGGTTGCAACCTTCACCATTTGAGCAATGTGCTCTTAGATAGTGTGTCCTCACCTTTAACAAGGTTATTTGTAAAAGACTCCTAATAGGGTCTGACCCTTGACCAAGTCATTATACTTCATTCATTGTAAAGATCAACTCCTAATAGGGTTGTAAGATCTTCTAACATGGATCATTATACTCTAGTGCAATTTATAGTGGGTGCTAATTCCACCGGGGTTTTTACCTATTTGGGTTTCCCCATAACCAAAATTTTGTGGTGTTGTGTTAAGTGTTATCTTATTGTGTATCTTCTTAATATTATTTTGTACTTAATTAGATAAATAATTGAATCTTTTAGATAACTGATTCACCCCCCCACCCCCATTTATCTCTTGGGACTATTCCTAACACTCTCTTCAAATTTCTTACTTCTTCATTCAGCGAATTGTTTCTCTCCAATAGATCTTCTATTGCTACATCACTTTCACTCTAATTTTCATTATCAAATAGACCTTTAGTGTCTTCTTCTTGATATTGAGTGTCATTCAATTGGATTTTGAATTCATTCCTTCTCTTTAAGGATTTCTTCAATTCCTCTCTCGTTGTCTCAAGCTGGTGCAATGCAAACTAGATGTCAATCTTATAATTCTCTATGATCTTTCCCAACTTATAAGCCTCCATCTCCAAGATCTTAGCTCTCAAGTGGTTAGAATTCTTCTAAGAGAACTTTTCTCTAATACCAATTGTTAGAAGTGTTATTGGAAAAGTAAGATACTAAGAGGGGGGGTCAATCAGTTATCTAGAAAATTTTTACTCTTTGATACAAATTCAACATGTATATCATAAATGACATAAACATAAACTTCAATGCTGAAATAAATTTAACTACCAATCATATCCATGAAAATGAAACACATAACACAAATATTTTGGTAACTCGGAAACATTTGAGAGGTAAAATTGGGGTGGGGATGAGAACCACAAATCTTCACTATTGTAGCAATATAGTGTGCATATTAGGGCTATAAAGTTTTGATCTCTTCTGGTGATCTACCCTATAAGGGGTCTGCCCTTCTAAGATCTTTTAGACTTATACAATCTACCTTGATTAAAGGATTTAAACTCACAACTAAGTAAGAACTCAAATAGGATATTTACAAAGGTCTATTAGGACCACTCTATTAAGAGATTTACTCTAATTCACTTGCTAGAATGTATTAGTACCTGATCCTTTAATTTTGACTTCAAATGATGATAGCGGATCTCCTGTTTCCAATTCTTATCTAATCTCAAAATCAAATATAACTTTGTTCTATCCTTTACTACTCTACTCGGTCACTCTGTCTGATCTCATTTTCTGACATTCAAAAACACTACTTCTATTCACATACATGTGAGATCTCCTAAAACTATTTATTAGGGTTTAGATGTCACCTTAAATAAACAACTAATTAATCTTCTAGATCAAGATCAATGATCTAGATTCATCACTTATGTTTCTTATACATTCCCTTTTTTGATTGGTTACATTGCTTGCATATAGGGATTAATGATTTAAATCATAATGCGTAATCAACTCCTTAATTATCTCAACAATTATTAAATCATGTATAGAAGTCATCCAAAATTGTTTACCTACATCTTTGTGCCATTCCAAACACATATACCAAAATTGGTTCACTCAGCATATGAAGTCTTTGGTGCTCAGTCAAATTTTTTCTACATATACTGGCACTCAACACTG
This sequence comes from Chamaecyparis obtusa, assembly GCA_027943335.1. Lineage (NCBI taxonomy): Eukaryota > Viridiplantae > Streptophyta > Pinopsida > Cupressales > Cupressaceae > Chamaecyparis > Chamaecyparis obtusa. The sequence continues at coordinate 1,083,265 of BSBK01004646.1, read as the reverse complement.
ACTTTTCTATACAACTTGGTATTCATACTACTTGATAACTACTCAAATTCTTAGCAACCACTAAATTACTTGGCAGTAACTACTACTCGATTCATATACAAAATATAAGTCCATACATTACTCAGCCTTAGTGGGATGGCTTGGTCGCAGTGATGAACAACTAACTCTACCTTGATAATAACTAAGTATTTGACACTAATAGACAACATGACTTGGAGATCAACATTTATTAAATTCATTATCTATAATTAGTATATTTATATACTCTCATTTGGACACTAATTCCAGAAGGTAGGTTTGACCTTCAGAAGGTGGATTTAACCTTCACATTGGGAAAGTTTCTCTGAGTGAAGAAAGGATCATCCTATCAACTCCTAAAAAAGATGTTAACTTGAAGAAAGGATTGTGTCTTTTAATAGGGACTTTGTACTAGTTTATCTGCTCCTAATAGGGAAAGATCTTGTAACTAAGATACTTTATTTGTGGGTTTCATCCCCACCATGGTTTCTCCCTTAACAGGGTTTCCTCAAAAATAATTCTTGGTGTTCTGATCTGTATTACTTTTGAGGTTTCATATTTGCAATTTATTGTTTTAATTTGAAAAGATAAAGTTTTATATTAATGAAATACAACTAATTCAACCCCCCCCCCCTCCCCTCTTAATTGTATCCAACAATTGGTATCAGAGCTATTGGTTCTCAGAGAGAAATCTTGACCTCTTGAGGTGATCAGAAGATGGCTTATTACAAGAAGGATATACCTAAATTTTATGTTGAAAACTTTTATAGCTAGAAGAACAAGATGAGGACATATTTGTTCTACCTAGGAATGGATTCTTGGATGATTATGAAGAACAAGGAAAATATTATTGCAAAAAGTGATCTGCCTAATGCTATTGATGATGAAAAGACTATTTTTTCCTGCAATATGGTTGCAAGGGAAGCTTTGATAAGCGCACTATCTGAAGTAGAATTTACTAAAGTTAAGGATCTTGATTCATCTCATGAAATTTGTGGAAGACTAGAAGCATTGTATGGAGGAGAAAAGAACACCAAGTAGGTGAAGTTACAAAATTGGAAGACAAAGATTGAAAATCTAAACATGCGATAAGATGAAACTATCAGAGCTTATGTCTAGAGGGTTTCAGAAGTTGTTATAGGGATCATAAATTTAGGAGGCACTTATATTGAAGAAGAGGTCATCACAAAGATTATGAGATCTTGACAACTATTTACAAGCCAAAGTGCAGGTGATTGAAGATATCATTCAATTGACTTGGGGATTCAATAAAGAGATGTTGATAGCTAAGTTAACTACCTTTAAGGTGAAAAAATTATAGGATTCGGTACCTAAGATAGAAATTTCATTCATAATGACAAAAGGACCTCATCAAGCATTCGAGCACCAATAGGGTCAACAAATATCCTAATCTTGGAGACTATGGATTTGATCTAATAGAAATTGATGAGGAAAATAGGAAGATGGATGAACTTGTTTCTCTAATCACAAGAAAGGAGAAAAGAGGTAAGGGTAAATTTAAAGGAAAATTACCTTTAAAATGTTTCTTTTGCAATAAAATTAGTCACTTTGCATCTAGATGTCCTATAAGGGCCTCTGAGTACAAACCTAAGTTCACTAGGCCATATTTTTATGATGAGGAATGCTAATGCTAGTGAAGGTGTTTTCAATGATGATTCAATAGTAGATGAGATTGATTTTGTAGTCATAAAGGATAGTGAGCCTATTCATGAAGAAAAATTCTTATTATCACATGTTGAAAAGAAACCTGAATGGATCATTGATAGTGGATGCTCACATCACATGACTAGTGATAAATTTTGGTTTGTTCAACTTAAGATGTATGATGGTGGAGTTGTCAAATTTGGTGATAATACTCTTAAACTAATTATTGGAGTTGGATCTATTTCTTTGGATGGAAAAACTAACACTAATAATGTATTTCTTATTCATGGACTTAAGCATAACCTATTGAGTGTATGGATAAGGGTTATCAATTACAGTTCAGTAATGGATCATACACTATCAGAGGTCAAAAGGGAAATCTGATTGCATCAAGAACAAAGACAAGAGATAATGTATTTCCATTGAATATCACTGATGAAAAATGTTGTGTTGCTCGAATTGATGAAATTTGGCTATGGAAAAGAAGATTTTGTCATATGAATTTTGATAACATTGTGAAGGCAAGTAACATCAATGCAATTAGGGACTTACCAAAAATTGTGAAGCCTTCTAACACCATGTGAAAAGAATGTGTTATGGGAAAGAAAACAAAAGGGAGTTTCAAGAGAAAGTCATACACTACCAAAGGAAGCTAGATCTAGTACATAAAAATCTTTTTGGTCCTACAAGGATTAGATACTCTTATGGTGAAAGGTATTTCATACTATTTTTTTATGATCATTCTAGAATGATGTGGGTTTCTTTTCTTAAAGAAAATTCAGAAGCATTTGACAAGTTCAATCTTGAAGGAAAGAGTAGAAATTAAATTAGGTCTGAAGATAAGATGTTTGAGGTCAAACAGATGAGGAGAGTTTACATCTAATGCATTTAATTCATACTATGAAGAACATGGGATATGCAAGCATACTTATGCTCTTAGGACTCCATAATAGAATGGGATTGCAGAAAGAAGGACCATAAGTATATTGGATACTACTATAATAATGATGATTGAATTAAATGTATCACATATGCATTAGAGGGAAGCCATTAGTATTGTATTTTACACTTTGATTAGAGTTTGGATCAAGGAAGGCAATACTAAAACACCTTATGAACTTTGGTTTGACTATGCTCCTACTATAAAGTATTTTAGAATCTTTGGTAGAAAATATTTTATCAAAAGAGATGATGAGATCGGTAAGTTTGATTCAAGAAGTGATGAAGGAATCTTTCTTGGTTATTCTTCCAAAAGTAAAGCTTATAGATGTTTCAAATTGAGACTGAGAAAGATGGTTGAGAGTATTAATGTAAGAATTGATGAGAATTTTCAAGCTCAAGAAAGAATTTGTGATCAAAACTTAGAAAAGAATATTGAAGAAGAAGAGTTAGTTTGATTTGACAATAATAGGAAAATATGTGAAAGTGAACAATCTGATGCTCCTAAAAATCCAAGATATGTACCAATAAATCATCATGAAGATTATATTATTGGAGATAGGAATAGAGGCATGTTAACTAGGTCTAAGGCTAGAGAGGAATTATGTCTAATTTCACAAGTGGAACCTAGAACTATTGATGAGGCCTACAAAGATGAATCATGGGTTAATGCAATGAAAGAAGAACCAGATCAAATAATAAAGAAAAAAAATTTGGGAACTAGTTTCTAGACCTAAAAGAAAGAATGTTATTGGAACTAAATGGGTATTCAGAAATAAAATGAACAAAGAGGGAATAGTCATAAGGAACAAAGAAAGATTGGTTTGTAAAGGCTACTCATACTAAGAAGGAATAGACTTTGAAGAAACCTTTGCACCGATGGCTAGGTCAGAGGAAGTGAGACTATTTCTTGCATTTTCTACCCATAAGGACTTTAAAGTGTACTAGATGGATGTGAAATCTTCATTCTTGAATAGTGATCTAGAAGAAGAGGTCTACATTGAGAAGCCTGATGGTTTTCTCTTGAAAAATGAAAGAGACATGGTTTGCAAGTTGAAAAAGGATCTATATGGACTCAAGAAAGCTCCTAGATCTTCATATGAATGACTTGATAGGTATTTATTACATCTTGAAGGTAGTGCAAATAGTAATTTATATTTGAGAACTAGCAAGGATGGAATCCTGATAATAGAAGTATTTGGGGATGATATTATTTTTGGGAGAAATGATGTAATGAGCAATAAATTTTTTGAAGAAATGAAAGATGAATTTGAAATGTCTATCATTGGTGAAATGAAGTTATTTCTTGGTTTGAAAATTACATAAAGTAAACATGGAATTTTCATTTCTCAAACCAAGTATCTCAAAGAGTTAATGAAAATTGGCATGTAAGATTGCAAACCTATTGGAACACCTATGATTACTAGATACAAGCTTACTACAAATGATGAAACTCAAAGTGTCTATCAAACAAAGTATAGATCCATGATTGGAGGATTACGGTATTCAACACATACCATACTAGATATTGCAAATGCAATTGGAATTATTGTGATGTTTCAAGAAGATCCAAAAGAGACTCACTATATTGTAGTAAAAAAGATATTTAGGTATTTGAAAGGTACATTGGAATTTGGGGTATGGTATGATAAGTATGATGACTTTACCCTCAATTAATACACTGATGTAGATTGGGAAGGATGTATTGATGATAGAAAAAGCTCTAGTGGTGGCGCATTATTCTATGGGAAGAGGTTAGTCTCTTGGCTAAGAAAGAAGCAAGATTATGTTTCTCAATCTACTCTTGAATCAGAATATATGGAAAAAATTTTAAATTGTTCATAGGTTATCTAGATGAAAGAGATGTTGAAGGATATTAGAATAAACTTTGAAGAACTAGTTGTGATTCATTGTGATAATACAAACACAATCAATATGTCAAAGAATCATGTTATGCACTCAAAAACCAAACATAACTCAATCAAGTATCATTATTTGAGAGAGAAAGTTGCAAAAAAGGAATTTGGAGTTGAGAATGTCAGTAAAAATGAGAAATTAGTAGATATATTCACTAAACCTTTGCCAAAAGATATCTTTTAGTATCTCAAAGATATGTTTGGGATGAAACCCCCTCCTTGCAAGAACTAGATGGTGTAATAATGCATTAGTCTAGTAGCTATCAGAGTTATATTCTTCACTGTACTTGATGCTTGGATACACTCCTCAGGGAGAGTGATCAAAGGAGTTAACAAGAACTTACCTGGGTGATTGAGCACCTGAGAGTGAAGATTTGTAAGAGAGGAGAAGGAGAATCCTAGAGAGATATGTAAAGGATATCTAACACTTTTTTCCATTGATGTAAAAGGGGGAGTGATATGTGAAAAACCCTATTGTATTAATGGGAGTAGAGTGAAGACATTGAGAAGGTTGTATAATATGTTTGGATTGATAGTTTTTCATCATATGTTGCCATCAATGCCAAAGGGGGATATTTTTAGGAATATTTCTTACATTCGTGTGTTGTCATTGATGTAAACATATGATTGTGAGGGATCGCAAAACTGGTGAAGAAGATATTGAGAAAAATGTTTCACTAAGTGCAAGAAAGAGTACATAAGGCATGTGATGATTTGTGTTGCGTCTCTGAGTCTACGAGATTATATTTTTGTATGGTACAATATTTAGAATGGTTGTCTATGATCGTAGAATCTAATTATTTGATTATAGTAAGTTATAGTGAAAATAGTGTGGATTGGTCATAGGACAATGTAGAGGAAAATGGTGAAATGGTTACTGTAATTTTGAGTAAGACATGTATGTGAGATAGAGTTATGTCTGGTGAGATTAGGACATGGCATAAGACACTTTTCACTTTAGCTTATGTAAACATGAGGTCACATTGATCATGGTGATGTTAGTCGTAGTGTGTAACCTTTCAAAGTCTTATTTGGTGTCAACCTAATAAATCATTTGTATCATGTATAAAGGAGTGATTCAAATGATGCAAAGAGTGTGGGTGCAAATGAAAATGGGTGGATGTGAAGACTTTTGATGTAGAGAAGGCAGTGTGATAATTGTACTTCATTGGAACTATTTTAGCAAATGAGTTGTTGTTAGTTAGTTCATTATCTGTAATCGGTATATTTATATACTCTCATTTGGACAGTGGTTCCAGAAGCTGGGTTCAACCTTTAGAAGGTATATTTAACCTTCAAATTGGGCAAGTTTCTCTGAGCAAAGAAAGGCTCATCCTATCAACTCCTAAAAGGGTTTTTGACTTGAAGAAAGAAGTTTGTCCTTTAATAGGGACTTTGTACTGGTTGTATTTATCTACTTCTTATAGGGAAAGATCTTGTAAATGAGATACTTTATTACTAGTACATTATTTATGGGTTTCATCCCAACTAGGGTTTTTCCCTTAACAAAGTTTCCTCGAAAATAATTCTTGGTGTTCTAATCTATGTTATTTTTGAGGTTTCAGATTTGCATTTACTATTTTGATTTGAAAAGATAAAGTTTTACATTAATAACATGAAATTGATTCACCCCCCCCCTTAGTTGTATCCGACAAATTTATGACACTAACAAATCATAGAAATGGTGATGGGTTGTGGCTCTTTCGAAGGGTGTAAATTGTTAAAGGTTGTGACGATTGCAAAGGTGAAACATGATGAAGAGGTGTGACTCCCCCCCACATTGGAAGCTATAAAATGGATAAGGTTTTATTTTAGGACATTCAATTTAAATCAATGTGGGGTATAATATATTATTCACAAAGAAAAAATAGAAAGTGGTGACTCAATTCTTTTTTTTCTTAACTGAAAGGTATCCCCATGATATAGCTCAATGCCCAGCATGTCTTACCTTGGTATTACATATTGCGAAGTTGGGGTTCCAGAAGTGGTGAGCTAAGGAAAGAATAGCTCTCTAATAATTAATGGAAAATAAAATGGAATGAGAAAAAAATAATAAGTGACTACTTCAAAAGGAAAAGTTATGAAAATTCATGACACTCGCAAAGGAAAAAACTAGTGAAGGTTTGTGACTCTATCGAAGATTGGAAATTGTGAAAGCTTGTGATGATTGCAAATGAAAAACATGATGAATAGGTGTGACTCTCCTCCCACATTGGAAAATATAAAGGGAAGAAAGATTCATTTTAAGAGGACATTCAAGTGAAATCAATGTGGGGTATAATACATTATTCACAAAGGCAAAGTTATGAAAGGTTGTGACATGCACAAAGAATAGAAATGGTGAAGGACTGTGACTCTTTTGAAGGGTGGAAATTGTGAAAGTTTTTCATGATTGCAAAGGGTAGACATGATGAAGAGATTTGACTCTCCCTCACCTTGGAAGATACAAAAGGGAGAAGTTTTCAATTTAGGACATTCAAGTTTAATCAATGTGGGGTATAACATAATATTAAAAAAGGAAACAATCTAAAGTGGTGACTCAATTTTTTTTTGTTAACTTAGAGGTATCCATGTGACTAAGTCTAGTGCCCAAACTTCCTTACCTTGGTCTTACATATTGTCAAGTTGGGGTTCAAAAAAGATGATTTGAGGTAAGACTAGCCCTCTAAGGATTAATGAAAGAGAAAAAGGAATAAGAAGAAAATAAGGAAGTGATTCATTCATAAGGAAAAGTTATAAAATGTTGTGACACTCACAAAGGATAAAAATAGTGAAGAGTTGTGACTCTTTCCAAGAATGGAAATTATGAAAGGTTGTGACTCTTTCTAAAAAAAGATATGGTGAAGAGATGTGACTCTCCCCCACATTGGAAGATGCAAAGGGGATAAGGTTTCAGTTTAAGAGGGCATTCAAATAAAATCAATGTGGGGTATAATACATTATTCACAAAGGAAACAATGAAAAGTGGTGACTTAATTCACTTTTTTTGTTAACTCAAAGATATAATTATGAATCAGCTCAATGCCCAAACTTCCTTACCTTGGTCTTACATATTGTCAAGTTAGGGCTGAAGAATGGGTGAGCTAAAGAAAGACTCACCCTATGAGAAATAATGGAAAAGAAAAAGGAATATGAAAAAAAATAAGGAAATGACTCATTCAAAAGGAAAAAGTTATGAAAGGTTGTGACACTCACAAAGGACAAAATTGGTGAAGGGTTGTGACTCTTTCTAAGGGTGGAAATTGTGAAACGTTGTGATGATTGCAAAGGGTAGACATGATGAAGAGGTGTGACTCTCCCCCACATTGGAAGATATAAAGGGGAGAAGGTTTTATTTTAGGAAGACATTCAAATGAAATAAATGTGGGGTATAAAATAGATTATTCACAAAGGAAATAATGATAAGTGGTGACTCAATTTTTTTTTTTGTTAACTCAAAGGTATCCTTGTGACTCAGGTCAATGCCCAACCTTCCTTAGCTTGGTCATACATATTGTCAATTTGGGGTTCAAAAAGGGGTGATTTAAGGCAAGACTAGCCCTCTAAGAATTAATGGAAGAGAAAAAGGAATAAGAAAAAAAAATAAGAAAGTGACTCCTTAAAAAAGAAATGTTATGAAAGGTCATCACACTCGCGAAGGACAAAAATAGTGAAGGTTTGCGACTCTTTCAAAGGGTGGAAATTGTGAAAGGTTGTGATGATTGCAAAGGGAATACATAATGAATAGGTGTGAATCTCCCCCACATTGGAAGATATAAAGGGGAGAAGGTTTCATTTTAAGAGGAAAATCAAGTGAAATCAATGTGGGGTCTAATATATTGTTCATAGAGGCAATAATGAAAAGTAGTGATTCGATTCTTCTTTTTTTGTTAACTCAAAGTTATTCCTAGAACTCAACCCAATAACCAATCTATCTTACCTTGGTTTTACATATTATCAAGTTGGGATTCATGAAGGGGTGAGTTGACGCAAGATTATACCTCTGCAAATAAATGGAAGAGAAAACAAAAAAAATAAAAAATATGTGTCTCTTTCAAAAAGAAAAGTTATGAAAACTTGTGACACTTGCAAAGGACAAAAATAATAAAGGGTCATGACTCTTTTGAGGGTGACAATTGTAAAATATTGTGATGAATTAAAAGGGAATACATGATGAAGATATGTGACTATCCTCCACATTGGAAGATACAAAATGGAGAAGGTTTCAATTTAGGAATAAATTCAAGTGAAATCAATGTGGGGTATAATATATTATTCAAAAAGGCAATAATTAAAAAAATGTTGACTCAATTTTTTTTGTTAACTCAAAGGTATTCCCATGACTTGACCCAATGCTCAATCTACCTTACCTTGGTCTTACGTATTGTCAATTTGAGGTTCAGGAAGGAGTGAGCTAAGGAAAGACTAGCCCTCTAAGGCTTAATGGAAGAGAAAGAAGAATGCGAATAAAATAAGGAAGTGATTCCTTCAAAATAAAAATTTATCAAAGGTTGTTACACTCACAAAGGACAAAAAACATGAAGGGTTGTGACTCTTTCAAAGAGTTTCAATTGTGAAAGGTTGTGATGATTACAAAGGGAAAATATGATGAAGAGATGTGACTCTCATCCACATTGGAAGATACAAAGGGGAGAAGATTATATTTTACGAGGACATTCAAATTAAATCAATGTGGGGTATAATATATTATTCACAAAGATAAAAATGAAAAGTGGTGACTCAATTCAATTTTTTTGTTAATTTAGTGGTATTTTTGTGACTTAGCATAATGCCCAACCTACCTTACCTTGGTATTACATATTCCTAAGTTGGGTTTAAGGAAGGGGTGAGTTGAGAGAAGACTAGTCATCTAAGAATTAATGGAAAATAAAAATGAATAAGAAGAAAATAAGGAAGTGACTCCTTAAAAAGGAAAAGTTATGAAAGGTTGTGACACTTATAAATGACAAAAATGGTGAATTTTTGTGACTCTTTCGAAGGGTGGAAATTATGAAAGGCTGTGATGATTACAAAGGATAGATATGATGAAGAGATATGACTCTCCCCCACATTGGAAGATACAAAGGTGAGAAGGTTTCATTTTAGGAGGATATTCAAGTGAAATCAATGTGGGGTATAATATATTATTCACAAAGGCGACAATGAAAAGTGGTGACTTGATTCAATTTTTTTTGTTAACTCAAAGGTATTCCTATGACTCATCACAACTCCCAAACTGACTTACCTTGGCTTTTCATATTTCCAAATTGGGGTTTAAGAAGGGGTGAGCTAAGGTAAGACTAGCTCTCTAAGAACTAACAGAAGAGAAAAATGAATAAGAAGAAAATAAGAAAGTAACTCCAAAAAGAAAAGTTATGAAAGGTTGTGACACTCACAAATGAAAAATGAAGGTTTGTGACACTTTTGAAGGGTGGAAATTGTGAAAGGTTGTTATGATTGCAAAAGAAAAACATGATGAAAATGTGTAACGCTCCCCCAAATTGGATGATATAAAAAAAAGAAGGTTTCAATTTAGGAGGACATTTAAGTGAAATCAATGTGGGATATAATATATTATTCAAAAAGGAAGCAATGAAAAGTGGTGAATCATTTTATTTTATTTTTTTAACTTAGAGGTATCCTATGACTCAACCTAGTGCCCAACCTCCCTTACATTGGTCTTACATATTGCCAAGTTGAGGTTTAGAGAGGGGTGAGCTAAGGAAAGACTAGCCCTCTAATGATGCACACAATATCTAGCAAACCATGAACATTGGGTAAGCTTGAGATTCAAAGTTAAACTTTGTACCAATGGTAAGAAAATCGATGGCCCAAGACAACTTTTCTACCCATGCAGGTTGTGATGTAAAGAGCACAACAAGAAGACAAGGAAATGTACCACCTCCTTTACAATTTCTCAATCTTGGATTTGGCACAACCCAATCTTCCTAACCATGGGATATGAGTTATATCAACCAAGTAGTGATGTATAAGCACCTTCCCAACTTCACTTCAATACCCTAAGGTCTTACAGCAATTCTTCCAAAATAAGGACTTAGGGACACTTTCCCTATTTTAGACCAAATGTGTAAATTTTCACCAGTAACACTTCCTACCCAACTTAAAGGTTGGAACACCTTATTTGGGAAATATGAATAGAGAATCAATAAAAAAATTCATTCCACAACACCCACAATACACTAAACTCAAATTGACCAATACATCCTATTAGATCTCTTCAAATGGCTTTTGGTGTAAAAATTCCCACTATGGATGATATTGAACAAACTAAGGGAAGATTAAAGTACCCTTTTGGATGAATCTAAGATCCCCAAAGTCCCAAGGACCAAATCCACTCCAACAACACTCAACCCTCACAATGCTCACAAACCTAATTGGCTAGATTAGGCTTGGATTGCACTACATGTGATCAAGGATGGGTATAGAGAATCAATGAAGGGTTTTTGAAACCTTTATCTACCTCCAAAACACTCAAATCCACCTTCTAACCAGTCTTTCCAATCAAATCAATTGTCTACACACCACTTCATACAACCAACTAGCCAAATACATAGAGATATTTAGCCTAGGGCTTTTTGCAAAACCCTTCAGACCTCTAGATCTCACCCTGATCCTTGGTAATCATTAATAATACATTCCTAAATTTCATTTCCCAAGTGGCCATGGAATTCCACTAGGGAAATGTCAAGTTAGGGCCCCATTTGTGCAACAGGCCTGGTTTGGCCTCCTTCTTGGACTACCTTTTCAAATTTGTTTATATATTTTGTTATACATACCCAAATGAAAATAATCCATCTATTCTAAAAATTATATTCACAAATATTTCTAATCATGTCATTAATTTGATTTGGTCACTCCGTACACATTTGTACTAAGCAGGGTTTGCTCAGGAAAACTGGTGTTTTTTCATTAAAATTTCATCAAACTTCATATTAAAATGTCTAACCTCTTGGAGAGTCTTTAAAATTCTTAAATATGTCCAAATCAAAGTTCCAAATATTCCATGAGCACTTGTGACCATTGGTAACCAAATTTAAACTTCTCGAGCAATTTTTCAAAAGTTTCTTGAGTAACTTTTACATCTTTTGCAACATTTCTTGTAATTTCCATTTTTTCAATCCTAATCACTTGGAAACCTATAGAAACACCTATACCTAACTAAATATTCTCAAAATCATCCAAATCATTAAAATCATGTCCAAAACTCCTAAAACACACAAAAAACCTAATCACACCTATCACCTATGGACTTGAAATCCAAGTGGACTAAGGCATCCTAAGGCTTACAAGTATGCCATATGGATCCTTGACCACATAAGAAGGATGATCTCAAGGATCCATCATATTATTACAAAGTAAAACATAAAATAAAACATGAGGAACATCCTAGATGTTTCCCTAGGTGCCCTGCACCATACTCCTCAAGACAAAAGAACTCAAGTCTCTTGAGTTGGGATATCTTCTAGTTTGAATCCAACCTTTTGAATAGCTTCAGGAGTCATCCTAGTTGCATCTTCCAATGTTTGATGTTTCCATTTGACTAAGAATTCATAGAATGTAGTCCTCCTTATTTTTTGTGTTACTCTCTTGTCCAGGATGCTCAATCTCTAGAATGGATGGTGTAGGTAACTCTTTCATCTCCTTGCCATGTTGAATATCTTCCTCACCTACAACACAAACATCACTAATAGGACCTTTATATGCATATAAGTTGGCCAAATTGAAGATAGGAGATAAACCAATATGAGAAGTCAATTCAATCTTGTAGGCATTGTTTCCACACTTCTTTAGGATTTTGAAAGGACCAAGTTTCTTCATCATAAGGTTGGTGTAATTATCCTCAAGTAGACTTTCCTTCTTGAGATGAATCATCACCATATCCCCTACCTCAAACTAAAAATCTATTCTCTTCTTATCTACATGCTATTTGTACTTATCTGAGGTGTTTTGTGGCTTTGTTTTGACCTGCCCATGGATGTTCTTCATAACCTTGGCAAAGTCTTCAGACAAGACACTCGTAAAATCCATATCCTTAACATATTTGATTTTTGATACACCCCTAGGGTGAATGCCATACACAATCTAAAAAGGATTTAAACAAGTGCTCATATTAATAGAGTCATTATAGGAGAGCTCTTCTTGGGCCAGAATAGAATCCCAAGTAGCCCCATACTCTTGGATTAGGCATCTCAATAAGTTACCAAGTGATCTATTTATAACTTCAGTCTGACCATCAGACCGTGGGTGATACACAGAGCACAAAGATACATTGGTTCCAAGTTTTCTCCATAGTGTTCTCCAAAAATGTCCCAAAAACTTAGGGTCTCTATTAGATATGATTAACAAGGGTAAGCCATGAATTCTAACAACTTACTTAAAGAATAACCCTACTATATGAGATGCATTATGATTTTTCCTACATGGTATAAAGTGTGCTATTTTAGAGAACTTGTCCACTACTACATAAATACTATCAACTCCATTTTTACTCTTAGGAAGACCAAGGGAAAAGTCCATACTTACTAAATCCCATGGCTTTGAAGGGACGAGATATGGGATATACAACCCTGAATTTGATGTGTGACCCTTTTCTTATTGACAAACTAATCAATTCTCCACAAATTTTTTGACATCTGTTTGTACCTTGGGCTAGTGGTAGAATCTCCTTACAAGTTCAAGTGTTCTATCCACACTAAAGTGTCCTACTAAACTCCCATAGTGCTTCTCTTTGATTATGTTTTCCCTTATGGATCCTTTTGGCACACACAACAAACTTCCTTTGAAAATTAATCCATCCTGCACAAGGAATTCTGAGAAATCAATGTGGTATCTCTCTATGATGTTAGTACAAACTTGATAAGCCTCCTTGAAGTCATCATTTGTGGCATACATATCTTTCATAGCATGAACCCCAACACTCTCCAATCGAGTGGTTTGAATGGTTAAGTATCTCCTACTAAGAGCATCAACAACTTTATTCACAATCTCTTTCTTATGTTTGATAGTAAAGGTGTAAGATTGTAAAAATTCCATCCATTTCACATGCCTACGGTGAAGTTTATCCTTCCTATTTAAGAAACTTAGAGCATGATTATCTATAAAAATAATGAACTCCTCGGGAAATAAGTAATGCCTCCATTTTCTAAGGGATTGAACCATAGCATATAGTTCAAGGTCATAAGTTGAATATTTTTGTTTTGCTTCATTCAACTTCTCACTAAAGAAGGCAACTGGATTCCCTTCTTGGCTTAGGACCCCACCAATAGCCTTTTTTCTAGCATTACACTCCATTGTAAATACCTTGTGAAAGTCTGGTAGAACGAGGATGGGTTGTTCTATAGTTTTTTTCTTCAACAACTCAAATGATTCATTAGCTTCATTAGTCCATTCAAAAACACATTTCATTCACCCATTAATGGTGTTAATAATATGATTATATATGCCACTAAATTTTCTAATGAATTTCCTATACAAACTACACAATCCATGGAAATGTTTTTACCTATGAAGTAGTAGTAGGTGGTGGCCAATTGAGGATGGCTTCAACCTTAGAAAGATCCATCTTGAGACTACTTTTGGATATCACAAAACCTAAGAACACAAGTTCTTCTTTAAGGAACACACACTTCTCCAAATTGACCTTCAATTGTTCCTCATGGAGCTTCTTCAATACCATTTCCAAATGCTTGAGATGTTCATCCTTGCTCCTACTAAAAATCAAAATATCATCAAGATATACAACAAAAAATTTATTGAGAAAAGGTTTCAAAACTTCAATTACAAGTCTCATGAAAGTTCTTGGAGCATTTGAGAGACCAAAATAAATTACAAGCCATTCATAAATACCCTCAATGGTCTTGAATGTTGTCTTCAACTCATCTCTAGCCCTTATCCTTATTTGATGATAGCCACTTTTGAGATCCACCTTGGAGTAATAACTTGCTCCCCCTAAACAGTCCATAGATCCTCCATTCTAAGTATAGGAAACCTATATCTTATGGTTATCCCATTTATTGTCCTAGAATTTGTACATAACCTCCATGTACCTTCTTTCTTATGTGCTAAAACTACACAAGGACTCACACTCTTCCTAATGAACCCTTTGGACAATAATTCTTCAATTTGTCTTTCTATTTCCTTATTCTATTTAGGGGTCATTTTGTATGCTACCTTGTTTGGGAGTGTGGCCCCTAGTATGAGGTTTATGAAATGAATTACTTCCCTTTATGGTGGTAAGGTTTCTAGGGTACTTCTTGAGATCAAACCACTTTATTAATCCAATAGTACCTTAACTTCTTTGGGACATGCATCTCTACTAGTAGCTTTGAAATTTGGTTATTCTAGGGGTTTCCTTTGAGGTCTCATAACTAATGAAAAACAAGGTTTATCCTTCTCCTTTAGGACCTTCATGAACTCTTTCTCTCCTACACACATGAAACTACTCACAGCATGCTTCTCTTTCCCATCATTAGCAAGTGGATTCATAACATACTCAACACTAACCTTGTAAATGGTATATACAAAATTTCTCCCATCATGTTTAGCATTGACATAAAATTTCCAAGGCCTCCCTAAAAAAATGTGACATGCATCCATTTCAGTAACATCATACAAGACTCTATCCACATATTCACATGTGTTAAACTCTACCCAAACTTGTTCACAAATTAGTGTTTCTTTGTCTTTTATCAACCATGAGGATTTGTAAGGAAATGGATGAGGTATTCTTTGTAGTTTAATTTTATCAACCAACTCCCTAGAGGCAAGATTATCTATTGATCCAGAGTCTACAATCACTTTGCATACCTTATTGTTTATTCTGCAACTTGTCCTAAATAGTGACTTCCTCTGAGGTGGCTTTGAAGTATTAGGTACTCTTAAGAGTTTCCTTTTCATCATGAGGAATTCTCCTTGTTTTGGATTTATAGGTCTTGAAGTTGTGGTGTGATAAGAGGACACACTCTAACTATCCTCCTCTTGTTTCAACTACACCCTTCTATCTCCTCCTTGTCTATTTGTATCAAGCTTATCATGACACCTAAAAGATTTGTGCCCAATCTAGTTACAAGTGAAGAATTTACTAGTGAAGACACTAGGTCCTCCTCCAAAAAACCTCCCTCTATTTTTTTACCTCCTACCTCTGAATGCACCCTTGTTTCTTGATTCACCTTGGGTCTTAGGGAATGATCCTCTCCCATTCAACCTACCTCTGCCTCTGAAGTTGTTCCTTCTTCCTCTATTATTTTTTTCTCCTTTCCTCCTATTCTTCTCCTCAAACCTTAGTGCCATTTGATAGCACTTGTGGACTATCTCAGGGTTGAACAAACTTAGTTCATCTTGGATGCGAAATCTGAGACCATTTAAGTACCTTGCCAATTTTTGTTTCTCACTCTATGGTATCTTGGCTTTAAGAGTCATTCTATGGAACTCTTGTGTGTAAGTACTCACATCAAGGTATTTTTATCTTAGAATTTGGAGTTTCTTATGTAGGAATAGTTCATAATCCTTTCGGACAAACTATCTCTTAATCTCCATCATCATCTTCTTCCAAGTGTTGATTGGATTTCTCCCTTCTTCTATCTTTTTATTTTTCAAGAAGTTGCACCAAATAAGGGTTGGACCCTCCATTTTAGACTTATCCAATCTCACCTTCTGGCTCTTAGATACTTCCTCACATTTGAAGTAATTCTCTACTACTTCAATCCAGTCTATGAATTCCTCTAGATTCATATTGCCAAGGAACATGGGGATGTCACACTTATCTTTCCTTCCAACCCTTTCTAGGGCCTCTAAGAGGGGTCTTTGGTGAGTAGGTACCTCTCCTCTTTCATGTATGGGAGTATCTTCCTGATCTAACTCCTTAGCAACACTCTTCCCTTGGTTTCTCTTTAACTTCTCCAATTCTATTTCAAGCCTCCTCCTACCAACTTTCTCTCTCAAAATATTTTCCAATTAAACATTGGTCATTCTTGAGGGGATTTATTCATCACCATGATCCTCCATGATTCAAGTGGCTTCCCAAAGAACAATCCTAGGGCTCTGATACCACTTGATGTAGAGAGC
Source organism: Chamaecyparis obtusa (assembly GCA_027943335.1). Classification (NCBI taxonomy): domain Eukaryota; kingdom Viridiplantae; phylum Streptophyta; class Pinopsida; order Cupressales; family Cupressaceae; genus Chamaecyparis; species Chamaecyparis obtusa. The sequence goes on along the minus strand of BSBK01004646.1, from coordinate 1,066,664 downwards.
ACAACAATAAGACAAGGAAATGTACTATCTCCTTCACAACTCCTCAATCTTGCATTTGGCACAATATAATCTTCCTAAGCTTTGGATATGAGGTATATCAACCAAGAAGTGATGTCTAAGAACCTTCCCTACTTCACTTCAATACCCTAAGGTCTTACACCAGTTCTTCCAAAATGAGGACTTAGGGACACTTTCCCTATTTTAGACCAAATATGTAAATCTTCACCAGTGACACCTCCTACCCAACTTAAAGGTTTTTTGGCAATATAAATAGAGAATCAATCAAAAAATTGATTCCACAACACCCATAATACATTGATCTCAAACTGACCTATGAATGCCACTCGATCTCTTCAAATGGCTTTTGGTGTGAAAATTTCCACTATAGATGAGACTTAAAAAATTGAGGGAAGATTCAAGTACCCTTTTCTGTTTCTCTAAGATCCCCAAATTCCCAAGGACCAACTCCACTCCAGCAACACTCAACCCTCACAATGCTCACAGACCTAATTAGCCAAATTAGGCTTGGATTACACTACAAGTGATCAAGGATGGGTACATAGAATCAGTGAAGGGTTTTTTAAACCTTCATATACCTCCAAATGATTCAAATCCACCTTCTAACTAACCTCTCTAATCAAATCAATTATCTACATACTACTTCATACAACCAACTAGCTAAATACATAGAGATATTTAGCCTAGGGCTTGATGCAAAACCCTTCAGACCTCCATAGCTTTCCCTGAGTCTTAGGAATAATTAATAATACATTCTTAACTTGAATTTCCCAAGTTGACATGGAATTCTACTAGTCAAATGTCAAGTTAGGGCCCCATTTGTGCAATAGGCCTGGTTTGGGCTCCTTCCTGGACTGCCTTTTCAAATTTGTTTATGATATTTTCTGTACAAACCCAAATGAAATCAATCCAAGTGTGCTAGAAATTAGATTCATAAATATTTCTAATCATTTCATTAATTTGATTTCGTCACTCCGTACACGTCCATTCCAGGTAGGGTTTTCTCAAGAAAATTGGTTGTTTTTCATTCAAACTACATCAAACTTCATGTTACAATGTCTAATCTCTTATAGAGGCTTGAAAATGCTTAAATATGTTCAAATCCAAGTTCCAACCAGTCCATAAGAAGTTATGACTGTTGGAAACTAGATTTGAACTTCTCAAGAAACTTTTCAAAAGTTGCTCGAGCAACTTTTACATCTTTTGCAACATTTCTTGCAATTTTGTATTTTTACAATCCTAATGACTTGGATACCTATCTAGACACCTATACCCGACTAAATATTCTCAAAATGATCCAAATCATTAGAATCATGTCTGAAATTCCTAAAACACTCAAAATACCTAATCACACCTATCAGCTATGAACTTGAAATCCAAGTGGACTAAGGCATCCCAAGGCTTATAAGTGTGCCTTATGGATCCTTCACCACACAAATTAGATCAAAAAATAAGAAGGATGATCTCAAGGATCCATCCTATTATTACAAAGAAAAACATAAAAGAAAACATGAGGAACATCCTGGATGTTGCCTCAGATTCCCTACACCAGATTGTGGTGACTCAATTGTTATGAATGGCAGTGACCCTTTCAGAAATAAAGTATAAATTAAATTTCATTCCAAGTATTAAAGGAGGACTTATCAGCCATTATCCTTCATCCATTGTCTCCCAATAAATCAAACAATCAATCAATTAGAAAGATAAAGAAAACAATAATCAAATTCACATCAATTATCACTTCAACTTGGGATCAAGAATACATACAATTCAAAAATCAAGCATCACTCTATCAAATAAACATGCATTCAATTACCATCCATCAACATGTCAAACTAGCATTTATTATATCATCACTTTCTAATCATCTACTTGATAATTATTTAATTATAACTCACCAATACCTCAAATCATCAAGCCAGTCAAATCTATTTTACAATAATTTGTCTTACAACATCTAGAGAATCTAAATATTATTATATATTGGTATGAAGTACTAGTTCTTATAATAAATATCATAATGGGTCTTATTTATGATTTCTTACTTATGAATAGTGGTCCTATTTATGAATTCTTACTTATAAATAATGTGTATGAATATGATATTTTTATGGCACTCTTTATTTGGAGAATACATGCAATAATGTGTAACTCTTATATGTTTATCATAGTCAATCATGGTAGGGATAGTAAGGGAATACAAGTAGGGAGAATCTGTTGTGAGGTCTTCTTCTAAGTGCACCATCTCATGGTGGCGACAGATAGTCCCATGAGGCCAAGGGGGCACAAGGATGCCATGTCCTTAGGCTTAGAAAGAAAGGATGCTTCAAACACCCTATTTTTGTTTCCTCAAACTCTTTCCTTTATTGTCCATTATGTTAAGGAGATCTAATCATAGGAGGGAGGATAAGCATGATGTTTTGGGAATCCTAGCCTAAACTTTCTTCATCTTTGAGCTATCCTAAGGCTGATTGGAATCTTTCTGCTGAGAGGATTAAGTTTTGCCTTGATCCTTTTGAAAGGATTGGGATGTGAAGACTTTTCTTGAGGATGATGATGTTGCACTGCTACCAAATTATTGTTTCATATGATGCTACTATAGAATTTTGGTGCATAACTTTGAAAACTTTAAGTAATGTTGAGCGTTTCTATGAATTTCTCATAGGATTTAGATATAATTTTTCAGAGTTGTGACTACCATATCCCCTTCCTTAATTTGTCAAACAATGGCAAAAAATATATTCTTCTATCCAAGACATGGATCCCAATGCAAGAACAAAGGTAGATGTAGGTACATTCTTTAAAAAAATGAAGTACAATTGGCACAATTCTTGAGGTACATATTTTTGGCAAACACAAAAAAATTTGTCGAGCCCTAGAAATCTTGAAAAACCCACAAAACATATGTAGCTTAAAAAAATTTCCAACCAAGAAGTTAGATTTTTTATTTAAACAAAATCTTAGTTAGTTGAAAACAATGAGCCCTAGGGCAGAGCTAAATCTCAAAAAAATTGATCTTAAATCACAAAGGCTTGTCACTGAAACCCTAGGTCATGTTTGAGAAGTCTAAAGTGTGGTGTCAAAATAGATAAAGAAGAAAAAAAAATAGTTTGAAATGCCATAAATGCAAGCTAAAAAACTGAGGAAATCCCATGTGCAAAAAATAGCCAAAACTAAGATCATATGAGTTAGAAAAGGGTTGACTAATGTAGATAACCCATAAAGGGTCATATGGAAGGTTAAGAGCCATCGAGCAGAAGAAGGGTCACCAATTAGCAGAAGAATGATGACAAAAATATATGGAAATCATGATGCAGAAAAAAATGACCACATATAGAGGACTAGTGATGCATGGGAAAAGAGCTTGAGCCATAAAGAAATCACAAGCATAGGAAAAAATGACTACGAGAAGACCAAAAAAATGCAAAAACATATTTTTTTTTGTAGAGAAATGGTTCTCAAACCAAAGAGAACAAACATGAAACTTAAGAAAACATGAAATCTTGTTTTGTTTTTAAGGTAAGGATTTCGAATAATTTGGAATCAAAAGCAAAAACACTCATCCCTACAATGTAATGACCCTTACTAATAGGATCACTAAAAACCCCAAATCTGAATTGAGACAATTTGTCAAACACTTGGCGTGCACTGAATTGTTTTGTTTGTAATGTAGTGTTTCAAGGTTGTAAATGTTGAGCAACAAATTCACAAGTACAATTAAGATAATAATGCCAATATGCAATGATGAACAATGAACAATAGTAGTACCAATAGTAATATTCAGAAATTCCAATCATTTGGCACCTTACAATCAACAATGATATACTCTCCTATTAAGCAATGACCAACTTCAAAGTCTGATTACAATGTGCTATCAAGGACTGATTCAAATAACTGAATTCTGAGAGTTACAACTAGGACAATTTCAGACTTCAATACAATGAACTATTTCCAAACAAAGACAATGCAAGGACCACACAATATCTCTTGAATTATGATCACTACAAGACTGATTACAATATAGCAATGACCAATTTTATTGACTATTTTTCACCAGTACTAGACTGTGGTAACAATGTCTGAATATATGCAATGTTATACAATTTTTTTGACATCCAAAACAATGTATAAGAACCTGGAATCACTCCTCCAATGCTGATGACAAATGTTGATGCACTGATGACTGAACTGATCCCAAACTGCTCCTCAAAACTCTATCATACTGCCACTTGATGCAGGCCGTCCTTGGGCCGTACTATACGGCTCCTGCATAAAAAGATTTTCAAGGTTCTATGTCCCCACAAAGATATAATTAGAATCACCTAGGGTGCATTTATGTTCCCTCAAATGCATAAATTCAAACTCCTGAAGGTGTGAGAGATATGAGAAAAAATGTATGGCTCAGGCCCTATTTCAGACTTCTCAGAAAATGCACAAAATGAACTCCAAATCCCTCCAAATTAATTCACCAATAAAATGATGAATTCCAAACCCTTATTCAACCAACTTCAAACCCTCAAATCAATCCTCAAATTAAATCCAACATGAAATGGCTAAGTACCATCTCCAATGAGCAACCCTTCAGAAGATATTTCACTTCCTCAGTTATGCTAATCCAAGGGAGTTATCGTTCCCAAAGATCAAATGATATTTGCAGACCAAAAGACTACAAATTTCTCCACAATGGAAGAAGTAGAAGAAATCCCAAAATCAACTTCCCCAAATGAATGCCCAAGCCCTCTATTTATTCACTTTTCTAAGAAGTTACTAAGAACTTCTAGAAGCATCCATTATAAAATCCAATTATAATGCACTTTTATAATAAAGTAACTTTATAAAATAAAAAGTGCAATCTCAACTTAAAATTATAACATATGGGCCCTGCTAACACATAATAATAAAATATAAGCTCAACTTCACTTTTCCAATAGCAAATATGACCAACTGATCTCCAAAATTGACTCTCTTTCCAAATCATTTGCTTACGAGAGCTGATGATAGGCAAATCCAATATGAAAAATCATGTCGCTAGAAAGGGGACATGACAGTTCACCCTTCTTGAAATTGCTTGCCCTCAAGCAATCTTAATGCTGGATGCTACAAAATCACTTCACTCTCCCAAGTAGCATCCTCAACAGGTAGATCTCTCCACTTAACCAAATACTCTTTGATCACTCTCCTGTGAAGCTTCTTCTCCCTGCTATCCAAAATAGATTCTGGCACTAAGATCAATTTCCCTTCATCATCCAAGGGAGGTAATACTATAGAAGACACAACATGCTGACCCAATGCCTTCTTGAGGCATGACACATGGAACATGTTATGCACTCTGCTATCTGCGGGAAGCTCAAGCTCATAAGCCAACTCTCCTATATGCCCAATGATCCTGAAAGGCCCATAATATCTAGGATTAAGCTTCTCTGATCCACTCTTCTTAAGAGTAGACTGATGATATGGCTAAAGCATGAGGTAAACCATGTCACCAACCTCAAAGCTCCTCTTAATCCACTTCTGATTGACATACTGCTTATACTAGTTTTGTGCCCTGGCCATATTATCCTTGAGAGCATCAACAATGTCCTTGCTCTCCTAAAGCAAATCCCTGGCACATGGAACTCTAACATCACTCATCAACAAATCAATGAAACTAGATGCATCATACCCATATAGAGCTCTGAAAGGTGTCATCTGAATCGACATGTGAAATGTGGTATTGTAACAATACTCACACAAATGTATCCATGTCACCCATGACCTCTGCTGACCAGCCATGTAATTCCTCAAATAGCCCTCCACCCACTTGTTGACTATCTCTGTCTGTCCATTCGTCTGCGGGTGATAACTGGTGCTGGGTGTAAGCTTAGTGCCACATAGTTTGAATACCTCCTGCCAAAAGTGACTCAAAAATCAACTATCTCTATCACTCACTATACTATGGGGTATCCCATGCAATCTAAAAACCTCTCTGAAGAAGACCTTAGCTAGCTGTATTGCTGTGTAAGTAGTAGTGATAGGAAAGAAGTGTGCATACTTCATCAGTCTATCCACCACCACATATATGCAATCATGACCTTGGGCCTTGGACAAGCCTGTAATGAAGTCCATGGATATACATTTCCATTTCTGATCTGGAATGGGAAGTGGCTGTAGGAGCCCGGCTGGAAAGGTGTGCTCTTGTTTGTTCTGCTGACAAACAGGGCACTCACGAACATACTGCAAAACATCTGACTTAAGCCCTTTCCATGTGAACCACTCCCGAACCTGTCTATATGTTTTGAAGTACCTGGGATGACCAGCTGTAGGTGAATCATGAAGAGCCCTCAAAATAGATTGCTTCACCTTCGATCCTAGGACTAAAAATATCCCGCTCTTGTAGATAATCAAATCATCCACAAGTGTATGCTAAGTATCAACAACTAACCCATCAACTATCCCTGATGCCCATGGGTCTCTAGCATACTTTGCCACTATCATATGCCTCCAATCCTCTGATATCTCAATCAATGCACTAAGATGTGGTCTACGTGACAATGCATCTGCTACCACATTCTGAGTCCCTCTCACATATGATATGTCAAAATCATAAGCTTGTAGCTTACTCACCCACTTCTGCTGTCTATCATTGAGATCTCTCTGATTAAGGAAATGCCTCAAACTGTTGTGGTCAGTTTTAATACAAAACTTACCACCCACTAGATACTGTCTAAACTTAGCCAATGTGTGCATGATGGCTAACATCTCCTTATCATAGATGCTGAAAGATCTCTCTGGCCCACAGAGTTTCCTACTCTCATAGGCACTAGGGTGCTTGTCCTGCATCAACACAGCATCAATACCATCTCTGGACACATCACATTGAAGCTCAAATGGCTTCGAGAAATCAGGTAAAGCTAACACCGGACATGAAGTCATAATCTCCTTAAACCTATCAAAGCAAGCTTGTGCCTCCGATGTCCAAAAAAAGGCCCCCTTCTTCAGCAAATCTATCATAGGGACTACATGTTGTGAATATCCACTCACAAATCTGTAGTAGAAGCCACATAGGCCTAGGAACCCTCTCAACTATGTCAGGTTCTCAGGAATTGGCCACTCTACTATAGCATAGATCTTATTAGGATCCATCTGTACTCCCTCTGCACTGATAATGTGTCCCAAGTACAATAGCTCAGTCATACCCAGATCACATTTGGACTCCTTGGCATACAAGGACTCCATTTGCAGAATACTCAATATAGTCTCTAAGTGTGCTATGTGTTCCTGCCATGTCCAACTATATACCAAGATGTCATCAAAGAAGACCAATACAAATTTCCTCAACTAATGATGGAAAACCTTATTCATTGTGGACTAGAAAGTAGCTGGTGCATTGGTCAACCCTAATGGCATGACCACAAACTCAAAGTGCCCACAATGGCATCTAAATGCAGTTTTCTCCACATCCTTCTCTCTAACTCTGATTTGGTGATAGTCGAATCTCAAATCAATCTTACTGAAGTAGCATACCCCATGTAACTCATCTATCAACTCATCAATCTAAGGGATGGGATATCTATTCTTGATGGTCCTCTTATTCAGCACCCTATAATAAATGCACATCTGCATTGAACCATCCTTCTTCTTCACCAAAACTACCGAAGAAGCAAAAGGAGACTTGCTCGGTCTAATGTGCCCCATCTCAAGTAGCTCCTTGATGGTTTTCTCTATCTCATCCTTGAGCCTCTTAGGATGCCTGTATGGTGTGATCATCACTGGTTTAGCACCCTCCTCTAACTTAATGATGTGCTCAATCCCTCTATCAGGTGGTGTGCCAGGTGGAATATCACTGAATACCCTATCATACTTCTCTCTCAATCTCTAAATGTCAGGGTGATATTCTATCTTTTGCTGATCCTCCTATGTAGGCATGAGAGTACACATGGCTGCCCATCCAATACCATCATGTCTAACCAACCTCTCCATGCACCTGAAAGAAATAGTTTTGATGTCACTATTTCTGATAGCTCTCAACACATGTTGTTTCCCATCTGCCTCAAACTTAATCTCCATATCTCTAAGCCTGAAAGTGACCTCACCCAATGAATGTAACCTTGTCATCCCCAACACCATATCTAGGTCACCCATATTAACCACATGGTAATCCGCTTTGAACTCATAATTGTTCATGTAGACTAGGATTTGTGAGTGCACCTAAACCTATTTTGAAAGCCAAAGACAAACAAACGTCATAGCATATAATCAAATCAAATTCAAATACAAGCAAACTAAAATCAAAGCCACCTCAGTTTAAGCTTAAAATGGATGCGCCCATGCACCGTTTGATATGCTTAGATATAGAGGGATGTGGGTGTGCAAACTCAAGCACTTGGAGCATGCAAGATAAATGATGATTTGAGGATCAAGAAGACCCAAAATGACACAAAATAGGTATGAGGAACCTATTTTGCCTCAAAGGCCTCAAGAACACACAAATATGCAAAGCTAAATGATTGAACTAAGATTGATTAAACAAGAAATGAATCTATGTTAATCCCATTAAGCTAGTTTAGATGTGATTTAAGCTTGAAAATGATCTAAAAGATGAGTTTATGCTTATGCTAGAATGAAAATGGCATTATAACTTTGCTATTGAGTTTGAAAGTTGAGAGATGATTTTCCTTAAGAAGTGAGGGTATTTATAGGATTTCTAAGGCTTGGGGTAGGAGGAATGAATGGCCAGGATTGAAATCCTTAAGAGAGGCCAAGATTCACTCAAAGGGAAGCACATGGATTGTGCTAGTTCTCAGCCAATCAGGAGGTGACACATGTCACAAGGTGAGTGGATGAAGGGAAGGGCAAAGAGGAGTCAACAAAGGGGGCTCCAAGCTCATAACTCTCCAAATAAATGCTTGTAAGAGCAATGAATGGGCTTTAAGAGGCTTTGAAGACTTTGGGGAAGCAATAAATGCTTTGTGGTTGAGATATTTGGAAGGAAAGACTTTGCTTTGGTTTAGGAAAGTCTTAAGCTTGGTTAGGATTGCACAAAGGTTTAAGGGTAGGATTAGGATTAGATTAGGACAAAGAAAAGGATTAGGATGGGTGAAGAGGGTGGATTTGAGAAGATTCTAGAAGAGTCTAGATTTCTCCTTAGTTTCATGGAATAAAAGGTTATTCATTCCAAAAGCTTAAGTCTTAGGAATATTTATTAAAATATTTTCAATAAATATGGAAATTAAATATTTAACCTTAATTAAATATTTAACCTTGGGATTAGGGTTAGAAAAGATGGGATTAGCCTTTTAATCGAAATTAAGAAGGGATTAGAAGATTTTGGAAGAGGTTAGTGGTCTTAAGGAAATTGGCCAAGTTTGGGATAAAAAATAAATTAATAATAAATTAATTTATTTTTGAAGGTTTTTTGGTCAATTTATTAATTAAATAATTAATAAATTAGGGATAATGTCCAAATGACATTTTTAGGCTAGATTCCTTAATTAAAGATTTTTAATTAAGAGAGAGGGATTTAATGCCATAAAAATAAATTAATTAATTAAATAAATAATTAATTAATAAATGATGATGTCATCAAAGATTTTTAGAAAACAAAAATAATTTATTTTCTAAAGGATTTTTTGGTGTCTACATTTTGCCCCTCTTTGATGCGATGCCGCAAGTGGCATGGCGTCAAAGACAAGAAAACAAGATGCCGAGGCTAGAATCAGAAGAAGAGGGTATGACGCCTGGGTGGACTAGGAGAAAGAGAGATACATGCCCTGGTGGGACAAAATCGTGGAAGATGCACCTAGTGGGACAAGGAGAAAGAGAGATTACGCCCTGGGACAGAGTGTGCCCGGCGGGACGAGGAAGGAAGGGCCTAGGAAGAAAAGGGAGATAAATAACCTCACTTCTAAGAGCAAATATGGATGATATGCAAGATGAGATGGAAATGCAAGATGCAAGATGCAGCTATATGCAAAGATGCAAGATTAATCTATATGATAAATGCAAGGGACCAGATAGCTCCAAGTGCAAACGGGAGTGCACAACCTAGATTTAATATAGCAATGCTAGAGACCTGCCAAGGATACTGGGATCACGAGGCCTTGTCACCAGTGTTGCATAGGACTGACGAGGACTGACGCTGAACAAACACACAGGGTTGCCCCAACATCACACATGAAGCGCAGAGGCAACATGGTAGAACCGATGCTGAAGGAACCACAAACACACAACTGACTCACAGGCAGAAGCGAAAGATCAAAAGACCTTGCGCCAGATTATCCGCACACGCAGCACACCGTGATATAATGAATCGTGGTGACCCTGGTGGGATAATGAGAAGCCAAAAATATTAACAAGACCTAAAGGACAAAAATCCAAGATCAAAATGATAACTCCAAAAAGACATCCTTTGCCAAGGAGAGAGATTAGGTTTGATTGATGGTGGGAAGATTGGTTGGACAGGAGGAACGATATATCCTCAAGGACCAGGATGGAAGACTAGATCAGACAAGAGGAACGATATATCCTCAAGGACCCATGGGTTGGTGAGAGAATAAGTGTAGTTGTTCGCTGGCAAAAGCTGAAGTTCAAGGAATAATCAGGATGAGCAAGGATAAGTCGACAATTGATGTTGCTGAAGCACAAGGCTCGAGTGGGACTACAAATTTTCTGAGGCTGGGGATGGGACAAGATATTTGATCAAATGCTGCTGCAGGACGGACAAAGGTTATGTACAACAAGGAGGAACGATATGCACAAGGGATATGTATAGAAGCTCAGGATTGGGGATAGGAAGATCACACTCAGCGGGACTCTCACTAGGACGGAGACAAGAAGGATAAATACAGGGAGGAATGCACTGTACAGGAAAGGGATAAGGATATGGTACAAGATATGGTACAAAGCTTTGGAATAGGATATGGATTGCAGATGGGTTGCAGGAAGATGGAAGCTGAATGCTTAAGGGAGATGGAACTGCTGGGAGATCTGTTATGGATGGAGGAAGAGGACGGTAGCTGAAAGGACAACTGAATAGATAAATAGCCCAGTTTACTATGTTGGCACCTGTTTACCAGGTTTTCACCAACATACTTGTCCAAGGCGCTTGAATTGCCAAGTTTTCACTGTTGGACGATTATTTTCTCTTTCTCTTTTCTTTTTTCACTTTTTTTTTTTTGAATGTTTTTGGATTTTCTGATATATGCAGGATCAGATTCAGGCATAGAACCTCTTCAGATGGATGATGTTGATAGGATCATTCAAGGGCTCATCTTCTGGTGTTGATAGCTGATAGGCTCCCGAGCCAAAGGATGCGGTGACAACATAGGGGCCCAACCAAGTAGGCTCAAACTTGCCTTTCTTTTCTCTATTTGCTAGGACCTTCTGATTTTCTTTAAGGACCCTGTCACCGACCTGGAACTGTCTAGGATGGACCTTCTTGTTATAACTCCTTTTGAGTCGATTCTGGTATGCAACCAGGTGATCGTAGGCTTGCTGTCTCTTTTCATCTAGCAGATCTAGCTGTGTGAGCCGGGCCACACGATAGTCTTCATCAGTTGTATAGTTCTTCATGGAGACGCGCAAGGATGGAAGCTCGACCTCGATCGGCAGAACGGCTTCAGCACCATATACAAGGGAGTATGGGGTGGTGCCTGTGGGAGTGTGATAAGAAGTGTGATAGGCCCAAAGGGCGGGATTAATTTGGAGGTGCCAGTCACGACCAGAATCATTGACAACCTTCTTGAGGATTTTCAAGATAGTTTTGTTAGTTGCCTCAGCTTGGCCATTTCCTTGAGGGAAATATGGACTGGAGAAACAGTGATGGATGTGGAGCCTGGCACATAGATCATCCACATGCTGGTTTTCAAAAGGTGTGCCATGGTCTGTGAAAATGGTAGATGGTATGCCGAAGCGGCAAATGATGTGGTAGAGGATGAACTTGGATATTTGGATGCCAGTAGTAAGGGTGAGCGGAATCGCTTCAACCCATTTGGTAAAGTACTCTGTGGCTGTTATGATATACTTGTGTCCATCCGAAGAGAGGGGGGTGATCAAGCCAACGAGGTCGAGGCCCCAACATGAAAAAGGCCACGGTGGTGCAATAGGCTGTAGATCCTGTGCTGGTGCATGTATCAAATTGGCATGTTGTTGACATGGGAGACATTTCTTGACAAATTCACACGCATCATGTTCCATTGTTGGCCAATAATATCCAACTCTAAGCAGCTGCTTTGCTAGAACCATGCCACTCGTGTGGGCACCACAAATTCCAGCGTGAACTTCTTGTAAGGCCAGGACGGCCTCGTTTGAATCTAAACATCTAGATAGGACATTGTGATACCTGCGACGATATAGGGTGTTGGCTACAAGAGTGTAGCGGGAAGCTCTGCGAATAAGGTTTTGGCGTTGGTTATTGGTGAGATGGGGAGATATGATACCATTTTTTAGATATGCATGGATGTCGTGGTACCATGGGGATTGAGGACCAACCAAGACACACACCATGTCTGCATCTGCGTTCTCATAAGCTGGTGAATGTAGCTGCTCGACTAGAAATTCATATTGTGTTGCGTCACGTGGGATTTCTAATAAGGATCCGATGGTTGCCATTGCATCTGCTGCTTTGTTTTGAAGCCTTGGGATCTGATTGAATTGTAGATGTAGGAAATGTTCTTTCAGTTTATCCACCAGTTGCTTGTAGGGTAGCAATTTTTCGTCCTTTGTCTGATATTCATCTAGGACTTGTTTGATAATCAGCTGTGAATCTCCAAAGACTTGTAGTTCTGTGATGTTCCATTGGATAGCTGTTCTGAGACCTAAGATGAGTGCCTCATATTCTACAATGTTGTTGGTACAGGGGAATCCCAACTTGAATGATTTTGGAATATAGTCACCTTGAGGTGTGACGAATAGGATTCCTGCCCCAGAGCTATGGGATGTGTTGGAACCATCAAAGTATAGTTTCCACATGGGCTGATCTTCAATCATGCATAAATGTTCATCGGGGAATTCCATGATTAGTGGATAGGCACCCACCAGTGGTGCTTCTGCTAGTTGATCGGCAATGACTTGCCCTTTGATTGCTTTGTGATCTACATACTGAATGTCAAATTTGCTGAGTAACATGACCCATTTTTCCATACGGCCTGTGAGGGTTGTCTTTGATAACAGATACTTAAGAGGGTCCACCTTTGATATGAGCTTGATTGTGTGGCTAAGCATGTAATGTCTAAGTTTTTGAGTGGCAAAGACCACTTCTAGGCATGCTTTCTCCATGGGTGAATAGTTAAGCTCATAGCCCACAAGAGTGCGACTGATGTAGTAGATAGCTCGTTCTCTATTTTCATCATCATGCTGTGCTAGGAGTGCCCCTAGTGCTGTAGCTGTTGTTGAGATGTAAAGGATGAGTGGGCATCCTGAAACCAGTGGTACTAGGATTGGAGCATTAGCTAGATACTCCTTGAGCTTATCAAAGCTTCTTTGACATATGGGATCCCACTTGAAGTTGGTGTCTTTGCATAAGAGATGTGAGAAGGGTTGGCACTTGTCTGCTAGTTGCGAGATGAACCGTCGAACTGATTGAAGCTTGCCCTGTAGGCTTCTGAGCTGTTTGAGATTTCTTGGTGGAGGCATCTCTGTTATTGCTTTTACCTTTTTAGGATCGATCTCTATGCCTCATCTAGAGACGATGAAGCCTAGAAGCTTGCTAGATGTAACACCAAAGACACATTTCTTAGGATTAAGCTTTAAGCCATAATGATTCAGACGATCAAACACACGCTCTAGGATGTTGAGGTGCTCATCTCTTGTTTTGGATTTTGCAAGGATATCATCCACATAGTCTTCAAGGATCTTGTGGATCATGTCATGGAAGATCGCTGTCATTGCTCGCTGATATGTGGCCCCTGCATTCTTTAGCCCAAATGGCATCATGTTGTAGCAAAAGGTACCCCATGGGGTTGTGAATGCTATTTTATGTTGATCTGCTTCCGCTATATGAATTTGGTTGTAGCCTGAAAAGCCATCCATTAATGATAACATCTCATGACCCGCTGTGAGGTCTACAAGCATGTCTATGTTTGGCAATGGGAAGTCATCCTTAGGGCATGCCTTGTTCAAGTCCCTGAAATCAGTACAGATTCTGATGTCACCAGAAGGCTTTGTGACTGGCACCATGTTAGAGATCCACTCTGAATAATCTATTGCTCTGATGATCTTAGCTTGGAGGAGCTTCTCAAGCTCTGCTTTAACTAGTAATGCTACCTTTGGATGCATTTTCCTTAACTTCTGCTTCACTGGCTTGACGTTTGGATCTACTGATAGATGATGAACAACAAGGTTTGGATCAAGCCCAGGCATATGGGCATATGACCATGCAAAGTTGATTATGGATTCCTTGAGCAAGGCACTGAGAGCGATTTCTTCTCCTTCTGTTAGGTTGACTGCAATGTAGGTGATCCTTGGACATTCTTCTGTTCCCAAGTTGATTGGCTTGGTTTCCTCTATGATGATCGGCGATTTCTCTGGTCTATAATCGTGGATAGGGGGAAGAGGCAAGGCTTCATCTTCTAGCGCCTGAATTGCCAAGTTTTCACTAGAAGATACGCCCTTTATTTTTACTATTTTGGAATCAGAATGTGCCCCAAGGGGGTTTTCACATAAAGACTCATGATGTTCTTTTGCTATTTCTTTTTTGCGACTAAAGCTTGCCTCTTCCCCAAAATATCCTTCTGGGTGAAGCTGATAGACAGAGGTTGATGTTGGATCCTGGTTGACTACAAGATCTGATGCCCCCATGAATTCTAGGAGTGCTTGTGCGCTTTGGAACTTGTCGATGTGTGCGATGCTTGGTTGGTCCCAATCTATGAGGTCGGGGTTTGTGAGGGGAAGATCTATGAGGTTAATGGAGAGTTGTTGGAGAACAGAAGTCCCCAGGAGGGTGTCGTTGGTAAAGATATCATCATAGGATCGGATGTCTTTCTCTTCGGGGATGTCTTCGATTTCCACAAGGTCATCCTGGCTATTCGAAAAGTTCACGTTGGTCATGTTAGTGCCCGTAGTTGTGGTATTGGGCTCTTGTTCAAGCAGGCGAGAGGTATTAAAGCCAAGTCCTTGCTGTTCTGGATTCTGGGATGGTATGATAGGAAACAAATTTCCATCCTCTTGTGGTCCTAGACCACCTCCTTGATAGTTATATTGTTTTGTGACATTCTTGTAGGGGATTGGATATTTCTCTTTGAAGTACTCAAGAAGTTGGGTGTCACGGGATGGGGGATCTTTGTATAACCATTTGTTAATATCTGGATCCATTTCTTTGCTATTGATGTTGCCATGAGACTCAAAAGTCATGTTTCCGATTTGCTTGAGCTTATAATGTTCCTCAACAGGCTTGTTTTGACAACTTGGGCGTCCTTGAGTATGTGGATCACGTGGAAGAGCTCCTACAGCAAATGCATCACTGAGGCTGTATTCGCCACAACCCTGGTTGTTGATCTTGACAGATGATAAGGTGGAGAAGAGGATGGTCTCTGGATCGCGATGGGATCGGGATGAGCTAGCAATAGAAGTACCAATATCGGTTCCAGGACAATGAGTAGAATGAGGGAAAGATGTTTACATCGCAAGGCAGTATGCGAAGGGGTTAGGGTCAGCGTGGATGGTAACCTCAGTGCCTTGATGTGGAAACTTGATGCACTGATGGTAAGTAGATGGTACGGCCTTAATGGAATGGATCCATGGACGACCGAGTAGGATATTGAATGGTAGGTCAAGATCAACAACGTGGCAGAGAGTATCTTGCGTTGCTGGGCCTAGCTGGATAGGCAAAGTCATAGTACCTTCGGAGGTACGCTCCAAGTTATCATATGCTTTGATAGTGATTTGCTCATGTTGTATGTTGGCCTCCGTGAACCTGATCTTCTTGATGAATTTTAATGTGCACAAGTTGAGGGCTGAGCCATTATCCACTAGAACTCGTTTGATGGTGAAATCTCTGACCATGACAGCAATGCGGAGAGGGAGAGTATGGTCAGGAGTGACATCTGGTATATCAGATTCTTTGAAGGATAAGGCACATGCTGCTGATAGGTGTCCCACAAGAGTTTCAAACTGAGTTGTGTTAATGTCCGTGGGGACATGGCCTTCTTTTAGAGCTTTGTCCAGGATCTCCTGATGGATGGGTGATGTGCGGAGCAAATCCAAGATAGATATTTGGGCTGGCATGTTCCCAAGATGCTCTATGATATTGTATTGTGCTCTTGGTGCATTATGTTGTGTTGCGCATGCATTTGATGCTGGCCTGGTGTTAGACTGTGCTGTGGATGCAGTAGATGTTGGCCTTGGAGGAGCAGCTGATCTCGGAGGAGCATCGGCAACAGTTATCCTACCACTGCGGGTAGTTGCAGCACATTGTCGATCCGGTCCTCTGACGTGGATGGTATTGATGGTGGGCTCATCTTGGATGGGCTCAACTTGAGTTATGCATCCGACATACTTGTCATAGTTGATGTAGGCCGCTGTGTGATCTTCTTGCTTGCCTTTGCCATGAGTTTGGGGCTGATTGGCGTTGGCTTGATTCTTCCCGGTATCATGTTGAGGGAACACATTTTGATATATTTGCAAACCGGCATTGGGTGAAGCTTGAGTTGGTGCATCGACCTGGATTTCCTTGCGATCGATGAGATCCTGGATGTAGTGCTTAAGCCGCATGCACTTCAATGTTGTGTGCCCCTTCACACGATGGTAATCACAGTATTCATGTTCTTTATACCAATCAGACTTTGGTGCGTTGTCATCCTTCTGTGGGATGGGCGGATATGTGATCATATTTTCTTTGGCTAGCCGATAAAAGATCTGATCCAGAGGCTCACCCAAAGGCATGAAAGTCCTCTTTGGATTGTTCTGATTGTTGGGTTTGTTCTGCCTTTGGGCAATGTTAACTGCGTTAACAGGATTGCCTTGACGTGCTGGCTGCTGCTGTTGGTATTGCTGCTGATACTGTTGCACAGATGGTTGATGAGTTTGAGGAGGCTGCTGATAAATAGGTGCTTGATATGCGGGAGCTGGTGGTTGCTGATAGATGGGCACTTGTGGCGGTTGGTATGTTTGAGCTGGTGTAGGACTAGCCACAATGAATTGTACATTCTTAGTGTCAGTGGCTCCATCTGTAACAACATTCTTGTTACGATTCCAGTAACGGGATTTATCATTGTTGGGTTTGTTCTTGGAATCATCCTTGAAGTGACGAATAGTGCCTTCCTCTAGGAGAGCTTTCTCGATGCCTATGCCCTTGCTCTTGATGTCTTGGTATGTCTGGAGGCAGTTCATTCGCATGTGATGGGATAGCTTTGGATACAGGTTATCAATGAAGATCTTTGTTAGATGCTTCTCTGGCGGCTGATATGATAACCTGGTTGTAAGATTCTGCCATCTTTGCAAGTATTCTGCAAGGCTTTCTCCGTCTTTCTGCTTTGAGTTGCATAGGTCTAGCAAGGACAACTCATTCTCCACATTATGGGCATAGTGTGTGATGAACTTCTCAGAGAGTTCAGCAAAGGTGTTTATTTTCCCATGTGGTATTTTGTAAAACCACTCAACAGCAGTTCCTCCCAAGCTTTTGGGAAATAGGCACAGGAGATAGTTATCACTGTAAGCCACTTCTTGGCACGCCATGTAGAACTCTTTGATATGGTTTACTGGATCTCCTTTCCCTCGATACTTGTCGAACTTGGGCATCTCAAAATGCTTGGGGAAAGGGATAGTTGCTATGGATCGATCGAAGGGATATGAGCACACCTCTTCGAACTTGTATGTTTTATTCTCTGTTCCACTTTGGAGCTCCTTTAGAGCATTTTTCATTGCTTCCCACTCAGCATTGAGTGGCGAGGGAACTGAGACTTCTGCTTGTGATGGAAGCTGTGGAACTGGATATGGCGCTTGCTGTGGATAAATGAGTTGGAACTGATTTTGGGGCAATGGTTGTTGGGGATATTGCTGGTGTGGCATAGGGGGATATTGTGGTAAATGATATGGAACTGCTTGATGTTGTTGGGCTACTTGCTGTTGTTGAACTGGCGGTTGTTGTGGGACTGCTTGCTGATATTGGTTATTTGGAATTTTTTGTTGTAACTGATAGGTGGGAACTTGTTGTCATTGGGGGATGATAGGGATTTGTTGCTGGGGCTGATAGCAAGGGACTTGCTATTGTTGAGGAATGATGGGTGTTTTCTGAAAGGGGACATGTGGTTGCTGTGTGGGAGGGTGTTGGAATGATGCTGCTTGTGGGTATGATGGTGGTAGTTGCTGAGGTTGGCTTTGGGTTTGACCGATATAAGCTGGGTGCATGCCTGCGTTACTTAGAGGTGGAATAGACGTGGGGAAGCTAGAAGCAAAGGGTGATGGGGTAAGATAGCTAGGGAAAGTTGGCTGTTGAGGTGGTGGAACTTGCTGGAAGGTATTTGGGATTTGGGATGAATAGCTTGAACCTAGCGGTGTTTGGGGTAGTTACTGTTGTGCTGCTTGGGTGAAGGCGGTTTGTTGACTTACAACCATAGATGTAGGGGATTGAGATGGAATCCCCCATGCCTTCATTTCTTCTTGTGTAAGGCCCCACTGAGAGCTTGTGTTAGGGTACACTGCAGCGGATGATGGAATGGTAGGAGCAATGGGAGCTTGGGACACGAATGATGGTTGAGAAAAAGGAGCTCGTTGAGGTTGTGGTTGAATGGATGCTTGTGAGGAGGAAAATGAAGGAAACACCCAAGAGAAAGATGAGGTTGGAATGGGGAGTGATTGCGCTAACCCCAAAGAAGAAGGTATGGGTGCTTGGGGGGTGAAGGGTGATGGTGCTCCTTTGATGGTGAAAGGCGTTGCTTGACTTGCGGATGGTGGTGAAGCTTTTGGTGTAAAAGCTTGCGTGAGAGGTGGAAGCTGACTTTGGGTTTGGTGTTGGTTTTGGGCTTGGGCAGCCATAGCAGATGATGAAGCAAAAGGGGTAGGAGATGGAGCGGATGGCACTGTAGCTTGTGTTACGGGACTGGCGAGGCTTCCTTGAAAGAAAAGGGGAATGGTGGCAAGCTCCTGGGGTGTTTGCATGATAGGATTGGGGAACGGAGAATATGCTTGTGCTGGAACTTGGATTGTTTTGATGGGGATGCGTGGATAGAGAGATGGTGGGATGGAGGTACTTTCTGGTAGGTAGTGGAAAAACGTGCTTTGCTGATGTTGCGGTACAAGGGCATTGGTCGTTGGTGGGCTATTTGGAGGTTTTGCAAATGCTTGGATTGCCAACGGGGATGAAGGGATGTTTGGATCTTCACATGGGTTACTGGCTTGGATATGGGGATTGTAGGTCATCATGACGTTAGTGAAAAGGTTGGGATCGGATGAGGTTGTTGGTGGATAAGGATTCATGCTTCTTCTTTTCCGAGATCTGGTCTCAACAGGCATGGAGATGCAAGTGCTAAATGTATGCAAGATGTTTGGCTAAAAGATGTTGATGGATGCAAAGCTGATGAACTTTTAAAGATGATGACTTATAAGATGCAAATGCAAAGAGAGGGATCAAGATGGTGATGATGGAAGCTGGATGGAACTGATATGGATCAAGACGGTGGAGGAAAGATAGGTTGCTGGTGGAAAGTTGGTGAAAGATTACTGAGTGGTCAACAAATGAGCTGCTGTTTTTCCCAAATGGAGGATCAGAGATATGATGAGGTCAACCTAAGATAGACTGATGATCTTCGGTCAACAAGTTTCTTATCAATACACTCCAATCTCTTGCTCGAGATGATGGCTATGCAAGGACAAGGTTTGATTTCTTTATGACAACACATTGTGCCAAAAAAGAGGATGATGGTCTCTGATCCTGGATATAGGATAGGAACAACTCAAAAGGTAGAACACTAAGTGTTGGTGGATCTCTGGATTTGGAACAAGGATGATGGATCTACTGGAAAGATATGGAAAGCTGATGGGGGGATGCTGGTGGAAAAGGTTTTGAAGGGTGAAGGGACAAAGCTCTATCTAAAGGGACAATGCAGATGACAAGTATTGATTCTAGAATGCTGGTAGGAAGATGAATGCAAATGCAACTTTTATGATGTTTTGAAATGCAACTAAGGTTTTGATGCTGATGCAAAGGATGAAACTAGGATGAAACTAAGATGTACGGCTGTTTGAGACAAGATTTCAAGATCTGAAGATGGAACAAGACATGAACAAGGATTTGGCTAATCTTCTGGCTCAAGGTTGACAAAGTGATGGTTAACTCAGAAATGGAAGGCGAACTGTTTGATGCAGGCGTTATGGGCAATGTTCTCAAGTCTGGTTTGGGACTTCTCCTCTGCTTGGGTTGCTTGGATAATGGATTGATAGGTCTTGGTGTTCTTCTGGATAACTTTTTGCTCTTGATAGGCTTGCGATTTGGGCAACTTTGCTTTAGGATGTTTGTTCTTGCTGGGCATCACTTGGAAAAGAGGCTTCTGATTTTGAGGCAAAGGTTTCCAATGGCAAAGGTTAAAGTCAAAGCAATCTCCGCAAGGGACAAAGCAACCCTGCGGGATACAAACAAAGGCAACTGACTCTGACAAAGCTTTGAAAGTGTATGTTTCAACAAGTGTTTTCACAGAGTCTTTGACTGTCAAGCACTTCAAACAGATCTACCTAAGGAAGGTGAGTATCAAAATCGCTTGCCCACAGCTTGGTATCCCCCAGAAGGGAATACAAATGGTGAGTAATCTTGAGGCAACCCGGTAAACCCCTTGGAATCGGTCCTTGCACAAGGATTTTGATACTTTCGGATGTAGATAGGGTAGCCTCTAGTTTATCAGGTTGCTAATGATTCCGTGGTGTCTCCATACCCGGTTATGCTGATCATCCGTGACTCACTTAAGAGCCTTGCCAATTATGCTGGGGGAGAGGAATGTTTACCATCCCCAGTCACGTGTTTGGCACGAACGCCCGGCGATTAGGAGATGTAAGTGATTCTTTTGGTATTCACTTATTTGTATACCGGCCGAGGGGGATACCGGTTTGAGGTCATTCTCCAAGGAGGAAGCGCTTCTCCTTGGACAGGCCTCGCTAAAAGTAGAACAAGTGAACTTGTCCAAGTTCAAATGTTCCACGTTGCTTACTCTAACAAGGATTATGCAAGAATTGAAAAACTCCTACATGCACATCAAGCAGATTTTGTTCATTTTCCCAAATTTGATTAAGTGATGTTTGAACTTTGAAATGAAGACACTCGTGATTAGATTTTGATTTGTTCTTTTCTTCAAAAATGTAAATGCTTCGAACGTTTGCAAGTTCTTTCTTTTTGTGCATTCAAGATTTGATTAGTGAGTTGTCTTAAGAACTTTGAAAAAGCTTTGTTTTGTCCCTTAGATCACTCAAGATTGAATTTGTTTGCTTGCTTTGGAAACTGAAACAGATGAGGGAATAGAGTTGTTTGTTCCTTTTAGTGCATTCAAGATTGAGTTTGATTTTCAAATTGACAATGACACTTAGGACCTAAGTTCATTTCCTTAAGTTTTATTCAAGATTGAGTTTGACCTTTGCTATAATAAAAGAAATGAAAAAAAAACCAGTCCCAAGCAAAAAACAAAAAGTGACACTGTCCAGCTTATAGGCGACGCTAGAAAGTGCAGAGGCGACATTTAATTCCTACAGGCGACATTCTGTACCTCAAAAGGCGACAGATAAAAAACCAGAGGCGTGATTTCTTTTGTTACAGGCGTGATTTAATTAAAAGAAGGCGACAGAAGAGAATTCTGGAACGTAACAGAAGTTGCCGACAACAGGAAATTTTCAGTTATGCAGGCGTGAAAACAGAGTTCACAGGCGTCATTTCTTTCCTCAGAGGCGTGATTTAATTGCATGAAGGCGTGACTGGATTGTTTGTAGGCGACATTTCTTTTGTTGAAGGTGACATTTCTTTGTTTGAAGGCGACATTTAATTGCTGTAGGCGTCATTTCTTTTCATGAAGGTGACATTTCTTTTATTTCCTGCAAAAAACAAGCATATAAACTATAATTTCATCAAAATGATTGTGGTTTGAGTCCCACTGGGCGTGCCAGAATGTAGACTAGGATTTGTGAGTGCACCTAAACCTGTTTTGAAAGCTAAAGACAAACAAACGTCATAGCATATAATCAAATCAAATTCAAAGGCAAGCAAACTAAAATCAAAGCCACCTCAGTTTAAGCTTAAAACGGATGCGCCCATGCACTGTTTGATATGCTTAGATATAGAGGGATGTGGGTGTGCAAACTCAAGCACTTGGAGCATGCAAGATAAATGATGATTTGAGGATCAAGAAGACCCAAAATGACACAAAATAGGTATGAGGAACCTATTTTGCCTCAAAGGCCTCAAGAACACACAAATATGCAAAGCTAAATGATTGAACTAAGATTGATTAAACAAGAAATGAATCTATGTTAATCCCATTAAGCTAGTTTAGATGTGATTTAAGCTTGAAAATGATCTAAAAGATGAGTTTATGCTTATGCTAGAATGAAAATGGCATTATAACTTTGCTATTGAGTTTGAAAGTTGAGAGATGATTTGCCTTAGGAAGTGAGGGTATTTATAGGATTTCTAAGGCTTGGGGTAGGAGGAATGAATGGCCAGGATTGAAATCCTTAAGAGAGGCCAAGATTCACTCAAAGGGAAGCACATGGATTGTGCTAGTTCTCAGCCAATTAGGAGGTGACACATGTCACAAGGTGAGTGGATGAAGGGAAGGGCAAAGAGGAGTCAACAAAGGGGTCTCCAAGCTCATAACTCTCCAAATAAATGCTTGTAAGAGCAATGAATGGGCTTTAAGAGGCTTTGAAGACTTTGGGGAAGCAATAAATGCTTTGTGGTTGAGATATTTGGAAGGAAAGACTTTGCTTTGGTTTAGGAAAGTCTTAAGCTTGGTTAGGATTGCACAAAGGTTTAAGGGTAGGATTAGGATTAGATTAGGACAAAGAAAAGGATTAGGATGGGTGAAGAGGGTGGATTTGAGAAGATTCTAGAAGAGTCTAGATTTCTCCTTAGTTTCATGGAATAAAAGGTTATTCATTCCAAAAGCTTAAGTCTTAGGAATATTTATTAAAATATTTTCAATAAATATGGAAATTAAATATTTAACCTTAATTAAATATTTAACCTTGGGATTAGGGTTAGAAAAGATGGGATTAGCCTTTTAATTGAAATTAAGAAGGGATTAGAAGATTTTGGAAGAGGTTAGTGGTCTTAAGGAAATTGGCCAAGTTTGGGATAAAAAATAAATTAATAATAAATTAATTTATTTTTGAAGGTTTTTTGGTCAATTTATTAATTAAATAATTAATAAATTAGGGATAATGTCCAAATGACATTTTTAGGCTAGATTCCTTAATTAAAGATTTTTAATTAAGAGAGAGGGATTTAATGCCATAAAAATTAATTAATTAATTAAATAAATAATTAATTAATAAATGATGATGTCATCAAAGATTTTTAGAAAATAAAAATAATTTATTTTCTAAAGGATTTTTTGGTGTCTACAGTTCAAGCGTAGGAGCATGTCTCTAATCATCCTATTACACCTAAGAGTGTAACCATCAACAACTTGTACTCGGAGACCCTCAAACTCCTCTATCTCAATGCCATAGTGCTTAACAAATCATGCATCAATGAAGTTATGTGTAGCACCTATATCAACTAAGGTGATCACCTTCTACTCTGCGAGAACACCACGCAATCTAAAAGACCCCTCTTGCTGAATGCTAGACAAGCGTGCCTGCTGCAAATGTAACTCAGGCTCCGTCTTAGGCTCTGAAGCCTCTACCTCTACCTCAAGCTCTATATCACTGTGCTCATCCTTGTGTGCTATATTGTCTGAATCTGAGTCCTCATAGTATGCCCACATAACTCTGTTGGCCTTTCCCTTAGGCCTCAAAGGACAATCATGATCCCTATCATATGGACCTTTGTAATAGAAGCATAGCTTCTTCATACATAGGTCATTAAGTGCCTTGATATCCAAGGGTGTAGTGGATTTCCCCTTGGTATCAACCTTCTTCCCCTTACTCTTATCAAACTTCTTATTATCTCTGAAAGAAGAAGAACTTCTGGGAGTGAATCTGCTAGAAGGTGTTGTAAGCTCCATACTACGAGCTTTCCTCATGGCCTCCTGTAGTGTCGATGGATCAAATGCCTTGATCCAACCCTTGAGGGGTTTAGACAATCCCTCAGTGAATAGGATAACCAACCACCTCTCTGATACATCCTGAACCATAACTGACAACCTCTGAAACTCACTGATATAAGTCTCCAAGCTGCCTATCTGTCTCAACTGTGCAAGATCATGAAAGAATATCTCTGGATCCTTCCTGTCAAAATGCTCCACCAACCTATCCACAAAATCCTAGTATGATGTCACCTAGTTGTGCTACAAAGTAACCATACCATGTGACCACCAATCATGAGCTGCGCCCTCCAAATGCAAGGTGGCATATCAGATGGCATCTATCTCTGACATGGGTCTCAATGCTAAGAAAGTATCTAACTTATGTATCCATGCCTATGCTATCATCTATCCACTACCATCAAAAGAAGGTAAAGTGAGCTTGCTAGCAGCTCGCTACAACTCACTGTCATGGCCTCCTCTAGGTCTCTTGTTCTACCAAGTACTCCTCATGTGCTCTCTCCTTTGGTTCAAGTAGTGATCAAAGTTAAGTAACTCACGCACATGTGGTGGTAATGTCTACCATTCTACAGTGGCGGCTCTAAGATCATCCTGGAACTCATCCTACACATCACCCTCTCCTACCTCCAAAGCCTCCTCTCTAAGGAAAGTAGGTCAAGTAGGTCTATCTGATGTCCAAGACCTATGCCTAGGAGCACCCTGTGAACCTACTACACTCCTATTATCATGATCAGGTGTACCTCTACCCTACTCCTGAGCTCTGGGCTGAACCACTCTCTCCATCATGGTAGTCAATGCTCATAATGACTGGACTATTTCTTGTTGTCCAGTAGTCATAGCTTTGAAAATTCTCTAGCCTCATCATCATTCCTAGGAACTCTAGGTGGACTCTGTGACTATCTCGCACCCATGGTGTCTCTGAACTCCTGTTCCCCCTCTAGTGCTGCTCTTCTATGTGTGTAGTACCTGTGATGCCCAAATGTTGAAGGATGCATATAGGTTTCTTACCCAACAGGATGGCAAGAACACCACTCTAATACCACTGTAATGACCCTTACTAATAGGATCACTAAAAACCCCAAATCTGAACTAAGACAATTTGTCAAACACTTGGCATGCACTAAATTGTTTTGTTTGTAATGTAGTGTTTCAAGGTTGTAAATGTTGAGCAACAAATTCATAAGTACAATTAAGATAATAATGCCAATATGCAATGATGAACAATGAACAATAGCAGTACCAATAGTAATATTTATAAATTCCAATCATTTGTCACCTTACAATCAACAATGATATACTCTCCTATTAAGCAATGACCAACTTCAAATTCTGATTACAATGTGCTATCAAGGACTGATTCAAATAACTGAATTCTGAGAGTTACAACTAGGACAATTTCAGACTTCAATACAATGAACTATTGCCAAACAAAGACAATGCAAGGACCACACAATATCTCTTGAATTATGATCACTGCAAGACTGATTACAATATAGCAATGACTGATTTTATTGACTATTTTTCACCAGTACTGGACTGTGGTAACAATGTCTGAATATATGCAATGTTATACAATTTTTTTGACATCCAAAACAATGTATAAGAACCTAGAATCGCTCCTCCAATGCTGATGACAAATGTTGATGCACTGATGACTGAACCGACCCCAAACTACTCCTCAAAACTCTGTCGTACTGCCACCTAATGCAGGCTATCCCTGGGCCGTACTGTACGGCTCCTGCATAAAAATATTTGCAAGGTTTTGGGTCCCCACAAAGATATAATCAAAATCACCTAGGGTGCATTTATGTTCCCTCAAATGCATAAATTCAAACTCCTGAAGGTGTGAGAGATATGAGCAAAAATGTATGGCTCAGACCCTATTTCAGACTTCTCAAAAAATGCACAAAATGAACTCCAAATCCCTCCAAACTGATTCACCAATAAAATGATGAATTCCAAACCCTTATTCAACCAACTTCAAACCCTCAAATCAATCCTCAGATGAAATCCAACATGAAATGGCTAAGTACCATCTCCAATGAGCAACCCTTCAGAAGATATTTCACTTCCTCAGTTATGCTAATCCAAAGGAGTTATCGTTCCCAAAGATCAAATGATATTTGCAGACCAAAAGACTACAAATTTCTCCACAATGGAAGAAGTAGAAGAAATCCCAAAATTAGCTTCCCCAAATGAATGCCCAAGCCCTCTATTTATTCACTTTTCTAAGAAGTTACTAAGAACTTCTAGAAGCATCCATTATAAAATCCCATTATAATGCACTTTTATAATAAAGTAACTTTATAAAATAAAAAGTGCAATCTCAACTTGAAATTATAACATATGGGCCCTGCTAACACATAATAATAAAATATAAGCTCAACTTCACTTTTCCAAGAGCAAATATGACCAGCTGATCTCCAAAATTGACTCTCTCTCCAAATCATTTGCCTACGAGAGCCGATGATAGGCAAATCCAATATGAAAAATCATGTTGCTAGAAAGGGGACATGATATACAAAAGGGTAGCCAAAAAACCCTAGACACCAAGAAAATTAATTTTGAAAGAATTTAAAAACTAATTCTTGAAAGAAATTATAATTAAAAAAATTATTATCACTACTCTAATATCATATTATGAAAGTAATTGGTTAAAAATTGAATGTATTGAATGAATACTCAAGCGATCATGTATAGATTACAAGGAGATGATGTTTCTATTATGAAACAATCATAGAATTAGAAACTATCTAATATTTACAAAATCTACAATGTTGACCATTAAATAAGGAAAAATAAAGATATCATAAAGATATTATTTTAATAATTTTGACATTACATTTTTCCACATTTCCATGTAATAATAATATTAAGTATTCAACAATGTATGTTGATATCTAGTCATAACTTTTAGGGTTCACAAAGTTAATATGAGTTCAAATAGTAACGTCACAAATTTTATATGTAGGAGAGACCCAAAACCTTGTCTCCCATCACCTCCTATGTCTATCTTACAAGAGAGATTTATGTAAGGGTCTTTCTTTATTGGAAATTAACATTTATTTGAGTAATAAAATATCCTAAAGTGTGATGAAATATTTTATCCCAAAATTATTTTGCCCTCATTTGTGAACTTATTACCAA
The DNA here is from genome assembly GCA_027943335.1 of Chamaecyparis obtusa. Classification (NCBI taxonomy): domain Eukaryota; kingdom Viridiplantae; phylum Streptophyta; class Pinopsida; order Cupressales; family Cupressaceae; genus Chamaecyparis; species Chamaecyparis obtusa. The sequence continues at coordinate 1,039,344 of BSBK01004646.1, read as the reverse complement.
AATTTGGGAACATGGGAGTCACAAATGTCCATCACATATTTAGAATGTTGGCACCTATTATGAGAGAGTTATAAATTTTGACATTCTTTACTACATACATAGTATTCAATAGGTCTTCTCTTAAACCCAAGTCTAACTTATTCTCTACACTCTCTTTTACTCATCTTTAGCTTTCCTTTAGATTACTATATTTTTCTAAATTTTAGTACATGTGATATTTTCTTCTATTAAGCAATTTCACAATTTGTTGTTTCAACATTTTTCATGTTGTGAAATTTGAGGTGACTTATGCTTTTATCACATATATTTACTTTTTATTAAATGCATCTATAGTGGATCTACTCCTCTCTTTTATGTTTTGGAAGTCTATGTTTGTACTTTGCTTTGTCTGCTTCTCTAGCTAGGAAAACACCACATTTTATTAAAGTATTCTCAACTTGTTTGTTGTCACTCTTGCTTGTCAGTTATTTATTGATTCACATTATATCTTTTGATTGGCCTATTATAAATGAGTTTATGTTGATTCAATGAATACTATATCCATCTAAAGAGTTTCCTCTTTGGTTATCCTTTTGAGTTATTTTAGTTTCTTCGTGTGCTTTGAGTCAAGAATTCATTATTTAGGTTTTCTTTCATTTTTTTTAACCACATAAGGCTAAGCTTGTTTTCCATCAGATTTGTATTGGATAATCTGTATTAAATCTATAACCTATTAGGTTAGTAATAAATAAAATTGATGTTAGTGATAATAATTAAATAAATAATATTAATAGTTTTAAGTTGTAGGTTGTAGTAGTTGGATGCAAATACATCCCCATACTATTGATAGGTTATCTTAAGGGAAAGCAAATGCAATAATGCTTAAGTAAGAAAATGTAAAATTTACCCTGAATAGGTAAAGATATCCCAAAGAAATCAATATATCAATTGTTATTATTAGCTGCAATCATGGAGTAATATGTGTATTTTCTCTACCAAATTCACTTTGGCATTAGAACAATATAATATTCAATCCAAGACAATAATATGCAGAAACAATTAAAAATCGAAGTCCATTAATAGAGAAATCATAGTTGTCTGTACCACATGCCTAACAACTAGGGAGATTGTCGATGATACCAAAAGTATTTTCATATTCAATGCTACTTTAATACTCATGGAGAAGAGAATACCTTGTATTGTGGCATTTGGAAGCCAATACAAATATATTTGATTTGATAAAGTGAAGGAAGCAAAGCACATGCTCTGTAATGAATCTTACTTTGATTGAAACTAACATAGCTCTAATTTATAGAGGTATTTTTAGATTGAACTTTGTGATTAAATAACACTATTTATGTATTCTTGTATAATAATTAAAGTATTGAGTCATACTTAGAAAATCTAAATAAAGTGTTAAAATTGTAATTGAAAGGTCGTGAAATTTAATTTTGGTATTGATACATTTTGTCAATTCATTAACAAGGTGTAAACAAGACTAAGTGACATGTAAAATTTTATAGTACATGTGATTTATGACTTAAGAATCATTTATCACATTGAGGATGGTCATGGGTTCAAAACTCACAAAAGTTTACAACGAACTTCGGGAAGTTTTTGACAAGGTGAAAACATTGTGTTGAAAAATTGGATGAAATATTGAACTCAAGATTTGTTGACCAGCTCTACAGAATTGGTGACTTTTGTATGATTAACAATCATGAGATAAGTGGTTTGGTGTAATATCCCATTTTAAAAATAGAATCTAATAATAAACAATAATAATAACTTTAAAATATAAGAAAACAAAAATATAAAAGAATAAAATTAAAATAGAACATAATTAAAATTAAGTTAATGAAGGGTCAAAATGCATGAAGTGGAAAGTTATGAATCTCTAAAAAATGAGATACAAAAAGGGAGAAGATAACTTTATTTGAATGGGGAGGGAGGAAGAAAGAAAAAAGGGAAGGTGTGAAAGGTTGTGATACTCACAAAGAACAAAAATGGTGAAGGGTTATGACTCTTTCAAAGGATGGAAATTGTCAAAGGTTGTGACAATTGCAATGGATAGACATAATAAAGATGTGTGACTCTCCCCCACATTAGAAAATATAAAGGGATAAGGTTTCATTTTAGGACATTCAAATGAAATCAATTTGGTGTATAATATATTATTCAGAAAGGAAATAATGAAAAGTGGTGATTCAATTCTTTTTTTCATTAACACAAAGGTATCTCATGACTCATCTCAATACCCAACATGACTTTCCTTGGTCTTACATATTGCTAAGTTGGGGTTCAAGAAGGGGTGAGCTAGAGTAAGAATTAATGAAAGAGTAAAATAAATAAAATAAATAAATAAGGAAGTGACTCATTCAACATAAAAATTTATGGAAGGTTATGGAACTAATGAATGATAGAAATATTAAAAGGTTGTGACTCTTTTGAAGGGTGGCAATTGTGAAAGATTGTGACAATTGCAAAGGGAAGAGATGATGAAGAGGTGTGACTCTTCACCACATTGGATGATATAAAGGGGGACAAGTTTCATTTTAGTAGGAAATTCAAATGAAATCAATTTGAGGTATAATATATTATTCACAAATAAAATAATGAAAAGTGGTGACTCAATTTTTTTTCATTAACTCAAAGTGATCCTCATCACTTGGCTCAATGCCCAACATGCCTTACCTTGGTCTTACATATTTCCAAGTTGTGATTCAAGAATGGGTAAATTGAGGCATGACTAGCCCTCTAAGAATTAATGGAAGAGAAAATGGAATAAGAAAAATAAAATAAAAAGTGATCCCTTCAAAAGAAAAAGTTATGAAAGGTTGTGACATTTGCAAAGAACAAAAATAGTGAAGGGTTGTGACTCTTTCGAAAGGTGGAAATTGTGAATGGTTGTGATGATTTCAAAGGGTGGACATGATGAAAAGATGTGACTCTCCTTAACATTGGAAGATACAAAGGGGATAAGGTTTCAATTTAGGAGGACATTAAAGTGAAATCAATGTGTGGTATAATATATTATTCAAAAAGGCAAAAATGGAAAGTGGTGACTCAATTCTTTTTTTTAACTCGGAGCTATATTTGTGACTCAGATCACTTCCCAACCTGCCTTATCTTGGTCTTACATATTTTCAAGTTAGGGTCCAGAAAGGGGTGAGTTGAGACGATACTATCCCTCGAAGGATTAATGGAAGAGAAAAATAAATAAAAAGAAAATAAGGAAGTGATTCTTTCAAAAGAAAAAGTTATGAAAAATTGTGACATTCACAAAAGACAAAAATGATGAAGGGTTGTGACTCTTTTGAAGAGTGGAAATTGAGAAAGTTTGTCACTATTTCTAAGATAAGATATGGTGAAAAGATATGACTCTTCCCCACATTGGAAGATAGAAAGGGGAGAAGGTTTCATTTTATGAGGACATTCAAATGAAATAAATGTGGAGTATAATATATTATTCATAATAGAAATAATGAAAAGTGGTGACTCAATTCATTTTTTTTTGTTAACTTGGGGGTATCCCTATGAATCAGCTCAATGCACAGCCTACCTTACTTTGGTTTTACATATTGTCAAGTTGGGATTAAAAAATGGGTGAACTAAGGAAAGACTAGCTCTCTAATAATTAATGGAAGAGAAAAATGAATAAGAAAAAAAATAAGAAAAGTGACTTACTCATAAGGAAAAGTTAGGAAAGGTTGTGACAGTCACAAAGGATATAAATGGTGAAGGGTTGTGACTCTTTCGAAGGGTGGAAATTGTGAAAGGTTGTGATGATTGCAAAGGGTAGACATGATGAAGAGGTGTAACTCTCCCCAACATTATGAGGTATAAAGATGAGAAGATTTAATATTAAGAATTCAAGTGAAATAAATATGAAGTCTCATATAATATTCACAAAGGTAGTAGTGAAAAGTGGTGAGTCAAATCTTTTTTTGATAATTCAAAGTTATCCCTGTGACTCAACTCAATGCCCAACATGTCTTACCTTGGTCTTACATATTGTCAAGTTGGGGTTCAAAAAGGGGTGAGCTTTAAGGCAAGACTAGCCCTTTAAGATTTAATAGAAGAGAAAAATGAATAAGAAACAAAAATAATGAACTAATTTTTTATTTTTTTTAAGTTATGAAAGGCCATGACACTCATGAAAGAGAAAATAGTGAATGGTTGTGACTTTTTTTAAGGGTGACATTTGTGAAATATTTTAATGAAAAAAGAAAAATAAGAAGAGGTTGTTAGAAATAGGAAATAATGAGTGGGGGGGTAGAATTAGTATTTCACAAACTTTTACTTTTTCCCCATTATGGATATAACAAATTAACTTGAAGCTTGCAAAACAAATTAAACTAAAAAAATTGAATAACAAGCATAGAAATAAAGTAAATGAACTCATAACACCATGTTTTTTATTGAGGAAACCCTGGCCAAGGGAAAACCCTAGTTAAGGATGTTGACCATGTTAGGAGTCTATTACATACATATAGTGTCTTTGTCCTGATTGAAGGACTCTAGGCCTTGTTAGAAGCCTCAACCGTGTTAGGAGTTGGTACTACAAAATAGGATCTTCGCAAGATGAGCTCACTATCCAAACATGAAATATACAATGATATCTGAATACAAAGGTAAAGTACATAACCTTTTTTTGCTATCAAATAGCTTTCCTATTCTAATTTAGCTTTCTAGGCTCTTTGCTTTCATATAAAGAGTCTTCTTGCTTTCATTCTTACAATATACAACTTCGAATTACTTACAATCATAACATTACAACATTACAACTTCTCATTACATGCTTCTTACATATATACAAGTTATTATAATTAATAACTTCCAGTTGGCTTACAAAACATACTCTTTCCAAAATACAAAAGTAATTCATGCTACCTAAGGTTTTATTGATTTAACTAGATCATCGCAAATGTAATAGCACTATCATGATTGTATATGGTATGTATTTTCCAAATGCAACAATCTCTCTTATTTATATTGGGAATGAGGCTATGAGAGACATGTCCCTTCATGAGACATGTCTATTTATTTTATAATGTTTCATTAATCAACCATATATTAGAATAATATATATTAATAATAATATATATAATATAACATATATATATATATATATATATATATATATATACACAAATATAATATATTATTATTAATCAATATCTAAGTATTATATGTATTCTAAGTGATCATACGACTGAAGCTACAAACATCAACACTCCCTCTTAGCTAGGGAGGAAGATCAAATAGAATGTGTTGTGGTCTCCCTTGTCAACACATATGACCCTAACTATAGCCATACAAAACATCAACACTCCCTCTTAGCAAGAGAAGATCAAATCCATCAAGGTAATAAATCATTAATTTTGAAAGAGAGGGGATATCACCCCACTGTGATATTAGGAGATATGGTATATGCAAGAATATCAAGTCACATGATGTTCACCATAGCTCATAAATATCCATGGTATATCTAATGAAAATATGTCTTATGATGTCTGTCATATTGATACTAAGTTCACGTAGAGACATGTCACTATGTGATATGTTTCATAAGGTCCAATCAATATGTAATACTAAGTTCAGAAGGATCCTAATAAGATTCATATGGATACTAAGAAATTACATATCACATAAATCATGATATGAAGTATCACCTAACTTGTGATATAGAGTATCACATAATTCCTGATATGAAGTATCACCTAACATGTGATACCAAGCTTTACATATCACCTAACATGAGGAATCACCTAACATGTGATACCCAGTTTTCAATATCACCTAACATGTGATATGAGGAATCACCTAACATGTAATACCCAGTTTTCAATATCACCTAACATGTGATACCTAGTTTTCAATATCACCTAACATGTGATATGAGGAATCACCTAACATGTGATACCCAATTTTCAATATCACCTAACATGTGATGCCTAATTTTCATACCACCTTGATATGAGGAATCACCTTAGATTGTGATACCTAATATTCATACCACCTTGATACGAGGAATCACCTTAGATCGTGATACCTAATTTTCATATCACCTTGATATGAGGAATCACCTTAGATCATGATACCTAATTTTCATATCACCTCAAATCATGATACAAGGATATAATACATAATAAAATTACATTCCATTTACATATAACCCTATTATGGTATGTGCACAGACAAAAAGTCTACCATAATGAATCTCTATTACAAGATCATCACCTTGCAATATCAAATACAAGTGTTCATTTTTGAAAAGTCATCACCTTTCTCCAATGTTCACAGGAGGGCCCAAAAGTCCTAGAGTCACACACATGAAATCCACCTTGACTTGTCTCAGAGGGTGGATCTATCATGGCTCATCCCAAAGGGTGGAAACAAGGGATTTCACCTTAGTCTTCTCTCTCAAGGAGAAGAATGCAATAACATACAAGATAATAGATGAAACTCTTTTTCATCTAAGGCTTCATTCTCCAATGTGCCAAGTTTATCTCGAAGGTACACAACCTTACCTCTAGCAAGAAACTTGGTAAGAAAATCAGCCATATGTTCTATAGGGATAATGCACCTTGAATGGCATACTAATATTATCTTATATAGTTTGCATCACCTCTAGGAGATAGCATAAAGGCATTTTAGCCAGCACACATGAGACTCAATCTTATTATCATAGTCCTCTGGATACTTCCTTTAAGGTCTTGTAAGAACCTCCTCACCTCCTTGTCCAAGGTTGTTTTAGATGAACTATCATTCTCCCTCTGAATCTAATATCAACCTTCTGTGAGAAAGTCATGTATTTCTTCTTTAGTCTGCATTAATCTCTTTTCTTGAATTTCCAACCATCTATCTAGGAATATCATGACCTAGATATCTGCATAAAAGCCTTCTAGTTCACATACATGAAATTTCATCATTTGAATCATAATTCTTTTCCTTTCACATTTTCCTAGTCACTAGGGAAACCATCATGATATGGTTTACTCCCTCTGAATCAATATGACCAAGATCCTTGGAAATCAAATAAGGCATATCCTCTAGATGTTGTACTAACTCCCTCTGAATCTTTGAGTACTAACATCAACATTTAACCTTCTTGTCCAAGGTTTCCTCTGATGGTTCATTAGACTTCTTTGGAATGTGATATCAACCTTCTGACCTTCTCATCCAAGGTTTCCTCTGATGGTTCATCAGACTTTTTCTGAATGTGGTATCAATCTTCTGAGCTTCTCATCCAAGGTTTCTTCTAATAAATAAAGTGTCAAACTCCCTCTGAATCTGATAGAAATGCTTCTTTTCCAATCTCATGTAGTTAAAGACTATTCTTCAACTTCTCTTACTACCATAGATGCACACCCTTCGAACAATAACCTTCATTTCTATATACTTTGAACATTATAGCATATAGTGTGCTTATAAGCTCTCTAACTCTTGAGTCATGAGAAACACAAAGTCTTCGGCAAGAGCAAGCACTTTGCTTTGAATTCAGGCCTACTCTCCATGCTCAAGTTGTCAGTTGAAATATAATGTTGCCACATAATCATCCTCGTCAACGTAGGAGTCGACCATCACATTTTTGTAGTTTCCTTCTCATAATATCAATTCTATTATTACTGATTAAGTGTTTCACTATTTTGTCTTTACATGTCTTCCAACGCATCTTCATATCACTGAGAATTCTTTATTCATATAATTATTGTCATTTTCTCTCGTACATAAAACTAAAGCATCAAATAAAGACACAAGAGAAGTACCATAAGATCAAGTACACTGTGCACGAGAATATGAGATGGAAACCCGGTATGGGAAAAACCACAGTGAGTAATGCTGCTAGGATCTACTAGCCTGATCTAGTCTCATGAATTTGAATCCAATTAAAAAATTTAAGGGCTTCAACCCTAAGGAGTCATCAAACCTCTCTCTTAGAGAACCAAGTCCTATGAGCACTTACTCAATTTTTCTCAAGCACCAAATTTTACAATTTGAGCACCCACTCAACTAGTTTGAGCATCAACTTAGTTAAAAAATACAAGTTATATCAAAAACAAATTACACCAACTCCTTTATAGTCTGAACACTATTTGAGAAAATATCTGTAAATGTAATTTTAATAGATCTAATGCAAACTGATTTATTCTCTTAGAGCACATTGCGGATTCAATAAGTTTATTAGGAATGTTGTTGAGATAACACAATACATAGTCATCTCAGATGTCAAACTTCTTTTGAATGCTACAACCTTAAACTATACAAATATATCTAGTTGTTGTTTTACTTCTTTGCATCTTTCTTTCATGTGAATATATATAGTAGTAAAATATAACTCAAAACATGTTTATCAATTCAGGTATTTGTAGTTGAGCCTTTTAAGTATCATAACATTTTAATAATTCATTTTGATAAATATATTGTGGTAATTGAAGTATAATTACTGAATATCAAAATGAAGCACTTTGTATACCCGAGAATTCTTCAATTAACTCTTGTACCTTTTTCCTATACATAAAGTTCTCTTGCAACAACATCTTCATTCCCCAACACTTGAGTCCTCATACAACTTATGTATGTTACCATTCATAGCACACTTCCTTTGAGTATTGTACTTATAAATCTTTTCACATGCTATACCAGACTGTTGTATAATGACATAAGTTTTTTGCATAAATAGCATCAACCTTCTTCACGTCTTATAGAAACATATCTTCTTCACATCATTTTTCACAATGCTATCCACACTTCATACCATTTGAAAGGGAATATATATAAAATATGAGACCATGTAAGAAGATGTTATAATTATTTGGTTGCAAACTGCCAAATGGGAACAGTCAAACTATCTTCAATGACATCCCTTAAACATATGGTCAAATATACAGTGACCTGATAAACATTGCTAACGCCACCTTTCAAAACTCTGTGGTGCTTGATAGTTGTACCACTACCCAATGGTCATATTAAAAAGGAAAATGATTACACACGTATTTTTTATAAGCATGGCATCGATAAATATTTGTGCAGCACGATGATCTTAGTTTGTGTTAAACAAATACCCTTCCATTGACAAGTGTTGATTTATCTAGTATTCTCAACCAATAATAATTATGGATCCAATAGTTTACTACAGAAGACATTTCCATGGAGTACTCCTCAAATCTTATCAACGTGCATACATTATATTGTTAGCAATGTCATTATGTTTGTAGTTTCACACATCATTCCTGCACAATGCACTTCACACTAAAACTTGAATTATTTATCTTTGACTTAGATGAAATTGCTATGGATGGACTTTTTCAAAATCAATATTTGTGGTCACTATATTGGATGCATCTTAGGTTGATGGTTCAGCAATGAGAGATGCCACCCAAGAAACATTATGCATTGCTCTTTATATCGATGGAGCCTGCAAGTCACAAAATTCTCAATCTCCTCGCAACAATGATAAATCTTCATACATATCGATTGTGTAATTTCTTCAATAAGGGATTCAAAGAAACCCATGAAATAACAATAACCTGCTCCTTTAAAAAAATGAAAACATATCAACTATGCCGGGAGTTATCACACAAATAGAGGCTAGGCCCATCCTCCAATGATAATTAACAAATGCCCGCGATAATATTATCTTTGATTTTCTTACATTTGCAGGTCTAGCTTTGATACCATGTTGATTTAACTAGATCGTTGCAAATGTAATAGCACTGTCATGATTGTATATGGTATGTATTTTCCAAATGCAACAATCTCTCTTATTTATATTGGTAATGAGGCTATGAGAGACATGTCCCTTCATGAGACATGTCTATTCATTTTATAATGTTTCATTAATCAATCATATATTAGAATAATATAAATTAGAATAATATATATTAATAATAATATATATAATATAACATATATATATATATATATATATATATATATATATATATATATATATATATATATATATATATATATATATATATATATATACATACAAATATAATATATTATTATTAATCAATATCTAAGTATTATATGTATTCTAAGTGATCATACGACTGAAGATACAAACATCAACAGGGTTAACATCTAGGATGTCATCCCTTATATGGTTAAGTCATTATTTTGATAAATAAAATAATCCCTTAACTTAATATTCACATTTTGATGAAGGGTGCTCCCCTTAATACCACAAAGACATAAAAGAAATAGAGAAACAACAACAATATGCGAGAAAAGAAAACTAGCTTCTTATTATCTCCACAAATGTGGAATTAAAAACTTTAGAATTACAATATACAAAGCCACATGGGCATTCCCTTACAATATTCTGTAGGACAAAGCCTCAAATCAATACCTAGAACTGCCCTAGACAACACTATAGGCCTTCTTTATATAGGAATTTTCCACTGCTCGAGAAGGTTCTAGAAGTTTAGCCCTTAGGGCCGACCAAACTTTGAATTATTTTATTTTTCAATTTATTACATCAGAGTCAGCTCAAAATAACTTTGAAACCCGAACAAAAATTTTGAAGGAAAATTATTTTCTGCCATTTCAGGTTACCCAACTTCTGGAGACCATAAGTCATCACCAGTTGACCCAATTGACTATTATAACCCCATTTCGGAAAGGCCACGAAGTGCTCTATAGGATTGATTGGTGCAAGTGCTTGTCACCCAAGTTTTTGACCTCATCTAGAGCCTCTAAAGCCTTTAAAACTGAGTTCAAAGTTTTTGTACCCTGCTGCCAATACCGAAAATCTTTAATATCTTCAAAACTAGACCTGATCTAGCCATGAAACTTTACTAGCAGGCTGATATGACTAAGATGAACCTCCACATGTAAAATCAGAACATTCTGAGATTTATGACTGACTTACTAAAAACAAAAAGTTTCCATAAATAGCAACTCTACACAAGATAGCCCTTATTGAATACAAAAATATAAACATTTTTGGGTGATGCAAGATTGCTCTTACACCCAGGATGCTCCTGCATCAGACACCTGGGGTAATTTGAGAAGTGACCCTATCACGACTCAAGTGTGCAGAGGAAAACCAAGATGGTTAACCTCCTCCTTTGTTAGCCATGATGAATCTTCAACAGGTCATCTTTTCCACTTGACCAGATATTCTTCATATGTCCTGTTCCTTGTGCTTCTGCCAACACGACTATCCAGTATATTCTCAATCTCCTTGATATCTGAACTGGTTGCTGGAATACTCCACTGTGCTGCTGTAACCTCATCTTCAACACCTCCTTCATGATACTCTATTAAATTTGAAATGTTAAACACTGGTGAAATATTTATCTCAGTAGGCAATTCAACCTCATATACATTTCCTGAATCATGCTTCTTCAGTATCTTACGTGGCCCAAACTTCTTCATTTTCATCTTGTTATATGTACCAACTGGAAATCTTTCCTTCCACAAATGAACCATGACTTCATCTCCAACCTAAAATTCCTTATGCCTCCTTTTCTCATCTGCCTTAGCCTTATATTGCACATTCATCTTGGTAATATGCTTCCTCACCTCCTCATGGATGTTCTTCCAATGTTCTGCAAAATCCTTAGCTTCAGCACTACTTATTTCTCCTTGATCTATCCTTTTCAACTCAGATGCATTTCTGGGACTACTCCCATATACAACCTGGAATGGTGATTTACCAGTGCTCCTATTGACAGAATTATTATATGAAAATTTTGCCTATAGTAAAATCAAATCCCATCCTATTGGCTTATCTCCAACCAAAAATCTCAACAAATTTCTCAAACTCCTATTCATCACCTCTGTCTGGCCATCAGTGTGTGGATGATGTGATGAACTGAACTTCAAATCTATCTTCAACTTCTTCCATAATGTACGCCAGAAATATCCAACGAACTTAGTGTCCCTATCTAAAACTATACTCTTTGGAAAACCATGTAGTCTCACCACTTCTCTGAAAAATAATTCTACTACATGAACAACATCATTAGTCTTCTTGCAGGGAACAAAATGTGTCATCTTTGAAAATCTGTCAACTACCACAAAAATTGAATCATGTCCCCGATGTGTCCTTGGTAAACCAAGAACAAAGTCCATACTAATATCCTCCCAAGGATTCTCTGGTACAGGTAATGGCTAATACAACCCTTTATTCTACTTAACTCCTTTCGTCATTTGACATACTTTGCAACTCTGTACAAACTTCTTGACATCTTGCTACAACTATGGCCAATAATAATTCTCACAGACCAAAGCAAGGGTTTTATCACGACCAAAATGTCTAGCCAATCCTCCGCTATGCTTCTCCTTGATGAGATTCTCCCTCATATAACTTCTTGGAATGCATAACTGACTCCCTCTGAATAGAATATCATCCTGAATGATGAAATCTAGCCACTTCATTCTATCTAGAGTAACAGGTTCTTTACAAGCTTTCTAAGCTTCACCAAAATCAGGACCCTCCGGATACAAATTCCTGAGCTCCCTGAACCCAACCACCTCAATCTACATCTCTATCAGCAATAGTTGCCTTCTGCTAAGTGCATTCGCAACCCTATTAGACTTTCCACTTCTATGTTTCAAAACAAATGTATAACTTTGCAAAAACTTGACCCATTTCAAATGCCTTTGATTCAACTTTCCTTGACTACTCAAATATTGCAAAGCTTGATGATCAATATACAAAACAAACTCCTTAGGAAGCAGATAGTGTCTCCACTTCTTAGCATAAAATTCCTAATCATAAACAGAATACTTTCTCTTGGCATCATTTAACTTCTCACTAAAATAAGAAATAGGTTTACCTTCTTGGCTCATAATAGCTCCTATTGCAGTACCACTAGCATCGTAGTCTACTTGAAACACCTTATTAAAATCTAGAAGTGCTAAAATAGGTTGTTTTGTAACTTTTTGTTTCAATAGTTTAAAACTCTTATATGCCTCATTAGTCCACTTGAACTCTTTTCTATCCCCTCTCATTGTTTTAGTCAAGGGTCCACAAATACTACTAAAATTTCTGATAAACTTTCTGTAAAAGCTAGCCAAACCATGAAAAGATCTTACCTCAGTAGCACTCCTTGGAGTAGTCCATTCAAGGATAGCCTGTACTTTCTCTGGGTACATTTTTAGACCTTCTTTTGAAACTACAAATCCCAAATACACTAACTCTTTCTTCACAAAATTGCACTTCTTCAAATTAATCAATAATTTCTCATCTCTCAACTTCTCAAACACCATACAATTATGCATCATATGCTCTTCCAATGTCTTACTAAAAATCAAAATATCATCTAGGTACACAATGAAAAACTTACCCAAAAATTCTTTCAGAACCTCGTTCATGAGCCGCATGAAAGTGCTCGGTGCATTGGTTAGCCCAAAAGGCATGACTAACCACTCATACAGTCCTTCCTTCATCTTGAAGGTAGTCTTCCATTCATCTCCTTCTCTGATCTGAATCTGGTGATATCCACTCTTTAGATCTATCTTTGAGAAATACATAGCTCCACTCAAACAATCCATAATATCATCCATTTGTGGCAATGGAAACCTATACTTGATTGTAATCTTTTTTATTGCTCTAGAATCTGTACACATCCTCCATTCTCCATTCTTCTTTGGTGCTAATACCACTGGTATAGCACAAGGACTTAGACTCTCTCGAATCAACCCATTCTACAATAACTCATGTACTTGTCTATTCAACTCTTCACTTTCTGCTGGTGTCATTTATATGTGCTGCCTTGTTTGGAAAACTCACTCCTAGAATCAAATCCATTTGATGACTAATCTTCCTTACCGGTGGTAATCCATCAGGTACATTATCAGATACAATATCCTAAAACTCATTCAACAAATCTGCAACCTCTATAGGTACATCATCTTCTTCCTCTTTGCCAACTTTTGGAATTAAAGAAAAACACACATGCTCATGCCTCATACCATCTAGGAATTTCCTTCCATCAACAAAAGTTATTCTTGCATTACCACATACCTTTTCTTCAGTCTCCTTCAATGGCTTTAGCTTATGTTGTACTCCATCCTTTGTCAGGGAATAGGTATTCGCATGACCATCGTGTACAACACATCTGTCAAACTGCCACGGTCTACCCAACAACATATGACATGCATCCATAGATATGATATCACATAGTACCTCATCTTGGTACCCATTGATCTTGAACTTTACTAGGCACTTTTCACTAACCATGACCTTGTGGTCATCCTACACCCAGACAATCTGATATGGATGTGGGTGTTTCTGTCTCTTGAGCTTCAACTTTATCACCATCTCTTCGGACACCAAATTGTCAGTGCTTCCACTATCAATAATCACATCACAACATTTACCCTCACACTTGCATCTAGTGTGAAACAGGCTCCTCCTTTGTTCAGGTTCATTCTCACCACTCAGTAGGACTCTTCTATTAATCAACATTTCTCCTCTTTTAGCATCTTCAAAATTTGAGGATCTGGCATCTTCATCTACATGTGCCACTCTGGCCTGGCCTTCATTCCTCCTATCTATCCTTCCTTAGCATTGAGGACATTCAAATGCCCTATGACCATCTTCTCCACAGTGAAAGCATGTTCCACGGAAGCCTCCTCTTCCTGAACCTTGTCCTCTTCCTCTTCCTCTCTGATCTCTATTGTTCTAATCTTGGAAATGATTGGAATTGTTTCCTCTTTGATTTTGACTGCTACTGGCCTCATCCTTCTTTTTCAGATCCTCATTTCAGCCTCCATATGACCGTCCACCAGATCATCCACCGTGACCTCTTCCATTTTGTCTTCTCTCGAACTTCTTGTTCAACTTTTCCTCTACTTTTAGGGCAAACTGGTATGCCTCTTCAATACTATTCATTCAAACCAGATTCAGCTCCTCCTGAATGCTCGGCCTTAACCCATTAAGGTAATGGGAAACTTTCTCCTTGTCAGCTTCTACATGGCCTATTCTGATAAGGATTCGATAGAACTCCTCTATATACTCCTGAATAGATCTTCCTACCTACTTCAAACTTTGCATCTTCTTCAGTAGGTCAAGCTCATAATCAATAGGAATGAACTACCACTTCAATTTATCCACCATTCGATCCCATCTTGTGATTTTATCTTTCCCTCTTCTATTTCTCTCTAATTGAATCTCTTGCCACCAGATCTTTGCATGTCCTTTAAGTCTGG
The DNA here is from genome assembly GCA_027943335.1 of Chamaecyparis obtusa. Lineage (NCBI taxonomy): Eukaryota > Viridiplantae > Streptophyta > Pinopsida > Cupressales > Cupressaceae > Chamaecyparis > Chamaecyparis obtusa. The sequence continues at coordinate 1,024,191 of BSBK01004646.1, read as the reverse complement.
CCTTCACGAATTTGACCCTATCAGGATCCTCAATATCTTCATACTCAAAATATTCTTCACATTCATTGATCCAGTCAATCAATTCTTCTAGGTTAAGATTTCTTGAAAATGTAGGAACCTCAATCTTAGGTCTTTTTCTGATCTTGGAAATGGCCTGGAAAAGCCTTTATTCTTCTCGATTCAAAATTTCACCTTATTCTTCTTCTTGATCATCATTTCCTTCTTCGGCTTCATCTTCACTTTCATCTCTGACATTAAGATTCATTCCTCTGCGAATCTCTTCTTACAATGCTCGCACTTATCTCTGGAGCACTCTAACCTTAGGTGTTACAACACCAGCTCTTCCACCACATTCCCTTCATGGAGGCATTTTTGCGATGCACACTGAAACCCTAACCACAGTCCTGGTGCAAACTACCTCACAGTCAGCAATTGTTTTACACACTCAGGAACTCCTACTCTGATACCACTTGTTTTTGCTCCCCTTAATACCATAAACACATAACAGAAATAGAAAAACAACAACAATATGCAAGAAAAGAAAATTGGCTTCTTATTATCTCCACAAATGTGGAATTACAAACTTCAAAATTACAATATGGAAAGCCACATGGGCATTCCCTTACAATATTTTGTAGGACAAAGCCTCAAATCAATACCCAGATCTACTACCTAGAACTACCCTAGACAACACTACAGGCCTTCTTTATATAGGCATTTTCCACCACCCGAGAAGGTTCCAGAAATTTAGCCCTTAGGGCCGACCAAACTTAGAATTATTTTATTTTTCAATTTAATACATGAGAGTCAGCTCAAAATAACTTTTGAAACCCGAACAAAAATTTTGAAGGAAAATTATTTTTCACCATTTCAGGTGACCTGACTTCCGGAGACCATAAGTCATCACCAGTTGACCCGATTGACTATTATAACCCCATTTCAGAAAGGCCACGAAGCACTCTACAAGCTTGATTGGCGCAAGCACCTATCACTCAAGTTTTCGACCTCAACCGGGGCCTCTAAAGCCTTCAAAAATGAGTTCAAAGTTTCTATACCCTACTGCCAATACCAAAAATCTTCAATATCTTCAAAACTAGACCTGATCTAGCCATGAAACTTTACTGGCAAGCTGATATGAATGAGATGAACCTCCACATGTAAAATCAGAACATTCTGAGATTTATGACTGACTTACTAAAAATAGCAAGTTTCCATAAATAGCAGCTCTACACAAGATAACCCTTATTGAATACAAAAATAGAAATATTTTTGGGTGATGGAAGATTGCTCTTACACCCAGGATGCTCCTGCATCACATTCTGTCTTCTTTCTCTGTTCAGGTCAGCTTCAACACTGTCTCTGTAATTATTTAATATCTTCTTCTGTACATGTCATACAGAATTTCTCTTTCACATGTGGCTTTTATATACATATAATTATCCATGTTCAAGTGTGCATGCACTGATCCTTCTTCTATGAACATCGCTAACCAAAACTGTCTTTGATTAGATTGGTAAATACTACTATACTTAGACAATTTTCACTTGCACTCATACAAAACTACTTTTTTCTATTATGTGATCATCATGGTGATTATATGTTTCCATAATGACAACAATCTAATATCCTACTTAGCCAAATTTCCAACAATCTCCCCCTTTGTCATTGGTGGTAACATATGGGAAAATTGGCTAAGTCCCAAAAAAATTTAAGATACAAAATTGTGGCCAATTATAAAAATTCATACAATTGCTTATATCTCCAAAATACTTATATCTCTGAAATATCTATACTCCCCCTCAGAGTATACTATCTATACATACAATTTTCTTCTAATACTACTCCCCCTTTAACAACAATGACAAAGGTGTCAAAAAATTATTTTACGTTAAGATTTCAAGTTTGCAAGGTCGGTAGGCTTGCAACATAGTTTGCAAAATTTGTCTTCAAGCTTTCTATCTCCTTGTCCCGTGACTTCTTTACTACATCTGAAACACTTAGCAATGTGTATAGGCCAAAAGATGCAATTTTACATGTCTTTAGGTTTTCATAGTGAAATTTTCCATAAGATATCTTTGAAGAAAGACATTCCTCTAATTGATTTTCAATAATAATCAACTTTATAGATACATGCTCTCTTAATAGAGAAAATCTTTTCAATCTCTTCTCCTTCTCATCATTCAGAAGTCTCATATCATCATAAATTTTACTTATGTTCCTCTCAATGTCTAAGATCTTCACATTAGGCCTTGACAAAAGGTTTACTACCGCTTGTAACTCTGCCTCTTTGATCTTCATCTTCTCTGTTATCTATGATATGTGGTTTTCTGATTTTGTACACTGAATGTACAATGCTTTTCCTCTTTCCAAACATCTTCTTAGTTCTTTAATACAAATATCTAGATTGTCTATATCATTTCTGATATTCTGACATACATATTGAAATATTTTAGCATCATGAGCTGCTTGGGATTTTATTGTGGCTATATCTGATAAGTTAGTGAATTTTGTATCAAAAGCTTTCACAACCTCTTTTTCTTTTCCCTGTGGATCTGCCTCACTAATTTGACTAGATATTATTCTTTGTAGTTTCTCAATCACCTCAAGTAATGTTCCTTCTAGAATTTTCACCTTCTTATTCTTTCCAATGATCTTGTTGAAAGATGAGATCAACTCTATTTGATCATCATCATCAACTTCCTATGCAAGACTAGCAAACATTGATCCAATCTGTGGTTTTTGTACTGATTTTGTTGCTTCCTTGGGCTTAGGAATGATTATTGCCTACTCCTTTGGAACTTCCTTCTCTTTTGTTGTTGCATCAATCTATGGTTCTTCTTATGTTACTCCTACCTCTTTTTCCTTCCTTATTTCAATTTCTTCTACCTCATTTACCGCCATGTCTTGTTGCTCATCAGCCGAATTGTCAACAATGTTTTCAAATAGATTTTCTTCACTGTCCAGAGTGATGTTTGTTCCTTCTATGGTCATAGACTCATCCTCAATGTTAATAGATAATGATAGTTCTGGTGATGGATCTATCTGATGCTCTGCTTCAATTTCTTGATCAGATTCATTGATGTGCTACTAGGTCTAGATGTCATGACCTTCACAACCGCTTATTCTGTCTGCCTGTTTATTTCTTCATAGTTACCTCTCATTATTAGTATAGTTCTTGTTTTCTTTCTTATATGGCTGCTAAGATTCTTCATGATCTCCTTAAAGTGTTCTTCATCTTTTATAACACACAATTTCCTCACATATCTTTCTCTAATCCCATTGTCTTCCTCTATTGCTCTCTTTTTCCTGTTTACTAATTTCTCATACAAGTCATGAGGAATCTTTCCTTTAATATCATCAAATTTCTCATCTGCCAGTATCATGTGCTTGACAACTACATTCTCCAAGTTTAATTTCTCAAAATTATCATACATATCATAGTATTTTTTCAGTTTAGTGAAATAACCTTCATTTATTATTAAAGGGTTCACTTTGTCAATCTTTGGTTTCCATTTATTTTTATTGCTTCCTACCTCCTCATCTACTTTAGCTATTGGTGTTTTCCTCTAAATAGGGGTAAAGATGATCTTCTATCTTTTACTCAGACCTCTTTCCATTTGCTTCACTCTTTTTGTTGGTGGAGTGGTGGAGGATCTGGTGGCTTCTCTTACTTCCTGCACTTCCAGTTCTTCAACTTCTTCATCTGAATCCTGAATTTCTTCAGTAGGGGCTGCAAGAGATGTCAAGGGTGGAACTGATAGAATCTCTTTCTATCCTATATCTCTTATTATTGCTACATTCTACTTTGCAATCTCAAATTCAAGCTATGTCATGCTAGTGTCTTTAAGAATTTTCTTAATAGTACTGTCTACTCTTTTCTTAGCCATCTTTTGTGCCTGCAGTGATTTTGTGGAGTCAAAGTTCTCCTCATATGTCCCAAATCTAGGACTCTTGGCATCCAAATTACTCTCAAGTAATCTGATTATGTACCCTTCAATTTCAACTTGAAAAACTTCATATTCTAGTGGATCTACAAATTCCACTCTAGGTTCAACTGCTTCAATGAAATTAAATTTAGTGTCAACCAAAATGTTAATAAATATAGCTTCAATCAAATAATAGAATTATTATGATATATATATATATATATATATATATATATATATATATTATGTAGATAATAATAATATTAATATCATTACTATATACATACATATTAAAATATATTATCACTATTATTATATATCTGAAATATTAAATAGCATACTATATCTGATAGTGATCGGATTGCATATACTCCTAACCTATTGGTATTCATACTAAACTTACCAATTACCTTTGATATATATTAATATATTACCCAGATTAATATCGAGTGAACACACCGTATTATCAGGTGAGTATGTTGTATTAATATCGGGTATTATTACAGTGCCCTGTACATGCAAACATTATTGGGTGTCATGTACATGTGTTTGTGCTCCCTCTACATCGAACATTATTATGGTGTATTGTGACTGTTATGTATTAATAGTCACAATACTATCATGACTGTTAATACATAACAGTCATGATAGTATCTATGTATTAAAACAACAAACTACGACTTGCATTAATACAAACTAATATTGTTATGAATTGTCACGTCGGTTCATTGTGAACCTGCCTGTCATTTCAAATGTGAACAGTCACATCACTTCATGTTCACAATTGCTAGTTTAACATATATAGACATTCAAATATTTAGATTCAATCAATAACCAAGGTAATTGAAATCTACTGCATATATTCAGTTTACATCTTATCTTCTGATCTCAAATTATTTAACATGGTATCAGAGCCAGGTTCCTTCATTGAAGTCTAACCACTTGAAGGAAGATCCGAATAGATTAAAGGAAGATCAAGATCAATTTTTATTTTTAAAATGGAAAATGGGATGAGACTAGAAGATAGACTTGAAGGTGCCTCTGATTTTGAATCATGGAAACTTCGAATGATGTTAGTATTAAGGAAGAATGACTTGAAGTCAATAATAGAGAAACCTCTTCAACCTAATGAAAATGATGAGAAAAATAAATGGGAAAAGGACAATATTAGAGCAATGGAATTATTAGTAGATGGAGTGAAAAAAAATTTACTACTTGTCATCACAAAGTTGGACTCTGCTCATGACATGTTCAAAGACCTGGAAAACATGTTTCAAATCAACAACACTAGTAGAATTATTACTCTTAAAAATCAACTCTCTAATATTAAAATGAGTAAAGGAGAGACTATCACCTCATATTTTATGAGGATAAAAAAATTAAGGAATCAAATCTCTTCTATTGGTCATAGTTATGATAATAAGGAGTTATCTATGATAACTCTAAATGGGCTCCCTATCTCATGGGAAAACTTTAGACAAGGAGTAAGTGCTCGCACCAAACTCCCCAAATTTGATTAACTAAAAGCTGACTGCATTCAAGAAGAGTACAAATTGAAATCCAAAGGAGTCTTGGAATCCACTAAAGAAGATGTTCAGGCTCTTGTCACTTGTTCAAAAAGGAAAAAGGGAAAGAAGACATATGATCAACAGCTGTTCAAGAAACCAAGAAACTACTCTTCAATGCAATGTTTTAGATGTGACAAATATGGTCACAGTGCAAGAAACTGTCTTGACAGACATAGAATGCAAGCTTCCCTTGCTGAAGTAAATAATTCAAATGTATGTTCAGAGAAATGTTTCTTCTAAATGGAATTCAAGATACCTTATGGTTGAGAGGGAGTTCACTATTGAAGGTGAAACACTTATGAGGTAAACTTGTAATGATTATTGATTATTATGTTAATATTATTTTATAATTATGGGCCCTGTGTAAATCATAAGGAAGTGATGAATTTTAAATGATTTATCACTTGTATTTGTTAAAGTTATTGGAAGGTGATGATCTTGCAATAACTTTTCTTTTGTAATAGATATATCTTGCTTGTGGATAGAATCGCCGATAGAGGCAATCCACTCTGAAGCTCATGAGTTGTGGATAGAATCATCGATGGAGGCAATCTACACAGGAGCTTGTGGATAGAATCACCGATAGAGGCAATCCACTCTGAAGCTCGTGAGTTGTGGATAGAATCATCGATGGAGGCAATCCACACAAGAGCTTGTGGATAGAATCACTGATAGAGGCAATCCATACCTTAGCTCATGAGTTGTGGATAGAATCGCCGATGGAGGCAATCCGCATAGGAGCTTGTGGATCAAATCGCCAATGGAGGTGATCCACCTGGGAACTGTGGATAGAATTGCTGATAGAGGCAATCCACCTGGGAACTAACCCTCACAGTTTATGAACTTATTGTGAGTTATATTTTATCTTCCCTAGCTAAGAGGGAGTGTTAATAAATATAGCTTCAATCAGATAATAGAATTATTATGATATATATATAATAATATTATTATTATATACATACATATTAAAATATATTATCACTATTATTATATATCTAAAATATTAAATAACATACTATATCCGATAGTGATTGGATTGCATATAATACTGCTAACCTATCGGTATTCATACTAAACTTACCAATTACCTTTGATATATATTAATATATTACCTCGATTAATATCAGGTGAACAAATCATATTATGGGGTGAGTATGTTGTATTAATATCAGGTATTATTATAGTGCCCAATACATGTGAACATTATTAGGTGTCCTATACATGTGTCTGTGCTCCCTCTACAACAAACATTATTACAGTGTATTGTGACTGTTATGTATTAACAGTCACAATACTATCATGACTGTTAATACATAACAGTCATGATAGTATCTATGTATTAAAACAACAAACTATGATTAGCATTAATACAAACTAATATTGTTATGAACTGTCACGTTGGTTCATTGTGAACTTGCCTGTCATTTCAAATGTGAACAGTCACATCACTTCCTATTCACAATTGCTAGTTTAACATATATAGACATCCAAATTTGTAGATTCAATCAATAACCAAGGTAATTGAAATCTACTACATATATTCAGTTTACATCATATCTTCTGATCTCAAATTATTTAACACAAAAGACGTATCTCATTTTTTCATTTCTCCACAATAGCTGGTGGAATCCTTGATCTTTTTCTCATTTGATTCTAAAAAGTTTTGATTACCAAAGTGGCACTCCCATTCACTTTGTCTATAGGGTGTCTTAGGTACACCTTTTTTATTATGTCTATGGTATTCCTATTATCATTCCAATCCTCTCCAATAGCATATGGAAATATCCTTAACAAATGAAAAAACATATATGTAATCAAAGATGAGAATCTAAACTGTGATTTCTTAATTTTCTTGATCTTCTCAAAGTTCTCTGTCAATTGAGTTCTTAGAATTTCACACATGTCTACTTGAACTTTCTCAACACACATAAGATAAGTTGCATGTACCATGCCAGCTGCCATATCATCCTCTCTATAATTTGCACAAAACTTTGAGTTTAGAATCCTACATACATATCTAACATCATCCTATATGATCTTGCTGATTACAATCCCTCTTCCATTGTAAGATGACTTAGTGTTATCCAACACAGTTTTCTTCACATTTTTCTCATTAAAATAAATTACTCCATATTCAGATAGACTGGTTACCTCATGTATAAGGTCTATGGTGATGTCTATAGCTCTATCATCTAACCAAAATTTCCCATTGAGAATCCTGCTCAAGATTATCTTAGTACATTCACCATCTTGAAATTCATAATGTAGTGTGTACTTAATGATATCAATATCTTTCAAATGTTCAAACCCTTCTTTGTATGACATGTCATGTTTATATATTTTCTCATATTCCTTGATCAGGTTACCATCTCCTATGGTCTCAAACTTACATTTCAAATAACTTTTTATATCTTCCAAGTGCAAAACTTCATCTAGAATGGATGAGAATGCTAGTCTAGGGTCTTCTTCCAAAGGTTCTACTGGTTCCCTTTTTATTCTAGGTCTGACTGAATCTTTTATAAGGTGAACAAGTGATGCATCCATGATTCTTATAAAACACAACTTCTTGATAGTGATTACTTAGCAAAATAACTCATAAATGCGATTTAGGGCTCTGCATAGATTTGGCAAGAAATCCTTATCCAAATCCTACAAACCACTCTTAATCTCCACTGAATCACTCTTCTTGTCACTTATAATCACTTGAATGATCAACTAATATCAATTATATGCTTTTATCCTTTAAATAGTTCAAGATTTTGACATCGCATTAAATTTCTTTGCCACTTCACATCAAAAAGTTGTTCCTGGTTACCTACAAAACTTCATTTTTTTGTGTACTCGCATACATATAGATAACTTCATGTGCTCTTAACCATATCATAATTACATTATATACTATCTCATACTAACTTCACAAGACTTAATTCAATTAACTCTAACTTCTACATTATTCTAATGCTCTACTTTATTACATAATTCATGAAATAATTGCTCAAATGCTTTGAGATGAATTAGGAAATGATTCACACTTACTATCAGGTACTTCACATGTCTGATTTCCTGGTATACTAAGTGTGCTCTCTATTGGAAACTGCAATTGAAACAATTGTTGTATTGTCATTGATGTCAAACCTTAACTGGTAAGACTATTGCTACTTAGGAAAGTACTATATCTTTTTTAGTGTTGCTAAGGGGCTAAGCAAGGTTGGTAACAATAGCACCTAAGGTTGAATTATCTTGATACTACAAAGTGTACTTGACTATGTTGCACTATGATGAGATAATGTATTGTTTATCTTAGTAAGACTGAAGACTAAACTAGTAGGCTTAACCGAGAAAAGAATGGAAAAATCATGTTTAAGCTGAGTAATGTTAGTGTCGACCGAGTTAAGATATGCCGAGAAAAATTATAGTGTCGACCGAGCATCAGTAAATTGTCGATGAAGACAGTGTAAGCCGAGGAAATAGTTTTAGTAATGACCGAGCTTTCTACATGAAGACCAAGTGGACAATCATAGTATTGACTGAGCATCAACAATTTTATATTTGAAGAGAATTTAATTTTGGAGTCAACATTGTTGAATTCTTGGATTATGTAAAATGTGTTGACTTTCTTTATTGATTGTTTGGAAGCATTAAATTCACTGTAAAATGTTTTATTGTAAATCTTTAAGAGATTTGAGATGATTCTAGAAAAGGAGCCAAAGAACATGAAGTGGGTAGATCCAATGAATCTGACCTAACCCTAAGATCTACAAATGAGATTGAGCTGCAAAAGATGAGTTAACCTAATTGAGGAAAATATAAGGGAACCTGAGCATTTTGATATGCATGTACATGGAGAATAGAGAATGCTAGAAGAGGAAAGTTTTATTAACTGAATAAGCAGAAAAGGCTGAAGGAGAATTGTGGTGATTTCTTGAAGAAAATTTCTGAGAAAATCAGAGATGGAAATGGAAAAGTTTCAAAGTCAGTAAACTAGCATTAGTGTATGAAATCGGATCTGATATTTGCAAAGTGAGTTGTATATTTTTCAGATAATACTATTGCTACTTTCTAACCATTGTAACAGTCAAAATCCTTTTAACAAAGGTTGACTTAACAGTCATATGTTAAATCCTTTGAACAAGGTTGCATTCTAATGGAGTGTATGTAAGTCCTATGACTAGGCTCACTTTTAACAGGGTGATAGAAATCCTTTAACCGGGTCACCCCTGACAGTGTGTATTGTAACCTTTGATAGGGCTGGCTTGTTACCGAGCTCACTTCAAAAGAGTGAAAATAATAGTAGCATGTTACAAAGTGGTTTTTCCCAAATTGGGTTTTCACTATAAATCCTGGTGTTAATACTTGTGTGAATGTTTTGGTTTGAACATTACTATGTTTTGCAAGTTAAGTTACAGCTGGGTAGTGGACTGTATTGTTAGATATTTCTATTATTGAATCAGTGATGACCGAGTTTGTTTTGGTTATTGGATCTGATTTAAGGATAATTTTTTGAGATTGTTTTATACATCAGGACCTGAGAACAATTGATTCACCCCCCCTCTCTATTGTTCTAAATCATATTAACAATTGGTATCAGAGCTTTGTTTCTTATTATTAGTGTTGACAGGAATCAAGTTTAAAGGGGCTTGAAGTAAATGATTAGGATGTATAAGAAGGAGGTACCAAAGCTGAACAAGGAAAACTTCTCTGCATGGAAAAACTTGATGAAGCTACATCTGGCTGATATTGGTGACTCTACAAAGTACTACATTGAGAATAGTTATGTCTCACCTATCGCACCTTTGACTACCAAAGAAATGAGAGCTAAGCAAGAACATAATCAAGCAATGCTGAAAATTGCATCTGCCCTAAGCTATCCAGAATTTGAGGACATTAAGGACTGCACAACTGCTAAGGATATGTGGGACACTCTTGCAAGGATCTATGGTGGTGACTTGAATGTGCTAAAAGAAAAGGTCGAGAGTCTTAGAGGTAAGTTTGATGAAATGAGAATGCAAGAAGGAGAAAACATTGCACAATATTGTGGTAGAATAAAAGAAGTTGTGAATGTTATTAGAGGAGCAAATGGGACTATTGATGATGAAACTATAATTGGAAAAGTACTAAGAACCCTACGTCCTATATATGCTATTAAGATCTTAGCTATTTAGGAATCTAGATGTAACTCTGCTAATGTGCTTACTTTGGAAAGTTTGGTTGGTAAGCTGACTACTTTTGAACTCTCTAAATATGATAATTTCACTGTTGGAAGCATTGGAAATGTTGAATCTACTTTCAAGTCACAACTAGTTCTGAATAAGCCAAAGAAAGAAAAAGAAAGATGCATCAGTGAAAGTGAAAGTGAAAGTGATAGTGACACTTTTGATGAAGACCTAGAAGATCTAGAAGCTCTTATGGCTAGAAGACTAAGAAGGGGAAAAGGAAAGTATAAAGGTAAACTCCCTATTATATGTTTTGCATGTAATAAAGTTGGTCATATAGCTACTAGATGTCCTGATAGGAAGGATAAAGATGATGAAAGGAAAAGAAAACACAAAGAGAAAAGATGACAGAAGCTACCGATGGAACAAAGACTACAAAGGAAAAGGTAAGAAATCTTGTTACATTGCTGAAAAAGAAACTGACACTGATAGTGATGATTTTGAAATTGAGGTAGTCTATGTTGCAATGAAAGATGAATTTGATGAGGATGAGAAAACTGCATTGATATCCTATGTGAACAAGAATGATAAATGGATTATTGATAGTGGTTGTTCACATCACATGACTGGTGACAAAAATAAGGTTGAGACTCTACATCATTACAGAGGAAAAAGTGTAAAATTTGGTAATGATGCACCATGTCCTGTTAGAGGAAAAGGTTTGATTAAACTGACTGATAAGATATCTTGTGAAAATGCATATTGGGTTGAAGGTCTTAATTACAATTTTTAAAGTGTTTCTCAGCATAACAAAACTGGTTATTGAGTGGAATTTCATCACAAGCAAGCTAAAATATTTAATGTTGCTGGAGAACTGATTGGAAGTGGAGATCAAACTAGAGGTAATTTGTTCTATCTTGACCTATCTGAAGAAACATGTCTAATTGCACAGCTTGATGATATTTGGTTATGGCATAAAAGGCTATGTCATGTTAACTTTGACAATCTGGTAGAGATAAGCAAGAAGAAAAAGGTAAGAGGTCTACCTAGATTGAAGAAACTTGAGAATGTGATGTGCAAGGAATGTTAGTTAGAAAAAATGACAAAGTTGAGTTTCAAGAGAAAATCTTTTACTTCTGAAAACATTTTAGATTTGGTTCATACTAACCTTTGTGGACCTATGGGTGTACAAAGTTACTGTGGTGCTAGATACTTTATCTTATTTGTTGATGATCATACTAGAATGATGCATGTGATGTTTCTAAAAGAAAAATTTGAAGCTTTTCAATTCTTTAAGTGGTATTTGGCTAAAGTTGAAAAAGAGACAGGTAGGAACCTGAAATTTCTTAGATCTGACCGAGGTGGAGAATTTACATCAAATGAATTTAATCTATTTTGTAATGATAGAGGAATTAAAAGATAGATGTCTGCACCAAGAACACCTCCACAGAATGGTATAGCAGAAAGGAGAAATAGATCTATCTTGGATTGTGCAAGAACATTGATGATTGAAAAGAATGTGGCACAAAAATATTGGAAAGAAGTTATAAGCACTGATGTCTACACTCTTAACCAAGTATAGATCAAGAAAGGTACAAATCTGACACCCTATGAATTATGGCATGGGCATGCACCGAGTGTTAAAAACTTTAGAATCTTTAGAAGTAAGTGCTATATATTAAAAGACACTAGGAATGGAAAGTTTGATGCTAAGAATGATGAAGGCATATTCCTAGGGTACTCCACAAAAAGTAAAGCTTATAAGTGTTTGAACTCTAACACTAACAAAATTGTGGAAAGTGTGAATGTCAAAATTGATGAGTACGGAGAAAGAAATGAAGCTAATAGAAAAAGAGAACCAGAAGATTATAGATCTTTTGTGTACATTGAAGAAGAAGAAGAGGCAAGTAAAAAACTTTCACTTGATGCTGAGTCTCAAGTAAGCAATGCCGAGCGACAGATAGAAGCTGTCGAGCGTCAGGAAAATAGTGCCAAGAGAGAACAAGAACATGCCAAGCTACAAGAAAATGCTGTTGAGTATCAGGAAGAGGTTGTCGAGCATTCTGAAGTTGAATTTGACAATATTGCTAAGGAACATGATGAAATAGAGGAGAGAACAGCTGAACCTATTTTGGTAAAATATGTAAGAAGACATCATAAGCCTGAACAGATAATTGGAGACAAAAATTCTAGAATCTAGACCAGAAGTAAGACTAAGGATCCAACATGCCTACTGTGTGAATTTGAGCCTAAGTCAACTAGAGAGGCATTGGAGAATGAAGACTAGATACAAGAAATGAATGAAGAAATTGACCAGATTGAGAAAAATGATACTTGGACTCTGGTGTCGAGACCTGAAAATAAAAATGTTATAGGAACAAAGTGGGTGTTTCAGAATAAGATGAATGAAAATGGTGAAATCACTAGGAACAAAGCTAGGCTGGTATGCAAAGGCTACGCACAAGAAGAATGGAATTTTCATTACCCAGTCTAAGTATGTTAATGAAATACTGAAAAGTTTTGGGATGGAAGATGCTAAACCAGTGGGAACTCCCATGGTTACTGGACAAAAGTTATCTAAGAATGATGATGCTGCATAAGTGAATTAGACTCTGTACAGATCTATGATTGGAAAATTGCAGTATGTTGTACATAAAAGACTAGATATTGCATTAGCTATTGGGATTGTGGCAAGGTTCTTTGCCAATCCTAAGGAAACACATATGATTGCTATGAAAAGAATTATGAGATACTTGAAAGGAATTGCTGACTATGGTCTATATTATAAGAAGGATGATAAATTTGAAATTTGAGTTTATGCAGATGCTGATTGGATAGGAAATGTAGATGATAGAAAGAGTACTAGTGGTGGAGCTTTCTTTCTTGGATAGAGATTAGTCTCCTGGACAAGTAAGAAAAAAATTTGCATTTCCCAATCTACTATCAAGGCCGAGTATGTTGCTGTTGCAGTAAACTGTTCAAACTTGGTATGGATAAAACAATTGTTGATAGGCATGAAAGAAGAAATCACTGAACTTGTTATTTTCTGTGACAACACAAGTGCTATCAATATTTCTAAGAATCTAGTGATGCACACTAAGACCAAACACATTGCAATCAAGTATCACTACTTGAAAGAATTAGTACAAGACAAAGAAGTCTAAATGGAATATATGAATACAAAAGAATAATTAGTAGACATATTCACTAAAGATTTACCTAGAGAAGCTCATGAGTATTTGAGAAGTCAATTAGGGTTCTTCCCCTAACTGAGGTTTCCTAGACAAGCTAGGAGCACTGCATCAAATGTGCTACAATAGAACATTTGACAAATTGATGCAGAAGATTGTCACACTTTTGGGCTGGCCTAGAGTTGTGAAAAGAAGCAAAGGCAAGGAATTAGTCATAAGCAAGATGACAAAGGGAGAAACAATGAGCTTCACAAATATTATCTACATCTGATGGATGGATGTTTTAGTTGTTGCTTTGGCATTTTTGTCAAAGAGGGAGATGAACTGATATGATAACACATGATACTGAAATATCTGAGGGAGATGAACTAATGAAACTGAAGATAAGGATGATGAATTGAAATGAAGGATCAGGATAGAGGGAGATCTGAATACTTTTGGCAGTCACAGAAGTGAGGCTTACAGGATTCTGAATCAGAATGAAGCTAAGGATATTATAAATAATTTTCTGATGGAAAGATAAGTTTTTGGATTGGTTGGTAATCCATGTGTTATTCAGGTGATATCATATGGTGTTTCGATCAATGCCAAAGAGAAAGATTGTTGGAAACTGCAATTGAAACAATTATTGTATTGTCATTGATGTCAAACATTAACTGGTAAGATTGTTGCTACTTAGGAAAGTACTATATCTTTTTGAGTGTTGCTAAGGGGCTAAGCAAGGTTGGTAACAATAGCACCTAAGGAAAGGTTGAGTTATCTTGATACTACAAAGTGTACTTGACTATGTTGCACTATGATGAGATAATGTATTGTTTATCTTAGTAAGAATGAAGACTAAACTGGTAGGCTTAACCAAGCAAAGAATGGAAAAATCATGTTTAAGCTGAGTAATGTTAGTGTCAACCGAGTTAGGATATGCTGAGCAAAATTATAGTGTCGACTGAGCATTAGTAAATTGTCGATGAAGATAGTATAAGCCGAGGAAATAGTTTTAGTAATGACTGATCTTTCTACATGAAGACCGAGTGGACAATCATAGTATTGACCAAGCATCAACAATTTTATATTTGAAGAGAATTTAATTTTGGAGCCGACATTGTTGAATTCTTGGATTATGTAAAACATGTTGACTTTATTTATTGATTGTTTGGAAGCATTAAATGCATTGTAAAATATTTTATTGTAAATCTTTAAGAGATTTGAGATGATTCTAGAAGAGAAACCAAAAAACATGAAGTGGGTAGATCTAATGAATCTGACCTAACCCTAAGATCTACGAATGAGATTGAGTGGAAAAACATGAGTTAACCTAATTGAGGAAAATATAAGGGAACCTGAGCATTTTGATATGCATGTACATGGAGAATAGAGAATGTTGGAAGAGGAAAGTTTTATTGACTGAATAAGCAAAAAAGGCTGAAGGAGAATTGTGGTGATTACTTGAAGAAAAGTTATGAGCAGATCAAAGATGGAAATGCAAAAGTTTTAAAGTCAGTAAACCAACATTAGTGTACAAAATCGAATCTGATATTTGCAAAGTGAGTTGTATATTTTTCAGATAATACTGCTGCTACTTTCTAACCATTGTAATAGTCAAAATCATTTTAACAAAGGTTGACCTAATGGTCATATGTTAAATCCTTTGAACAAGGTTGCATTCTAATGGAGTGTATGTAAGTCCTATGACTAGGATCACTTTTAATAGGGTGATTGAAATCCTTTAACCGGGTCACCCCTAACAACGTGTATTGTAACCTTTGACAGGGTTGGCTTTTTATCAAGCTCACTTCAGAAGAGTGAAAATAATAGTAGCATGTTACAAAGTGGTTTTTTCCAAATTGGGTTTCCACTATAAATCCTAGTGTTAATACTTGTGTAAATGTTTTGGTTTGAACATTACTATGTTTTGTAAGTTAAGTTATAGATGGGTAGTGGACTACATTGTTAGATGTTTCTATTATTGAATCAGTGATGACCGAGTTTGTTTTGGTTATTGGATCTGATTTAAAGATAAGTTTTTGAGATTGTTTTATACATCAAAACCTGAGAACAACTGATTCAGCCCCCCCTCTTTGTTGTTCTAAATCATATTAACACTCTCTTGATCTATGGCTTTAACAAAAACTTCTTCCAAGTTAATACAACACCATTTCTAGCTATTGTTTGTGTTCTCATTTCTCCTTGTATAGTTTCTAGGATTAGTGCTCCTCATGTTGTTCATTCTGCAAAATCTTGTTGTATGACCAAAGTTGTTGCATATCTAACAAACTACTCCATTGTTTCCATATCTTGGTCCAATCTGACTGATTTGTGTTCTATAATTTCTAGCAATATGTCTAATCTTGTTGCATCTATAACACACAACTCCATTTATTTTGTTCATGTCTCCAATAGGTTTCTTATCTGCATGGTTAGTATCTCTAAACATTCTACTACTATTATTATCATTAGATCTAGGTTTCTTACAATTAATAGCTCTATGTCCAAAACAATGACAATTATAATAATAACTAGAGATAGGTTTGAATTTCTTACTTGTATAATCTCTTTTCATATGTCCAAAAGAATTACATGAAAAACATCTACCTTTGAATTCTCTTCACATATCTTTAGGTGGTTCATCTTCTTTAGGTGGATTAGGTATATCTTCAAATTTGGTAGCTTCATCAAATTTCTTTTCAATTTTTCTCTTAGAGTGTTCTGGATCTAGTTCTTTACATTCCTCAATCTTCTTAGTAAACTTTTCTTCAAGATATCCAAAACCAATTTTATCATAGGTTGTTTTTGATAAGAGATTTGTTCATCAATCTTTTCACTACTGGAATATGGTTTCTCAAGATTTTGTTTGGACTGAGTCAATTCACCTTTACAATTGTATTGTACTTCTCAAGTTTAGCATACTGCAGATTTTCTTTCTCAAGTTCTAATGTTACTTTACTAAGTTTAGACTTCAGATCTTCATTTTCAGATTTCAAATTTGATTCATCTTTATTGTTTTCATCTTTCAAGATTAACTTCAGATCTACAATGTTTAACTCATGTTTAAGGATCTCATTTTCTTTCTATAATTTTGAAACTTCATCATAGTCCTTGAATTGAATTGTAGGCTCTTTCTTTGATTTTAGTTCTTCTACTTTTTATTCTAGCTTCTCAATGTATTTTTTCACATCTTCATATTTCTCTTTCAAAGTATCTCTTTCTTCAATAAGAATATCAATTTGTTCAAGAGCTTCTTCAATATTCTTCTGTAACTAATGCATATCCATAGAGATCTTACTCAAGTTGTTAGGCTTTCTCCAAATAACTTTGTTCTGAGTAACTAAGCTCTAATACCAATTGTTAGAAATAGGAAATACTGAGAGGGGGGGTGAATCAGTATTTCACAAACTTTTACTTTTTCCCAATTATGGATATAACAAATTAACTTGAAGCTTACAAAATAAATTAAACTAAGAAAATTGAATAACAAGCAAAGAAATAAATTAAATGAACTCATAACACCATGTTTGTTCTCGAGGAAACCCTGACCAAGGGAAAACCCTAGTGGGGATGATACCCACAACTCATCCACTAATCAAAAGTATCTGGTTAAGGATGTTGACCATGTTAGGAGCCTATTACATACATATAGTGTATCTATCCTGATTAAAGGAATCTAGGCCTTGTTAGAAGCCTCAACCCTGTTAGGAGTTGGTATTACAAAATAGGATCTTCACAAGATGAGCTCACTACCCAAACATGCAATATACAATGATATCTGAATACAAAGGTAAAGTACATAACATTTTTCTATTGTTGAATAGCATTCCTATTCTGATTTAGCTTTCTAGGCTCTTTTCTTTCATATACAAAGTCTTCTTATTTTCATTCTTACAATATACTACTTCACATTACTTACAATCATAACATTAAAACATTAAAACTTCACATTACATGCTTCTTACA
This sequence comes from Chamaecyparis obtusa, assembly GCA_027943335.1. Classification (NCBI taxonomy): domain Eukaryota; kingdom Viridiplantae; phylum Streptophyta; class Pinopsida; order Cupressales; family Cupressaceae; genus Chamaecyparis; species Chamaecyparis obtusa. Next base: position 1,006,405 of record BSBK01004646.1, on the reverse strand, counting down.
TATATACAAGTTATTATAATTAATAACTTCCAGTCAGCTTACAAAACATAGACTCTTTCCAAAATATAAAACTAATTCATGCTGCCTAAGGGTTAATATCTAGGATATCATCCCTTATATGGTTAAGTCATTATTTTGATAAATAAAATAATCCCTTAATTTAATATTCACATTCTGTCTTCTTGCTCTATTCAGGTCGGCTTCAACACTATCTCTGTAATTCTTTAATATCTTCTTCCATACATGTCGTACATACTTGTGCTTTCAAATGTGGCTTTGATATACATATAATTATCCATTTTCAAGTGCACATGCAATGAACCTTCTTCTACGAACATCGCTAACCAAAAATTTCTTTGATTAGATTGGTAAATACTGCTATACTTAGACAATTTTCACCTGCGCTCATACAAAACTGCTTTCTTCTATTATGTGACCATCATGGTGATTATATGTTGCCATAATGACAACAATCTGATATCCTACTTAGCCAAATTTCCAACATAGGTGTGACTGTCCCCCCACATTAGAAAATATAAAGGGCAGAAGGTTTTATTTTAAGACATTCAAGTGAAATCAATGTGTGGTATAATATATTATTCACAAAGGTAACAATGAAAAGTGGTGACTCAATTCTTTTTTTTGTTAACTCAAAGGTATCTTCATGACTCAAATCAATGTCCAACATGCATTATCTTAGTCTTAAATATTGTCAAGTTGGGGTTCAAGAAGAGGTGAACTAAGGTAAAACTAGCAATCCCAAAATAAATGGAAGAGAAAAAAAAATAAGAAAAAAAATAAGAAAGTGACTTCTTCAGAAGGTAAACTTATGAAAGGTTGTGACACCGACAAATGACAAAAATGGTGAAAGATTATTACTCTTTTGAAAGGTGCCAATTATGAAATCTTGTGATGATTACAAATGGAAGACATGATGAAGAAAAGTGACTCTTCCCTACATTTGAAGAGACAAAGGGAAGAAGGTTTCAATTTAAGACATTCAAATGAAATCAATGTGAGGTATAATATATTAATCAAAAAGGAAATAATGAAAAGAAGTGACTCATTTTTTTTCACTCAAAGGTATCACCATGACTTAGCCCAGTGCTCAACCTACCTTACCTTGGTCTTACAAATTTCCAAGTTGGGGTTTAGGAAGGGGTGACCTGAGGTAAGACTAGCCCTCTAAAGATTATTAGAAAATAAAAAAGAATAAGAAGACAATAAGGAAGTGAGTCATTCCAAAGGTAAAAGTTATAAAATATTGTGACACTCACAAAGGACAAAAATGGTGAAAAGTTGTGACACTTTTGAAAAGTGGCAATTGTGAAAGGTTTTGACTCTTTATAATAACAGATATGATGAAAAGATGTCACTCTTCCCCACATTAGAAGATACAAAAGAGAGAAGGTTTCATTTTAAGAGGACATTGATATGAAATGTGGGGTATAATATTTTATTCTGAAAGACAACAATGAAATGTGGTGACACAACTTTTTTTTGTTAACTCAGAGGTATTCATGTGACTCAGGCCAGTGCCCAACCTGTATTCACTTGGTCTTAAATATTGCCAAGTTGAGGTTCATGAAGGGGTGAGTGAGGCAAGACTAGCTTTCTAAGAATTAATGGGAGATAAAAAATTAAAAAAATTGAAAAATACAAGTGACTACTTCAAAAGTCAAAGTTATGGAAGGTTGTGACACTTCCAAAGGACAAAAATGGTGAAAAGTTGTGACTCTTTCAAAGGGTGGCAATTATGAAAGGTTGTAATGATTGCAAAAGGAAAACATGTTGAAGAGATGTGACTCTCCCCCACATAGGAGAAGGTTTCAATTTAGGAGGACATTCAAGTGAAATCAATGTGGGGTATAATATATTATTCATAAATGCAATAATGAAAAGTGGTAAGTCAATTATTTATTTTTGTTAACTTAAAGGTATCCTCGTGACTTAGTCTAGTGCCCAACCTGTCTTACCTTGGTCTTACATATTTTCAAGTTAGGGGTGAATTGAGGCATGGCTAGCCCTCTAAGGACTAATGCAAGAGAAAAATTAATAAGAATAAAATAAGGAAGTAACTCCTTCAAAAGACAAAGTTATTGAAAATGTTGTGACAGATGTAAAAGAAAAAAATTGATTCTTTCGAATGGTGGTAATTGTGAAAGGTTGTAATAATTGAAAAAATAAAACATGATGAATATTTGTGACTCTCTCTCACATTGGAAGATATAAAGGGGAGAAGGTTTTGATTTAGGTGGACATTCAGTCAAATAAATGTGAGGTATAATATATTATTAAAAAATACAACAATGAAAAGTAGTGACTCAATTCTTTTTTTTTGTTAACTCAGAGGTATCCATGTGACTCAGCCTAGTGCTCAACCTACCTTACCTTGGTCTTGCATATTGCCAAGTTGAGGTTTAGGAAATGGTGAGTTGGGGCAAGGCTAGCCCTCTAAATATTAATGAAAAAGAAAAAGGAATAAGAAGAAAATAAGGAAGTGGGTCATTCAAAAGGTAAAGTTATGAAATGTCGTGACACTCGCAAAGGACAAAAATGGTGAAGGCTTGTGATTATTTTTGAAGAGTAGAAATTGTGAAAGGTTTTGACTCTTTCTAAGAAAAGATATGATGAAGAGATGTGACTCTCTTCCACATTGGAATATACAAAAGAGAGAAGGTTTCATTTTAGGAAGACATTGATATGAAATGTAGGGTATAATATATTATTCACAAAAGAAATAATAAAATGTGGTGACTCAATTGTTTTTTGTTAACTCAGAGGTATTCATGTGACTCGGCATAGTGCCTAACCTTCCTTACCTTGGTTTTACATATTGACAAGTTGGGGTTCATGAAGTGGTGAGTGAGGAAAGACTAGGTCTCTAAAAATTAATGGAAGATAAAAAAGGAATAATCTTGAAAAATATAAGGAAGTGACTCTTTCAAAAGTTAAAGTTATGAAAAGTTGTGACACTTGCAAATGATAAAAATAGTAAAAATTTGTGACATTTTCAAATGATGACAATTGTGAAAGGTTGTAATGATTGCAAAATATAAACATGATGAAGAGGTGTGACTCTCCCCCACATTGGAAGATATAAAAGGGAGAAAGTTTTAATGTGAGATCAATGTGGGGTATTAAATATTATTCACAAAGGCAACAATGAAAAGTGGTAAGTCATTTTTTTATTTTTGTTAAGTTAGAGATATCCATGTGACTCAGTTTGGTACCCAACTTGTCTTACCTTGGTCTTACATATTGCGAAGTTAGGTTTCAGTTATGGGTGAGTTGAGACATGAATAACCCTCTAAGTAATAATGTAAGAGAAAAATAAATAAGAAGAAAATAAGGATGTGACTCCTTCAAAAGGCAAAGTTGTGAAAGGTTGTGATGCTCGTAAAAGAAAAAATTGTGATGTTTTCAAAGGGTGGTAGTTGTGAAAAGTTGTAATGATTTCAAAAGGAAAACATGATGAAAACATGTGATTCTCCCCCATATTGAAATATATAAAAGAGAGAAGGTTTCAGTTTAGGAGGACATTCAAGTAAAATCAATGTAGGGAATAATATGTTATTAAAAAATGCAACAATGAAAAGTAGTGACTCAATTCATTTTTTGTTAACTTGAAGGTTCCCTGTGACTTAGCCCAGTACTTAACCTACCTTACCTTGGTCTTACATATTGCCAAATTAAGGTTTGGAAAATGGTGAACTGAGGAAAGACTAGCCCTCTAAAGATTAACAGAAAAAAAGGGGGAGTCATTTAAAAGGTAAAGTTATGAAATGTTGTAACACTCACAAAAGATAAAAATGGTGAAGGGTTGTGGCTCTTTTGAAGAGTGGCAATTGTGAAAGGTTTGAATTTTTCTATGAGCAAATACAATGAAGAGATGTGACTCTCCCTTACATTGGAAGATACAAAGGAGATAAGGTTTCATTTTAGGAGGACATTGCTATGAAATGTGAAGTATAATATATTATTCACAAAGGAAACAATTAAATGTAGAGACTAAATTTTTTTTCCTTACCTCAAAGGTATTCTCATGACTCAGCCCAATGCCAAACCTACCTTACTTTTGTTTTACATATTGCCAAGTTGGGGTTTAGGAGAGATGAGTGAGGCAATACTAGCTCTCTAAGAATTAATGGAAGATAAAAAAGAATAATTTTGAAAAATATAAAGAACTAACTACTTCAAAAGTCAAAGTTATGAAAATTTGTGACACTCGTAAATGACAAAAATGGTGAAAATTTGTGACTCTTTCTAATGGTGGAAAATGTGAAAGGTTGTAATGATTGAAAAATGCAAACATGATGAAGAGGTGTGACTCTCCCCCACATTAGAAGATATAAAGGGAAGAATGATATAAAGGGAGAAGGTTTCAATTTAGGAAGACATTCAATTGAAATAAATGTGGCTTATAATATATTATTTAAAAATACAAAAATGAAAAATGGTAAGTCAAATCATTATTATTTTTGACTTAGAGGTATCCCCACAACTCAGTCCAGTACCCAACATGTCTTACCTTGGTCTTACATATTGCCAAGTTGGGGTTTAGTTAGGGGTGAGTTGAGGCATGACTAGCCCTCTAAGGACTAATACAAGAGAAAAATGAATAAGAAGAAACTAAGTTACTGACTCTTTCAAAAGGAAAAGTTATGAAATATTGTGACACTTGTAAAAGACAAAAAAAAATATGATGCTTTCAAATGGTGTTAATTGTGAAAGGTTGTAATTTTTGTAAAAAAAAAACATGATGAAGATGTGAGAATCTCTCACATTGAAAGATATAAATGCCAAAAGGTTTCAATTTAGGACATTCAAATGAAATCAATGTGAGGTATAATATATTATTAAAAAATGTAACAATGAAAAGTAGTGACTCAATTTTTTTTTGTTAACTCAGAGGTATCCCTATGACTTAGCCCAATGCTCAACCTACCTTACCTTGGTCTTACATATTGCCAAGTTGGGGTTCAGGAAGGGGTGACCTCAGGCTAGACTAGCCCTCTAAAGATTAATGGAAAAGAAAAAAGAATAAGAAGAAAATAGGGAAGTGGGTCATTCAAAAGGTAAAAGTTATAAAATGTTGTGACACTCGCAAAGGACAAAAATAGTGAAAGGTTGTGACTTTTTTGAAAAATGGCAATTGTGAAAGGTTTTGACTCTTTCTAAGAGTAGATATGATGAAGAGATGTGACTCTCCCCCACATTGAAAGATACAAAAGAGAAAAGGTTTCATTTTAAGAGAACATTGATATGAAATGTGGGGTATAATAAATTATTCACAAAAGCAACAATAAAATGTGATGACACAATTTTTTTTTGTTAACTTAGAGGTATTCCTATGACTCAACCCCATGCACAACCTACATTGCTTGGTCTTACATATTTCCATGTTGGAGTTCATGGAGGGGTGAGTGAGGCAAGTCTAGCTTTCTAAGAATTAATGGAAGATTAAAAAAATTGAAAAATACAAGTGACTACTTCAAAAGTCAAAGTTATGAAACGTTGTGACACTTGTAAAGCATAAAAATGGTGAAAAGTTGTGACTCTTTCAAAAGGTGGAAATTAAGAAAAGGTTGTAATGATTGCAAAAGGAAAACATGTTGAAGAGGTGTGACTCTCCCCCACATTAGAAGATGTAAATGGGGGAAGGTTTCAATTTAGGATGACATTCAAGTGAAATCAATGTGGGGTATAATATATTATTCACAAACATAACAATGAAAAGTGGTAAGTCAATTATTTATTTTTGTTAACTTAAAGGTATCCTTGTGCCTTAGTTTAATGCTCAACCTGTCTTACTTTGGTCTTTCAAATTTCCAAGTTAGGGGTGAATTAAGGTATGGTTATCCCTCTAAGAATAATGCAAGAGAAAAATGAATAAGAAGAAAATAAGGAAGTGACTCCTTCAAAAGATGAAGTTATGAAAAATGTTGTGACACTCGTAAAAGACAAAAATTGATTCTTTCGAATGGTGGTATTGTGAAAGGTTGTAATAATTACAAAAATAAAACATGATGAAGATTTGTGAGTCTCTCGAGCACATTGAAAAATATAAAGGGTAGAAGAATTCAATTTAGGTGGACATTCAAATCAAATTAATGTGATTACAATATATTATTCAACAATACAACAATGAAAAGTAGTGACTCAATTCTTTTTTTTTTGTTAACTCAGAAGTATCTCTGTGACTCAGCCTAGTGTTCAACCTACCTTACGTTGGTCTTACATATTGCCAAGTTGGGGTTTAGGAAGTGGTGAGCTGAGGCAAGACTAGCCCTCTAAATATTAATGGAAAAGAAAAAGGAATAAGAAGAAAATAAGGAAGTGAGTCATTCAAAAGGTAAAGTTATGAAAGGTTGTGACACTCGCAAAGGACAAAAATGGTGAAGGCTTGTGATTCTTTTGAAAAGTGGCAATTGTGAAAGGTTTTGACTCTTTCTAAGAGTAGATATGATGAAGAGATGTGACTCTCCCCCACATTCGAATATACAAAAGAGAGAAGGTTTCAATTTAAAAGGACATTGATATGAAATGTGGGGTATAATATATTATTCACAAAGGCAACAATGAAATGTGGTGATTCATTTTTTTTGTTAACTTAGAGGTATTCATGTGACTCAGCATAGTGCCTAACTTGCCTTACCTTGGTCTTACATATTGACAAGTTGGGGTTAATGAAGGGGTGAGTAAGACAACACTAGCTCTCTAAGAATTAATGGAAAAAAAAAAAAGAATAATCTTGAAAAATATAAGTAAGTGACTCTTTCAAAAGTTAAAGTTATGAAAAGTTATGACACTTGCAAATGATAAAAATGGTAAAAATTTGTGACTTTTTCAAAAGGTGGCAATTGTGAAAGGTTCTAATGATTGCAAACACAAACATGATGAAGAGGTGTGACTCTCCCCCACATTGGAAGATATAAAAGGGAGAAGGTTTCAATGTGAAATCAATGTGGGGTATAATATATTATTCATGAAGGCAACAATGAAAAGTGCTAAGTCAATTCTTTATTTTTGTTAACTTAGAGATATCCATGTGACTCAGTCAAGTGCCCAACTTGTCTTACCTTGGTCTTATATATTTCCATGTTAGATTTTAGTTATGGGTGAGTTGAGGCATGACTAGCCCTCTAAGTATGAATGCAAGAGAAAAATGAATAAGAAGAAAATAAGGAAGTGAATCATTCAAAAGGCAAAGTTATGAAAGGTTGTGACACTCATAAAAGAAAAAAATTGTGACATTTTTGAATGGTGGTAATTGTGAAAGGTTGTAATGATTGCAAAAGGAAAACATGATGAAGATGTGTGATTCTCCCCCACATTGGAAGATATAAAGGGGAGAAGGTTTTAAGTGAAATCAGTGTAGAGTATAATATGTTATTGAAAAATGCAAAAAAGAAAAGTAGTGACTCAATTATTTTTTTGTTAACTTGGAGGTATTTCCATGACTCAGCCTAGTGCCCATCCTACCTTACCTTGGTCTTACATATTGCCAAGTTGAGGTTTAGAAAAGAGTGAACTGGGGAAAGACTAGCCCTTTAAAAATTAACAAAAAAAAAGAAATAAGAAGAAAATAAGGAAGTAAGTCATTTAAAAGGTAAAGTTTTTTAGGAATAATAATCCACAATACAACTAAGAGGGGGGGTGAATCATTTGTATAATAGAATATTAAACTTTAAAATTTAAGCTCATCAATATCAGAAATAATGAATACCAACACAATAACACAATATTTTGGTTTCGAGAAAACTTTGTTAAAGGTAAAAACCCCGGTGGGAATTAGCACCCACAAATGATGTACTAAGAGTATAGTCATCCTTGTTAGAAGATATAGCCCTATTAAGAGCTTATTAAAACATAATAGAACATAGTCCTTGTTAGAGGACAGACCCTATTAGGAATCAAGGAACAAAAGAGGGCTCACTGGCCAAAGAATGTTAAATCCACCTTCAGAACTCACTAGTTCGCAACAGGTGTATATGAAGAAATACACAATCTTTTGAACTATTTGCTAGCAACTATCTTTTCTTGATTAGTTCCAATGAAGTCCACCAGTAAACTTCTACTCTACATGCAAAAAACACAAGCTCGCAGCTTTCACAGCTTCTTTATATCACTTATATTCCATCCCTGTCTTTTCCAAAGAAAAGACTCTACATATATACCTTATTACATTTCACCATGATCAGGTTAGCCCATGAGGCTTTCCTAATTTATAAATGATTACATAAAATCTTTCTAAGATACACACAGTATCTAGAACAAGCATACAATGATTACAATACAACAATTAAGGACCGACATCCTTAATTAATGCTTGCCAAACAAAACACATGCTTCCTTTCTTGAGTCAACTTCTAAATAAACTATCTCCAAAACACATGCCATAGATGACATCACCAATCACTCTATGCCTTGCGCTAACCAATGAAAATCCTTCAGTACCTTTTCTTTCATTCTTCAAGCTTGCATACCTTGAATCCAAGTCTTCTGAAAGATATATCAAAAACCTCGAGACTAACTCTGTCAATTCTCACTGTCACAGTCCAGTGACCAGTCTCCATTAAACCATTTGTATCTCTCTCAATATGAAACATCTAAAGATGTGATCTCAGATATAAGATCATAACATCCATCTCAACTCTTGTCCAACTTCGCAGCATCTAAAACATCTGTACAGTGTCCGTACACTATGATAACCAGCCTGGTCTTCTCTTAGAAACATATGTTGACATCAGTGACAAAACACAAATGACAATAGTATGAATGCCCATTCAGTAACATAGTGATTAAACATGTTAAATGTCTTAATCACCTCTCCATGAATTAGCAATATCCAACAATCTCCCCCTTTGGCATTGATGTCAACATATGGGAAAATCCATCCGAAGGTTTAATCAATCCAAAAGTGTTCTAAAACCATACAGTGCTCTCACAATAATTCTTCATACAGTCTCCCTAAGTAGTAGGGATTTTCTCATAGCAACACTCCCCCTTTGACAACAATGGCAAAGGGTGCCATGAGGCTTTGGCTGCCTTCACAAATAAAATTTCTTCCACGAGCACTCCCCCTGAGGAGTAGATCCAGCATTTAGTCTAGATAATGATAAGGCTCTGAATACTTATGGATTGATGCATTTATGCATCAATTAGTTCTAACTAGGAGGGGCTTGAACCCCCAACATACCTCTAAGATTTTCAAAGGTATCTTTTGGTAGTGGCTTTGTGAAGATGTCTGCAATCTTCTCTTTTGTACTGATATATTGTAATTTGATTTCCTTTTGTGCCACCTTGTCTCTCAAGAAGTGATACTTAATAGAGATATGTTTAGTTTTAGAATGCATCACTAGATTCTTTGACATGTTTACTGTACTAGTGTTATCACAATGGATAACCATAGGATCTTCAAAAATTGCTCCAATATCTATCAGCATTTTTTTCATCCAAATAATTTGAGTGCAGTTTATAGTAGCAGCAACATACTCTAATTTAGCAGTAGACTGTGCTATACAATCTTGTTTCTTGCTTAGCCAAGAAACCAAATTTTTCCCAAGGAAAAATGCACCACCACTGGTACTTTTTTTGTCATCAATATTTCCTACCCAATCAACATCAGTATAAGCATGAAGTTCAAAGATATCATTTATGTCATACCATAAACCATAGTCTATGGTTCCTCTGAGATACCTCAGTATCCTTTTCACAACAGCTAGATGTGTCACAGTCCAGTAACCAGTCTTCATTAAACCATATGTATCTCTCTCAATATGAAACATCTAAAGATGCGATCTTAGATATAAGATTACAACATCCATCTCAACTCTTGTCCAACTTCGTAGCATCTGAAACATCTGTACAATGTCCATACACTATGATAACCAGCCTAGTCTTCTCTTAGAAACATATGTTGACATTAGTGACAGAACACAAATGACAATAGTATGAATGCCCATTCATTAATGTAGTGATTAAACATATTAAATATTTTAATCACCTCTCCATGCATTAGAAATATCCAACAAAGTTATGAAAGATTGTAACACTTGCAAAGGATAAAAAAGGTGAAGGGTTGTGCCTCTATTAAAGAGTGGCAATTGTGAAAGGTTTTGACTTTTTCTAAGAATAGATATGATGAATAGATGTGACTCTCCTCCACATTGAAAGATACAAAGAAGAGAAAGTTTTATTTTAGGATGACATTGATATGAAATGTGAGGTATAATATATTATTCACAAAGGAAATAATGAAATGTAGTGACTAAATTTATTTTTGTTAACTCAAAGGTATTCTTGTCACTCAGCCCAGTGCCCAACCTATCTTACTTTGCTCTTACATTTTTCCAAGTTGGGGTTTAGAAGGGATGAGTGAGGCAAGACTAGCTCTCTAAGAATTAATGGAAGATAAAAAAGAATAATTTTGAAAAAAATAAGGAACTAACTACTTCAAAAGTCAAAGTTATGAAAGGTTGTGACACACATAAATGATAAAAATGTTGGCATTAAGCAGAATTGCCACTAGTGACAACACTTATTTGCATTCTGAGTGCAAACCGAGCAAAACAGTACAAACCGAGCAAGACAGTGCAAACCGAGCAAGACAGTGCAAACCGAGCAGAACAGTGCAAACTGAGCAGAATAGTGCAAACCGAGCAGAATAGTGCAAACTGAGTAGAATAGTGCAAACTGAGCAGAACAGTGCAAACCGAGCAAGACAGTGCAAACCGAGCAAGACAGTGCAAACCGAACAAGATAGTGCAAACCGAGCAGGACAGTGTAAACCGAGTAACATTATGTCTACCGAGTCACCAGTATTTACCGAGTTCAAAACCTACCGAGTGCTTAGTATGAACCGTGCGTTCACTTCTACCGAGTGCATGACGATGCCAAGTAATGCAGTGGACGTCGAGTATCAGAAAGTCACCGAGTTAGTTTGCAGGAACCGTGTAACCATACTTGGGCCGACTTAGTGGCACTTATGTTTATTTGTCAAGCTGACTTTGTAATTAATTGTTTAGACTTGTATATAAACAATGTTGTAAAAATGTCAAGATGTAATAAAATGAGTATGAATGTGAAAAAGAAAGAAAGGCAGAGATAAGCGAATTACAAAGGGCTACAGCAGTATAGGGAACAACAAAGACAAATTCATTACAGAAGGTGATCATTACATCAGCGAATCTCAATCAGCAATCTAGTTGCAAAGCAAGAGATCTACTGTTTCATCCTAACAGGTGAATCAGTACTAAAATCCTTTAACCAGGTAGACTTAACAGTCTTTTGTAAAATCTCTTTACTGAGTGCATACTTCATTGTATGTTTGTAAATCTTTTAACAGGGTGGATTTAGCAATCCTTATTGCTCCTAGCAGGGCAGATCATTAGAAGTGATCAAATTGTAAGCCTTAACCAGCCAACTTTATTCTGCAGTACTAAAGCTTTGTGGGTTTCATCCCCACCCCAGTTTTACTTTCTTTTTGGAAGGTTTCTAGGTAACCAAATCTATGTGTCATTGTTGTGAATGCTTTTAAGTTTCATGCTTTCTATATGCATAAGGAAAAAGTGAACTATATGTTAATACATCTGTAATTGTAAGAAAATTTGGAGTTACTGATTCACCCCTCCCCTCTCAATAACTCGGTTAATTCTTGAATATTTCCAACAATTGGTATTAGAGCAGAGTTGGTTCTCAAGATAAAGCTTAACTAGCTTGAGCAAAGATCTAGGACAATGAAGGTATTCAAACTGAACAAGGTGATTGAAAATGAAAAGCTAGATCTGGAAATGGTCATAGCTAAACTTAAGGAAGCAAAAGAACATCTTTCCCAATCCCTAAGAAGAAGGAAGGAACTTGCAAATCAGATGAATGATCAGAATTACATTGAAGAAAAGATTGAAGATCTTTTTCCCTCAAATAGCTCAGATGAAGCAAACAATGTTGTCAAAGAGCTCCTAGAAAAGAATGGGTCTCTGCAGGAAGAAGTGAGAAAATTAAAAAGAGAACAAGAGCTACACTCAACAAGATTTTGTGAGATCTTAGAACAAAGAAACAAGTTGAAAGATGAATTAGATGGAAGGAACAATGAAGTCCAAAATAAAACCCTTCAGCTAGAAAACCTAATTGATCAGATCTCCCATACAAATGAGGAAATTCTGAATCTAAGATCAGAAATAGAAAACACAAGAGAAGAACTAAGATCTGAAAAGGAAATCAATCTAAGATTGGTGGATGACCTAAAGGCCAAAAAACAAATCAATGAAGGAATGCTGAAAAGCTAAGAAGACTTGAATCAGCTGTATGAGAGAAATCTTCATAGGTAGAAAGGAAAAGCAGGACTTGGATACAAAGGAGAAGGTGAATCTTCTAAGCAAGGTACTCAAAGAAATCAGAAACCTACTTGTAATCATTGTGGTAAAATAGGACATACTTCAAATAAATGTTCGAGCAATGAAAAAGTAGAATTCAATGGAAAATGCTACAACTGCAATCAACATGGTCACAAAGCAAATGAATGCAGGGAAAAACCAAGATTCAAAGGTAATTGTCACAAATGCAACAAACAAGGTCACAAAGCATCCGAGTGCAGATCTAAAACATTCAATCTAGCAGAACAAATTATGAAAGCAATGTTTGGATGGGACTACAACACCTGGTGTAGATGTCATTACTGTGGAGAATATGGACACATTGGCATGAACTGCATAAAACATCATCTAAGGAAAAGAGATACTACCGTAAGATGCTTCAAATGCACTAAACTCGGTCACATAGCTAGAAACTGTATGAATGCTAGTGAAGTTGAAGATGGAAAGAAGAATGAAGCAACTAAGGTCAGGAAACAGGTGAGACAAAAGTGGATTCCTAAATCTACCAAGAAAACCAGTCCAAGTAATGGAATGGGTGGCTCTACCGACTCAAACTAAATTTCCAAGAAAGCACTGGAACTGTATTCTCATAGACAAACTTCAAGCAGTTCCAGAACTGAATTAAAAGAAAGATCTAAATCAACATACAAGATGCAGTAAGATCACAGGAAGGTCAGTATCAGTCTTTACCGAGCAAGGTCGGTATTAGTTTTCACTGAGCAAGGTCGGTACTAGTCTTTACCGAGCAAGGTCAGAGCAATATGAATTCTTGAGTTCACCGAGTTGCGAAGTCTTTACCGAGAAATTAATTCTTAGTGAGTGATAGTCTGTCAGAATTTATACCCTAATTTGTACTGAGCATTAATGACAGAGTTGTAAACAAAAGGCAAGAAATCAAACTCATTCCTCACCGCAAACTTTAGCACTTTGAGAGCAAAAAATTTCAAGAGCAATCCAGCGATTCAAATACTTTTGTGAAAAGAATTTTTTGTGAGCTACCATGGCATCATCTAGCACTTTAGTGAAGAAAGGATCAGAAATGTTAGTCCAAGGGGAATGGAGAGCACCAGATTTCAAGATCGTACCCACAATTGCAGCAGCCCTAGACCTAAACGAAGCTCAATCTCAGATTCCTCCTAAGGTACTACTTATTAATGATATTCGCAATCATTTCAACTATGCAGTTCAAGAAATGGGAAACCTAAAGCTAGATATTGTGTATGAAGAACTATGTGTGGATGGTATTCTAAAACCCAAGCACAAACATCTGGAAGATAAGGGATTAGTTCACATTGCACATTTACCTCGAAACTTTCAGGAGAAATGGGTTAGATACATTCTCAGCCGTATACATGATGGCAAGATTTGGCTTGAGCAACCCATAGAGATCACCAAGAAGATGATTCATCAAATCACCGGTCTTCCCATGTTGAACAAAGCAAAAAATACCAAAACCCTAGGTCGGTCGGAACTGGAGAAGAAAACCCTAGCTGAGTGGGATGGTAGAGGCATGAAAGTTAGCAGCATTACCGATGCTAAACTAAAGTTTGGTACACACATAATTGCCCATAAAATATATAGTTCAAGTCGACAGAATAGTGTCTCCTATGAAGCTATTGACCTAGCATACAAAGTGGTCAAGAATAACTTATCATTTGACCTTGCAGATTTATTGTTAAAACAGTTTAACAAGAACATGGAAAGCATTCAAACTTCCAAAAACAATCCATGTAAGTTTGGATCTCTACTGGTCTGTTTATTCTTCTATGTTCAGAAATTCTTCCCTTCCAAAGGAAAATTTGTATGGAGAAAAGATGTGCCAGTCCTTTATGAGATAAATGAATACATCTCAGAAATGGGTGAAAATTTTGAAAGTGTCGTGGATAGTTATTTTGAGTCTTTCAAAGAGAAAATGAATGATAGATTCCGGATTCCATAGAAGTTGGTGGAAGATTATAAGGATGACATTTGTTTCATGGTAGACTATGACAATGTATATATTCAAGCAGCTAAACCGAGGATTGTATATGTAAAACCTCTTCCTTATGAGGTAAATATTGATGAAACCAAGAATATCATTGAAGCCCTTCTTAATCAGCCTGTTAATCCCAAAGCTCCATATTTTGGAACATATGATGAAGCAAAGGTGAGAATTGAGTTAAGCATAAAGCTTCCATAGGCGGTAAACAAAGGAAAGAAGAGGATAGCCAAAATGCAAATGCTAACCGAGGACAAAGGAGAAAATGATGAAGAAGAAGAGGAAAAGGATGAGAAAACAGAGGAACCAAAACCTGCAAAGAAGAAAGGAAAGGTATTCATCACTAAGGCACCTAAGCCTCCCACTGCTGTATTTACAAGGAGAAGTGCAAGAGGTAAGGCAGACAAGGCAGACAAAGATATAGTATTCAAAAGGCCTCCTCTAAAATTTCAAGAGAGGATCAAACTTTTTAGAGAAGGATCAGGATCTGGAGTAAGTAACATAAAATCTTTTAAATATGAAACCAGATCGGAAACAAAATAGAAGGAAATAGAAGATGTTGTTATTGAAAAGATGGGACAGTGGAAATACTCTCCTGATGAATTAGCCCAACAGGTTCCAGCAGTCTTATTAGATCCAATAAAAATGAGATGGAGCAATGCAAAGCAAACTGTAATAAACATATTTGATCAAACCCTAAGATAGTTAATGCCGAGCTTGAAAAATGATGAAATAAAGAAGGCATTAAAGGAAAATGAAAATAAGATGACACTAAAGTTCAATACTTGTTTGATTCTGATCAACAATATTGAATCGATTGTGAAGGCTGCAAATGCCACATGGAAGAACATATACCATCTTCACCAACCGAGTATTAAAATAGTAATAATAAAAGATATTGAAGATGACAGTGATGAACAAGAAGAAGCCACTGAGGTAGATGATACTGTGAGGATAGCAGTAGAAGTCATTGCATCACTTCCTACCTCTCTAGTAAAAGTTTCTACATCTAGCCTGGAGACACCTTCAAGCATGGTTGTGACAACTTCAACTTTTGTCCAATCACCTATAGCAACAACAGAAGCAACCACCATTTCTTCTACCGAGTTGCAGTCTCCCACTTCATCAAGTTTTCCAGTAGTAAGTATTCCAGTTTTTGATTCTACAAGTGTAAATATTTTAAGTTCTCCAGTAGACAGTGTGCCAGTCTCTATAGCCAGTCCTACTATGTCTATTGTCACTACTACTAAGGCATTAAGTACAGATAAGCCTAAGGCTCAACCGAGTATAAAATTTTTGGGTAAGAACATAGTAGAGGATATAGACCTAGATGAAGAAATAGAGATTCCAACATTAGATTTTGCAAATCTATCAGTGGACCAAATGCAAAATATAGGTGAAATCCTCCAAAGGAAAGCAAAGCAAAAAAAGCTTAAAGAAGAGAGAGACAAGGAATATCAAATCATTAAGGATGCTAAAGACATTTTGTCTGATGCATTAGGTATTAAAGTAGACTCCTCTCAACATGTTTTGCTACAATTAGCTGAAGCAGTAAATAAATACAATGAGGATTCATCTGGGACAGAAAAGTTAGTTGAAAGAGCTGAGAAGAGATTCAACAATAAAGTGCTTGAGCACATTGCTCAGCATATAGCTATTAATCAAGTGGAATTGTCTTCAGATTTGTCAAACATTGAATCTACCTATTCGAATGTCACCTCTCTTTTGGCCAGACTGTGCAATATTGCCGAGTTCACAAAGGATGTCAAGGATAAAATGAATAAAATGGATGAGGATATGAAGATTAGCATATAGAAGCTGCAACTTGAACCAAGTTCAAGCTCTGCTCATCACATGAAAATCTCATACCTATCAAATATGCAGTCAGATCTACTGAAAGAAGACACAAGGATCTGGTCCACACTGCTAGACATCCAGAACATGATCCTTCCCATCATGAATACAATGTATAAGCACATTGAACATTCCAAAATATTGATTCATGACAATCAGTTCTCTATAGCAGATCACATGATTGAACTCTCTGCAGAAGTCCAAATTGCAATCCAAACATGCAAGATTCTGCAAGAAAATTGGGATAAAACCCTGTGTAATACCCCTCTAACCCTAATATAAGTTTTGTGTTTTTGAAAGAATTAAGATCCTTCGATATTTTCTTACAGCTTAAGTTGTACATGATACTTGTTTGATCTATTCCTATAGTTGTTTATAATAATTTCATAAGCTAGTACTCAATGATTCTAATATCAGACATACTATCTAAAGGTATCATTTTTGTATGTATTTATCTCCATGTATGTATTGAGTACCTACAAGACCTTTATGAACATAGTTAGGATGTTATATGATATGTACTTGATAGATATATATATAAGTGGTTATTTATATTTTCTTCTATTAAGGTTACCTTGGATGAATCTTGTATCTCACTTGATGATTTGATTATGTTAATTTATTATTAGTATTGATAAGAGACTAACACAATGCTTGAGATTCTAACCTTCATTATGATGATGCTACATGCTTTGAGTGTATATATATACATGATGTGTTTTCATGATTCAGGACGAAGTCGTAGTTACTCACATAGCTGAGGTCCACACGATGTATCGATCTTGGTCATCTGTCTGCAATGTTTTCTTTTATATGTATATCCGTGCATATGTATTTCTTCTTTGTGATGCAGGCTTGCAGGTACCGGGCATCGACTTCACCTGGCTTCACAGGTCTGAGCATGCCCTCAAATCCTTGATGGTTGTTGTTATGGAGATAGTACTAAGGCCCCTACATGAGTCTTCCTTTGTCATTATTCCAATTTGGGAATATTAGGGTTCCTTCTTTGTCAGTCAACCTTTGGGTCAAAAACCCAGATCCAACGCACCCAGTTGGGCATGGTTGTAGTTAGTGTCTTGTGGCCACTTGAATTCATTTGGTTGTATGATTTGTTTACTCATTTTATTTATTTCTCCTTCTTGGTATGATTCTTAGTTAATCTTTCTATGTTGTGTTTCAGGAGTTTGGCTTGACTTTCCTTGTTGACTTTGGTTGACCTTGTTTGATCTTATATTTTTCTCAATATGTTTCATAGTTGATTTTTATGGCCTCTTTCGATGATTATATTTATTTTGAGGCATGTGATTTTATTCTACCTCAGTGTTATATCCTATAGCAATTATAAATAGGTAATAATATTGTGATCTATTACTTCATAATCTTATAGATTATAGTGTTTGGTATTTGGCATGTATCTATATAAATATAAATATATATATATATATATATATATATATGGAAATATATATATGGGTGCACACATATATGTATTTATATATATATAATTTATATGTGATTATATGTTAATTATTGTAGATATTGTTGATGGTGTATATTTTGGAATTAATGTAAAGTATAATATTATTAATAATTAAATATTAAATAATGCGAGGTATATTATTCTCAAATGTGAATTATTAATAATGAGGATAGGTTATATATATAGATATTGATGTAATTAATGATGGCATATGCATATATGTTAGGATAATATTAAATGTGTGTATGAATGAATACAAATAATCTTTTATTGTATATTTGAGTAATATAGTTGTATGATATTGAGTTATTTTATAATACCTTTTAGTTAAGAGTTAGTTGGGAATTGGTTACTTTTCCTCTCAACCTTTGGAAATCTATTTATATGCATTACTTTCTCATTTGAAGGGAGGGGGTTTTGGGGCTGAAGCATTGAGGAGAGGATGGCCTTACTTTTCATGGAGATTTTGGAGAGAAAACTTGGAGATGTGAAGGAGAGTTTGTAAGCATATGTCTTTAAGAATTTTTGGTTATCTTTCCTTTTGGGAGAGAGACATTTTTGTGAGAATTTCAGTAGTTGAGAGAGGGATTCTTTGCTGTGGAATTATTTCTTTCTTTCATGGAGATTTCTGAAAGTGGATAGGGTTTGAAGGATGCATCTCAAGTTTGGATTTGTCTTCTCTTTTGTTTCCTTCCTTCTTCGATTCAACCTTCGTAGGACATGAGGTATGGATTGAATATTTTAGTTACTTGATGTATCTGATAGATTATAGATCTATTTATATATTATCATTATTTATTATATCTGTACTTTTCATTTCTATGGTTATTTTAAAGTTTTGAGTTTTTGTTTGTAAGAATTGGCATGTGTTTTCCTAGGGTTTTTAGCAACCCATTTTTGGAGATCTGTTATTATAAAAATTTAAATTGCATCTATGATTTTACTAAATTGATTTTCTGGAAGTAAAATTCACAGATCTCAAATGGGTATCTCTCTGATTTTATTTTTAGAGTCAAATTAATGCCTTATTTTTGACTTTTTGGCAGACTATGCCTGTCCATTCTTGATTCTGAATTTTCTATCAAATGTATTCATATGCTACAGGCTGATATGATTATATAAAAGTCTAAATTTGATATCAAAGATTATCCTAAGTCTTATCTTTCATTTCCAATTGGTTTGGTGAATTTTAATTATGTTTTGTGAAAATTACAACCGTTTTAGTGAAGGCAGGTCTGAACCCTAATCAGAATTTTCTGTTTTAAACCAGAAGTCATAAATTTCTTTTCCACCGTTGGATCTTCCTAAAAATAAAATTGAGAGTCCATAATTATGTTATCTAAATCTCCACTGAAGAGATTTCTTTTATTTTATGTTTTGTGGAAGATATGGATGACTGTTCTATGATGACTATTCTTTGCATTTAATCCTTGCTTGAAATAATTCAATTTAAGAACATCATTAAGTTTCAAGGTTTCGTATGGTTACCAGAGGCTATTAGAATTTGTTTTTGGTTAATTAGATCTATGTATACTCTGAATATGTTTATAATATCACTTTTATGTCTTCTTATATGTTTGAAACATTCTGAATGCCATATTGGGTTTAGGGTTGTCAAGTGGACTAGGGACAACATATGTTTTCCTAAACTCAATCAAATGTTGTTATGAAATTGATATGAATTCTTGATGATGAATCTATTATGTTCTTATGATTTTTATATGTATGTTAGGGAACCTAAGTACACTAGGTGAGTGGCTCATAGTGAGGGGTCGGGGCCCTAAGTGGCTAGTACCAGGATAACCTACTATGAGTTATTTAATCAAGTGATAACCTAAATAAATGAATTGGGAATGGGAGATTATTGGAATGGGAAATTACACATTAATCAAGATTAATTATGCCTCGCCCATGCCTTTAGTGCTAGTAAAGACTAAGGATGGGAGTGGGAGAAGGTACCTATGCGTAGGTACAACTGAATGACCTTGTCTGTATGAGAGGCATTCGGTTCCGCATGTGCCTACTTGGGGGCCGGGGCCAAGAGTGGCTAGTACCAGGACAACCCAAGGGGTGAGGGCTATGCGATGACACTCACCTAGCTTGTAGCTTAGAGTCTCTATCAAATTTGATCATGCCTCTGGTATTCCTTGTGGTCTTCTTGTCTTTTCTTTTTTGTTGTGACTTTGGGGAACTTTTATCACCACCTTAGGAATTTTCTATTTGTTACCTCTTGTATGGGCCTTTGGTTCTATCTCCTAGCTCGGGGGAGTGGGCCTATTGGTTCCACGTGGTTGGGTGGTTAATATTTATATCGAGGTATTGATCGTGATTCTTTGGATGATCCTAGCACATATTCCTTTCCAGATCTGCAGTTGAAGATTTCTTATTGGATATTTTAATATGTTGAGATGTACTTATGTATTTGTATTCATGTAATTTTTAATCTCCTAAAAAGAGTCTTGTAGTATTGATGTAATCTCAATTCAAAGCAATGCATAAGGGAATGGGTAGTTCTAGGTAAAAGAAAGGGAAAATAATGTAGAATATTGACATGTTACTAGCATTAAAAGAAAGTGTTTATGTTATTTCTCCTATCCTCTTATGTTGTCCATATGTAAAGAAAATAATCTTAAATATAGTTATATATAATGATGTATCACAAAAATAATGTATTCTCTCTTGATGAAAGGATCCAAGGAAATTATTGAGAAATGATAGGTTAGTGATTGGAATTATTAACAATGAATGGTTATGAAACAATGCAATAAAATAGTAACTTGATTATAATGTTAATACTTGGTTCATGTTAATGAAATACCTAGGATAATGCCTACCTTAATGAATATTAATCTCTTACCTAATTATTAGAGAAAAGTGATATAAAGGATAGTAGATGTAGATGAAATCAATATGAATTTATGGAATGAGTTGATAAAAGGAATAATGATGTTGGATGATTAACCTATGTTTAATAAAAGAAATGAGTTAGGGACATTTAATTTGGTGCATTAAAATGAATGTAGATCTTTTAAGCTCATGATTCCGTGAATATCTTATGCATGTAAATGGTTTATATGATGTTGCTTTAGTAGTGACGTTAGAGAACCCAGGAGGACTTAAGTTGTATAAATCTTACATTCAAGTAGTAGAAAATTATTTCTTCTTTTAAAAATATGAAGTGTAATGATGAATATTATTCTAGTTAAAATAAATAAATAAATAAATAAAATTCACTACTTGCATTTTATAGAGGTTTTATGTCTTGTCCTCTTGGGTTGCCTGGCGGGGTGTTACATCTGGTATCAGAGCCCTAGGTTTCTACACTGGGAACTCTGGGTCTCATAGCTCACCTATGCATAACCTTGAGTATTTTAACTTTGTCTCTTTTTGGATTATGTTGTTATGCTAAAACTTGAATCTTAGGAAACGAAGGCTACATTTCGTGTTCTCGTGTTGTATTGTCTTACAAGGGCACACCTATTCCTCTATGATTGAGTTATTTTAACAATTACTTATGTTTTTGCATAATGAGATCAATGATGTGTTAAGTGTATTTTTTCTATAATATTAATGGAATGGCGAAGAATTCTTGAGACTTGTGTTTATTTTCTTGAAAGGTAATGGTATCCCTAGAAGGGTCAAAAGTTAAAGGATACTAAATGTTTTGAATCTTAATTATGGTCGTAGATAATATTACCCCCTGATCCTACCTATAATATAATGTTGTGCACTCTATCTTTTTACAAATACCTAGTTGAATTTTATCCTACTCAAGGTATCTTAGAAATAGATTTTTTTTTGGATCCTTAAAAGAAAGAAATGATTGTGGTAGTACTTGATAGGATTAAAAGAAAAATAATTAGATTATATGGCTAATAATATGTACCTAGAAAAGAAGTGAAAAATAATAATAATAATAAATAAATAAATTAGGAACAAATAATTTACTGTCATATGCATTTCTCTCTCTTTCTCTCTCCCCTATTAAGAAATAAGTTTTGCATGACTAAAATTGTTTAGACAAGGCAATAATATATTAGGAAAATTTGTAAATATTCAATTAGGAAACCCTTGGGTGAAGGACCTATGTCCCCAAGATTTTATCATAGGCTATAATTCACATTTTCATTTAGGAAGAGGAATTTTTGTCCCTATCTTGGTAAGAAGTTATATCCTTTCTGCATATCTTATTAAATTGCACAAAAAGGATTTAAGATAACATAATCAAGAAATTCTAGGGAAGAGTATGTGCGATGATGGATTATCTGTACTAATGATAGAAGTTGTTTTTATTAAATATATGTCTTTCAAAATGCCTAGTGAATAGTTAGGATCCTAGATGGGTATTTTGGAAACAAATTCATGTTTTGTATACATTGTGATCAACACCATAGCAGTAAGAAATTAACAACATTAAGTGATTGAAAAACTATGAATAAGGAGTTGTTGTGGTAAATAAATGTTATAGAAATGTACCTTACTCAATTTCTACTTAGAATTTATGTTATCTCAAAATTTTAAAGTGTATGAGGGTAATGTTTCAAATAGGTAAAGGGTATAAATTAAAGTTATGTACAGTAGTTAATGTTATTAATTTAGATGTTGTGGTTATAGTAGTAGGACTCGTATACTTCTTTCTCTCTTGATGGATCTATGATCATTATGAAATAAATAATTTGAAATAACTCTTAAGTAAATGCTATATGGAAACCTCCTGACATGAAAATTAGGGAAAAGTGCATAGATAAATAGTAAGCTTTAAGAAGGGATCCCAACTTAATGAATAATAGTGCAATAAATTATAAATTGTTTAGATCTCCTCTAGGGTGTGAATGTGTTTTTGGAAATCAAGCACTACAACTATTGTGAAAGATGACTTAGAATATGTATATTGTAAAATTTGTGTGTCCTATGTCATTGGAATTCTACTTAAAGCTTTGATGGAAAGAAATATTTCTTATAAAACTATGTGTTAATGAAAATGGTAAGTTTCAAGTATCTAGATTGTTTTATTTTCATGATTACAAAAGTAAATAAAAAATTATTTGATGTATTCCCTTCATGATCATAACAAATATAAATGTTACATACCTCTCTATGTTTGGTATTCATAGCTTGTAAGGGACACAAATTTTGGACCCTATTTGTAATAAGGTCTCACAAGTTGTAGTATGTAGGGTTAGATTATGTCTCAAAAGGGAAAATATATCATAAATTCTTTTTTTTTTTTTTATACTGGTTACCATAGATAGGAACTTTGATATTGTGAAAGGAAGTGATAATCTTAGTTGGTAAAACATGCAATTTCCTAATATATTGATATTAGTGAGTAAACATGAATACCTTAGAGTTTCGACTTGATAACAATAATTTTGATGCAATTTCAAGTATCTTGTTAACAAACTTACAGCATAAAGTGATAGACTCACATAGGTAATTCTTTTTGAAAGTCATTACTAATTGAATTGAGTTAATCTACACTAAAGTTGTAATAAGATAGGATTTACCAAAACTCTTGATAGAAGAAGAATGTGTACAGTCATTAAATTAGGATCTAGAATAGTAATAATATAATTCTGTTAGATAATGTGTGTGTATAGTTCACATTCCTGACTTCCAGGAGTAAGTCGAATCTTAGTGGGGGAGGATGTAATACCCCTCTAACCCTAATATAAGTTTTGTGTTTTTGAAAGAATTAAGATCCTTCGATATTTTCTTACAGCTTAAGTTGTACATGATACTTGTTTGATCTATTCCTATAGTTGTTTATAATAATTTCATAAGCTACTACTCAATGATTCTAATATCAGACATACTATCTAAAGGTATCATTTTTGTATGTATTTATCTCCATGTATGTATTGAGTACCTACAAGACCTTTATGAACATAGTTAGGATGTTATATGATATGTACTTGATAGATATATATATAAGTGGTTATTTATATTTTCTTCTATTAAGGTTACCTTGGATGAATCTTGTATCTCACTTGATGATTTGATTATGTTAATTTATTATTAGTATTGATAAGAGACTAACACAATGCTTGAGATTCTAACCTTCATTATGATGATGCTACATGCTTTGAGTGTATATATATACATGATGTGTTTTCATGATTCAGGACGAAGTCGTAGTTACTCACATAGCTGAGGTCCACATGATGTATCGATCCTGGTCATCTGTCTGCAATGTTTTCTTTTATATGTATATCCGTGCATATGTATTTCTTCTTTGTGATGCAGGCTTGCAGGTACCGGGCATCGACTTCACCTGGCTTCACAGGTCTGAGCATGCCCTCAAATCCTCGATGGTTGTTGTTATGGAGATAGTACTAAGGCCCCTACATGAGTCTTCCTTTGTCATTATTCCAATTTGGGAATATTAGGGTTCCTTCTTTGTCAGTCAACCTTTGGGTCAAAAACCCAGATCCAACGCACCCGGTTGGGCATGGTTGTAGTTAGTGCCTTGTGGCCACTTGAATTCATTTGGTTGTATGATTTTTTTACTCATTTTATTTATTTCTCCTTCTTGGTATGATTCTTAGTTAATCTTTCTATGTTGTGTTTCAGGAGTTTGGCTTGACTTTCCTTGTTGACTTTGGTTGACCTTGTTTGATCTTATAGTTTTCTCAATATGTTTCATAGTTAATTTTTATGGCCTCTTTCGATGATTATATTTATTTTGAGGCATGTGATTTTATTCTACCTTAGTGTTATATCCTATAGCAATTATAAATAGGTAATAATATTGTGATCTATTACTTCATAATCTTATAGATTATAGTGTTTGGTATTTGGCATGTATCTATATAAATATAAATATATATATATATATGGAAATATATATATGGGTGCACACATATATGTATTTATATATATATAATTTATATGTGATTATATGTTAATTATTGTAGATATTGTTGATGGTGTATATTTTGGGATTAATGTAAAGTATAATATTATTAATAATTAAATATTAAATAATGCGAGGTATATTATTCTCAAATGTGAATTATTAATAATGAGGATAGGTTATATATATAGATATTGATGTAATTAATGATGGCATATGCATATATGTTAGGATAATATTAAATGTGTGTATGAATGAATACAAATAATCTTTTATTGTATATTTGAGTAATATAGTTGTATGATATTGAGTTATTTTATAATACCTTTTAGTTAAGAGTTAGTTGGGAATTGGTTACTTTTCCTCTCAACCTTTGGAAATCTATTTATATGCATTACTTTCTCATTTGAAGGGAGGGGGTTTTGGGGCTGAAGCATTGAGGAGAGGATGGCCTTACTTTTCATGGAGATTTTGGAGAGAAAACTTGGAGATGTGAAGGAGAGTTTGTAAGCATATGTCTTTAAGAATTTTTGGTTATCTTTGCTTTTGGGAGAGAGACATTTTTGTGAGAATTTCAGTAGTTGAGAGAGGGATTCTTTGCTGTGGAATTATTTCTTTCTTTCATGGAGATTTCTGAAAGTGGATAGGGTTTGAAGGATGCATCTCAAGTTTGGATTTGTCTTCTCTTTTGTTTCCTTCCTTCTTCGATTCAACCTTCGTAGGACATGAGGTATGGATTGAATATTTTAGTTACTTGATGTATCTGATAGATTATAGATCTATTTATATATTATCATTATTTATTATATCTGTACTTTTCATTTCTATGGTTATTTTAAAGTTTTGAGTTTTTGTTTGTAAGAATTGGCATGTGTTTTCCTAGGGTTTTTAGCAACCCATTTTTGGAGATCTGTTATTATAACAGTTTAAATTGCATCTATGATTTTAATAAATTAAATTTCTAGAAGTAAAATTCACAGATCTCAAATGGGTATCTCTCTGATTTTATTTTTAGAGTCGAATTAATGCCTTATTTTTGACATTTTGGCAGACTATGCCTGTCCATTCTTGATTCTGAATTTTCTGTCAAATGTATTCGTATGCTATAGGCTGATATGATTATATAAAAGTCTAAATTTGATATCAAAGATTATCCTAAGTCTTATCTTTCATTTCCAATTGGTTTGGTGAATTTTAATTATGTTTTGTGAAAATTACAACCGTTTTAGTGAAGGCAGGTCTGAACCCTAACCAGAATTTTCTGTTTTAAACCAAAAGTCATAACTTTCTTTCCCACCGTTGGATCTTCCTAAAAATAAAATTGAGAGTCCATAATTATGTTATCTAAATCTCCACTGAAGAGATTTCTTTTATTTTATGTTTTGTGGAAGATATGGATGACTGTTCTATGATGACTATTCTTTGCATTTAATCCTTGCTTGAAATAATTCAATTTAAGAACATCATTAAGTTTTAAGGTTTCGTATGGTTACCAGAGGCTATTAGAATTTTTTTTTGGTTAATTGGATCTATGTATACTCTGAATATGTTTATAATATCACTTTTATGTCTTCTTATATGTTTGAAACATTCTGAATGCCATATTGGGTTTAGGGTTGTCAAGTGGACTAGGGACAACATATGTTTTCCTAAACTCAATCAAATGTTGTTATGGAATTGATATGAATTCTTGATGATGAATCTATTATGTTATTATGATTTTTATATGTATGTTAGGGAACCTAAGTACACTAGGTGAGTGGCTCATAGTGAGGGGCCGGGGCCCTAAGTGGCTAGTACCAGGATAACCTACTATGAGTTATTTAATCAAGTGATAACCTAAATAAATGAATTGGGAATGGAAGATTATTGGAATGGGAAATTACACATTAATCAAGATTAATTGTGCCTCGCCCATGCCTTTAGTGCTAGTAAAGACTAAGGATGGGAGTGGGAGAAGGTACCTATGCGTAGGTACAACTGAATGACCTTGTCTGTATGAGAGGCATTCGGTTCCGCATGTGCCTACTTGGGGGCCGGGGCCAAGAGTGGCTAGTACCAGGACAACCCAAGGGGTGAGGGCTATGCGATGACACTCACCTAGCTTGTAGCTTAGAGTCTCTATCAAATTTGATCATGCCTCTGGTATTCCTTGTGGTCTTCTTGTCTTTTCTTTTTTGTTGTGACTTTGGGGAACTTTTATCACCACCTTAGGAATTTTCTATTTGTTACCTCTTGTATGGGCCTTTGGTTCTATCTCCTAGCTTGGGGGAGTGGACCTATTGGTTCCACGTGGTTGGGTGGTTAATATTTATATCGAGGTATTGATCGTGATTCTTTGGATGATCCTAGCACATATTCCTTTCCAGATCTGCAGTTGAAGATTTCTTATTGGATATTTTAATATGTTGAGATGTACTTATGTATTTGTATTCATGTAATTTTTAATCTCCTAAAAAGAGTCTTGTAGTATTGATGTAATCTCAATTCAAAGCAATGCATAAGGGAATGGGTAGTTCTAGGTAAAAGAAAGGGAAAATAATGTAGAATATTGGACATGTTACTAGCATTAAAAGAAAGTGTTTATGTTATTTCTCCTATCCTCTTATGTTGTCCATATGTAAAGGAAATAATCTTAAATATAGTTATATATAATGATGTATCACAAAAATAATGTATTCTCTCTTGATGAAAGGATCCAAGGAAATTATTGAGAAATGATAGGTTAGTGATTGGAATTATTAACAATGAATGGTTATGAAACAATGCAATAAAATAGTAACTTGATTATAATGTTAATACTTGGTTCATGTTAATGAAATACCTAGGATAATGCCTACCTTAATGAATATTAATCTCTTACCTAAATTATTAGAGAAAAGTGATATAAAGGATAGTAGATGTAGATGAAATCAATATGAATTTATGGAATGAGTTGATAAAAGGAATAATGATGTTGGATGATTAACCTATGTTTAATAAAAGAAATAAGTTAGGGACATTTAACTTGGTGCATTAAAATGAATGTAGATCTTTTAAGCTCATGATTCCGTGAATATCTTATGCATGTAAATGGTTTATATGATGTTGCTTTAGTAGTGACGTTAGAGAACCCAAGAGGACTTAAGTTGTATAAATCTTACATTCAAGTAGTAGAAAATTATTTCTTCTTTTAAAAATATGAAGTGTAATGATGAATATTATTCTAGTTAAAATAAATAAATAAATAAATAAAATTCACTACTTGCATTTTATAGAGGTTTTATGTCTTGTCCTCTTGGGTTGCCTGGTGGGGTGTTACACCCTGGCACTAATAATGAAGGTACATTTTGATTTTCTATCAAATTTTGGATTCTCTCTGTAAATCACTTGTATATACACCTTTGGCATTATCGTCAAAAAGGGAGAGATATGTATAGAAGAAGATTTGTATAGAAGAAAAAGTTAGCACATTGAAAGGGGGAGATAATGTATAAAGCCCTATGACAAAGACAAATTTTGAAAAAAAAAAAAATCAAAATAAATCTCAGCATGATTCATGTATATAAGTTTTGGGCAATAAGTGTTTTTGTCACTAATGCCAAAGGGGGAGATTGTTGGCATTAAGCAGTATTGCCACTAGTGACAACACTTATTTGCATTCTGAGTGCAAACCAAGCAGAACAGTGCAAACCGAGCAAGACAGTGTAAACTGAGCAAGACAGTGCAAACCGAGCAGAATAGTGCAAAATGAGTAGAACAGTGCAAACCAAGCAGAATAGTGCAAATTGAGCAGAATAGTGCAAACTGAGCAGAATAGTGCAAACCGAGCAGAACAGTGCAAACAGAGTAGAACAGTGCAAACTGAGCAAGACAGTGCAAACTGAGCAAGACAGTGCAAACCGAACAAGATAGTGCAAACCGAGCAGAATAGTGTAAACCAAGTAACATTATGTCTACCAAGTCACCAGTATTTAACGAGTTCAAAACCTACCAAGTGGTTAGTATGAACCGTGCCTTCACTTCTACCGAGTACATGACGATGCCAAGTAATGCAGTGGACGTCGAGTATCAGAAAGTCACCGAGTTAGTTTGCAGGAACCGTGTAACCATACTTGGGCTGACTTAGTGGCACTTATGTTTATTTGTCAAGCCGACTTTGTAATTAATTGTTTAGACTTGTATATAAACAGTGTTGTAAAAATGTCAAGATGTAATAAAATGAGTATGAATGTGAAAAAGAAAGAAAGGCAGAGATAAGCGAATTACAAAGGGCTACAGTAGTATAGGGAACAGCAAAGACAAATTCATCACAGAAGGTGATCAGTACATCAGTGAATCTCAATCAGCAATCCAGTTGCAAAGCAAGAGATCTACTATTTCATCCTAACAGGTGAATCAGTACTAAAATCTTTTAACCAGGTAGACTTAATAGTCTTTTGTAAAATCTCTTTACTGAGTGCATACTTCATTGTATGATTGTAAATTCTTTAACAGGGTGGATTTAGCAATCCTTATTGCTCCTAGCAGGGAAGATCATCAGAAGTGATCAAATTGTAAGCCTTAACCGGCCAACTTTATTCTACAGTACTAAAGCTTTGTGGGTTTCATCCCCACCCTAGTTTTACTTTCTTTTTGGAAGGTTTCTGGGTAACCAAATCTATGTGTCATTGTTGTGAATGCTTTTAAGTTTCATGCTTTCTATATGCATAAGGAAAAAGTGAACTATATGTTAATACATCTGTAATTGTAAGAAAATTTGGAGTTACTGATTCACCCCTCCCCTCTCAGTAACTCGGTTAATTCCTGAATATTTCCAACAAAAAATGGTGAGAAGTTGTGACTTTGTAAGGGTGGCAATTGTGAAAGGTTGTAATGATTGCAAAACACAAACATGATGAAGAGATGTGACTCTCCTCCACATTGGAAGATATAACTTGGGGAGAAATATATAAAAGGAGAAGGTTTCAATTTAGGAGGACATTCAATTGGAATCAATGTGGGGTATAATATATTATTTACAAATGCAACAATGAAAAATGGTAAGTCAATTCTTTATTTTTTAAACTTAAAGATATCCTCATGACTCAATCTAGTGCCCAACATGTCTTACCTTGGTCTTACATATTGTCAAGTTGGGGTTTAGTTAGGGATGACTTGAGGCATGGCTATCCCTCTAAGGACTAATGCAAGAGAAAAATGAATAAGAAGAAAATAAGGAAGAGACTCTTTCAAAAGACAAAATTTTGAAATATTGTGATGCTTGTAAAAGATAAAAAAAATTTGACACTTTCGAATGGTGGTAACTGTGAAATTTTGTAATGATTACTAAAAAAAATGATGAATATGTGCAACTCTCCCTCACATTAGAAGATATAAATGGGAGAAGGTTTCAATTTAGGGCATTCAAATGAAATCAATACGAGGTATAATATATTATTAAAAAATGCAACAATGAAAAGTAGTGACTCAAATTTATTTTTTGTTAACTCAGAGGTATCCTTGTGACTCAGCCCAGTGTTCAACTTACCTTACCTTGGGCTTACATATTGCCAAGTTGGGGTTTAGGAAGGGGTGAGCTAAGGTAAGACTATCCCTCTAAAGATTAATGGAAAAGAAAAAAGAAAAAAAAGAAAATAAGAAATTGATTCATTCAAAAGGTAAAATTATGAAATATTGTAACATTCGCAAAAAACACAAATGGTGAAGGGTTGTGGCTCTTTTGAAGAGTGGAAATTGTGAAAGGTTTTTTTCTAAGAATAGATATGATGAAGAGATGTGAATCTCCCTCACATTGGAAGATAAAAAGGAGAGGTCTAATTTTAGGATGACATTGATATGAAATGTGAGGTATAATATATTATACATAGAGGCAACAATGAAGTGTAGTGACTAAATTTTTTTTTTTTGTTAACGCGAAGATATTCTCATGACTCAGCCCAGTGCCCAACCTGCCTTACTTTGGTCTTACATATTTCCAAGTTGGGGTTTAGGAGGGGTGAGTGAGGCAAAACTAGCTCTCTAAGAATTAAAAGAAGATTAAAAAAAATTGAAAAAAATAAAAAAATAACTACTTCAACAGTCAAAGTTATGAAAGGTTGTGACACTCAAATGACAAAAATGGTGAAAAGTTGTAACTCTTTCCAAGGGTGGCAATTTTGAAAGGTTGTAATGATCACAAAATGCAAACATTATGAAAAGGTGTGACTCTCCCCCACATTGGAAGATATAAAGGGAGAAGGTTTCAATTTACGAGGACATTCAAATGAAATCAATGTGGCATATAATATATTATTTACAAATGCAACAATGAAAAGTGGTAAGTCAATTCTTTATTTTTGTTAACTTAGAGGCATCTCGATGACTGAGTAATGTAGAGCTCTCCCCTATTTAGGCAACTCGATAAGTGGTGAGACCTTTGGTGTTTCTGTGAACCCAAAGTGGGCTTAGGAGAGTGCTCTACACCTTTAGAAGATCCTACAACAAACACAAATCTACTATCCTCACTGGAGGATGCTATGCCTTTTGTTAGTTTTTTCTCCCCCACCTTTATTGACACTTGGTTGATTCCTTGACCGAATGGGCTCAGTTGATACTATGTTCCTTTGTTAACTGAGTGGGCTAGGTTGATTCACCGAGTATTTTCCTGATGCTCGGTAATCCCTACTATGTAGCACCCTTATTGGTTCAAACCTAGAATGAGAAACTTCATGTTGGGAAGGGGATGGAAAGGTTCCATGCTTTCTATATGTCTCTTATGGGAATAATTTCCATATCTTACTAGTTTTGGGACAACAAGTTCTTAGTTTTAGGCCTTCCAGGCTTGTAGCCCTCTGAGAGAGATTCTAAGGGCTTAGTTATAAATTCTTACAAAGAACCTAAAAAATATATTGTATATTCAAACACCCTTTATAGATTTGTATTAAACCCCCAAATGGCAAGGTCTCAAACAATAAGGACAATATCTAACAATCCATGATCCACTAGTCGTAATAGGGCTAATTGGCTCTGTTACTTAAGGAATTGTTCACCAGTTGATTGTCCAAGGAAAACCACCAATTGAAATGGTGTTAGGAATCCCAAAGAGACAAAAATATTTCATCAAATTCCTTTTATCCACCCCCGAAGTGCTATTGCCACTTCACTCTTCCATATTCCAGACCAAGCACATAGAGATACTTGGCCTAGAGCCTGCAAGAAGACTTCAAAAAACAATCCCTTTTCTCCTGCACTCTTGAGGATCTAAAATAGATTGGCCCAAATTGCATTTCCCCATTTCACATGGGAATCCTAGGGAGGAAAATAAAGTTAGGGCATTATTTGCTAAAACCCTAGTTTAGGAGGGTTTCCTGAAAACTCGGTAAAGAAATTCTTTTATCTCTTCACTCCAATCTCCAAACTAACTCAATCTAAATGCATTGGAGTCTAAATTCATGTCAAATTTCAGATCAATCAAACTTCTTCTTCATACTTCCATTCCAATCCGTACACACCCTATTTACAGTCCAGAACGTAGAGAAAAATAAGGATTTTTATTGATTGAATGCAAAAATTACAAAAACTTGTCTCTAACCATCTTCCACCCACCTAAAAGGGATACTTGAAGACCTTCCCCCAATGGATCCAACTATTTTTCAAAGGTTTTGACTGTTAGGAGGTTGTTTTACAAGTTGGTAGCAACTTTTCAAAGAAGTTATCGAGTAACATTTCTTGCAGTTTGCAACTTTTGGCAAAATATTGCATTCTTGCTCCCAATGAGGCTGTAGGCCTAATCCTTAGATCCTAAAGATCTCAAACAAGATTTAAACATTAAAATAACCTAAAAGACATCTAGGAAAATCTAGACACCTAAATGTTTCTTTGTACCATAGTAAAAAACCCACGGTTTATAACCACACCGAGGGTGACTAGGTCTTACAAGTTGGCTTACTCATCAAAATTTGAAAGTACTTTAAAAACCGTTAGGCATGAAGACCCCTGGGTGAATCCTCCAAATACCATAGAAGTATAGATGTTGTGAAGAGTGGAGGGGGTGCTCTTGCACCATACTCCCTTGTTTTAAAAACTCAAGTCCCACTTGAGAGCATTTTTTGAACTGAGGTTCCATGCTTGTTGATACACTCTTTACTCATCCATGTAGCATCAATGTCAGGTAACTCCTTCCATTTAACTAAGTAGTCTGTGTAGGTCTTGTTCCTAGTTTTATTAACAACTTTAGATTTAAGAATATTTTCCAACTATAATGGTTGGCTTGGTGTAAATTCCTTTATCCATTCGACATGTATATCTTTAGTATCCTACAAAGTGTTATTAGATCCTACATCACCCTTAAAAGGAGTGAGATCACAAATGTTAAAGATAGGAGAAATAAAAATAGTAGGGGGTAAAGAAATTTCATAAGAATTATCCTCAAATTTTTTAAGTATTTGATAGGGACCGATCTTTCACATTTGCAATTTGGTGTGTCCCCTACGTAGCCTTGCCTTATTTAGGTATGCCCATACTTGATCTCCTTCTTTGAAAGTAACGTGTATTTTATTCTTATCTGCCTGTTGTTTATACTTTGTAGTATTCTAACTCAATGTATCTCAAACTTGATCATGAATCTATTTGATCCATGTAGACAATTCTTCACCCTATGCACTGACTTTAAATTCAGTCGGTAACTCTCTCAATTTCATAACTCCCCTTGGATGAATTTCACAGCTCACTTGGAATGGTGTCTTCCCTGTTGACTAGTTTACTGAATCATTGAAAAAAAAAAATTCTTGAGGAAGGATAGCATCCCAAGTCTACCCATATTGTTTTGTTAGACACCTTAAAAGGTTTCCTAAAGATCTCTTTACAACTTCAATTTTCCCATTTGTTTGAAGATGGTATATAGAACTGAATGATAGGTTTGTCCCCAAATTTTTCCAAAGGGTTCTCCAAAAGTTCCCTTGGAATTTCACATCTCTGCATGAGATAATGGATGTTGGAAATCCATGAATTATAACCACTTTTTTAGAGAATAAGTTAGCAATATGTGAAGCAACATCATTAGAAACTTTACAAGAAATGAAGTGTGCCATTTTGCTAAATCTGTCAACTATAACAAAGATATTATCAAATCCCTATTTAGTTCTCGGAAGTCCTAAGACAAAATCCATACTCACACTGTACCATGGCTTTGTTGGAATAGGGAGTGGTTGATAGAGACCTTGATTGGTCCTAACTCCTTTAGCACTTTGAAAAATAGTGCATGTCTCAACAAACTTTTTGACATCAGTGGGTAACTAGGGCCAATGATAGTTTGTCCTTACAAGTTAAAGTGTCTTATCTATGCCAAAATGACCTCCTAGTGTGCCAAAATGTTTCTCTCTAATTATATTTTCTCTCATGGAGCATTTAGGAATATAGAATTGACCTCCTTTGAACAAAAGGCCATTATGCAATAAATATTAGGAATAAGTAATATTATATGCATCTGATAGAGTAGAGAAAACCTTGTAGATATCACCAAAGTCTGAATCATCTTTGTATAGGTTCTTGAGGGCATCAATTCCTATGCTTTGTACTTGCACTTCTTCAACCAAAATTACTCTCCAAATAAGAGCATCTACCACTTTGTTTGAAGTTCCTTTCTTATGATTTATAGAAAAGGTGAATGCTTGGAGTTGTTCAACCCATTTCATGTGTCTGTAGCTAGCTTAATTTATCCTGACTACTCAGAAAACTTAAAGCATGATTATTTGTAAAGACAATGAATTCCTTAGGAAGAAAGTAGTGCCTCCATTTCTTGAGGGCTTGAACCATAGCATAAAGTTCCAATTCATATGTATGTTAGGAATGAATGTTGAATATGTCCTATGGGGGAGTGTTCAAAGTCATTCTATAGTAGTTGTATGTTGCATTCATGACTGTGGTTTTCATTGATGTCAACACAGTGATCTACTCGAGATCAGCAAAGAAGCATACAATGTTTGAATTAGCACATGTGGTGTATTTCAAATAAATATATATGAAGTTTAGGACTTACTCTATACTATTTCTTGAGATTGTGGTCAAGAGCACGTATGGAAATTTAATTATTCATGATAGTTATGCGTAATTCAGTGGAAGCAATATTCAGCTAGTGTTCTTGAGAAAAGGCTTGTGGTAACTCGATGATATCTCCTAATCAAGATAGAATCTAGGAATGCAAAGTTGTACAATTGATGAAGATATTGTGATAGTGATGTAGACGTGATAGCATGGTTAGAGGTCGCATGAGTGAAGATTTATTTTGTTTGGAAGCCAACAATTTTTATGTAATTGTGCAATATTATGTAACATGTGAAGATTTATATTTTGTAATTGGTTAAGCCTTGTTGGCCAACTCATTTGTAATTATTTGAGTGTGGTATAAAGGAAGGATTGTTTTCCTTTATTGTAGTAAGGATGTATGTAACAAATATAGATGAATTACAAAATTGAGAAATACATGTTGTAAGAGGATATGCAAATTGTAGATGTTAGCACCCTAAAAACATTTCATGGCTATGCAGGTCTTCCCCTGGTCTCTGGAGTCTCTTTCCTAGTCTCTGCCTTAAACCCTTGTCAAATTTTCAAAAATCTAGCCATTTTAGTGAAAACCCTAAGTCTACCCCAGCCCTATTCTAATTTTAAGTTATCTTTTTGAGGTCACTTAAAAATCCTATAGCACATGTGCTTTATATTTTGTGTCACCCCGTGGTGGTTTCCTTTTTAATTTTTCCTAAGTTTCTATGGCCTTGGTGGCCTTTAATATTTCCTAAGTCTAAGAGCCTGGTGAATTAAATTTTTCCTATAGTCCTCAGTGCTTAATTTTTCCCTAAGTCCTAGGTCCCTGCACTGTTAATTTTTCCAAATGTTTGAAGCTTTAAAACTTGTGGCTGTCCCTTGTTCGCAAGACTATGTGATATCAGAGGGTTCTGACATGCCAATTTGTGACTATGTGCCATCTGTCCCAGCAAGCCCAGCCTTTTGTTACCCTTTCTCATCTACGACTGGTGCGTGATTACAAGGAATATTCTTCCCCCTTGCGATCATGTGCCCATCATCCGATCTTCCAAGATAGTGATTTGCAATGGGTCCTATGCCATGTCATGCTACCGTGGTGCTTTTTCATTGGTTGTGTCAGTATACAGGTGGAGGATGTCAAAATAGCTCGCAAAGGATAAAGAGTAGTGGGACCTGTGTCAAATTTAATGACATGGCTTTCTTCTGATTGGTTGAAGGGCTTGCTGATTCAGATGTGTCAGTGGGACCTAGTTGTTTCCAGCTTGTCAGAGGGTCCTAACATCTACAGAAGATCTACGATTGGTGTATCTTCTCATGAGATTTGTTAGAGCTATGAGATCTTAGGCTAGCCATTGATTCTACTTTTCTCAGATGGCTGACGAGGGTGGGTCCTCTAACAGGTGGCACTAACATGCCGTGTTTTCATTGGTTGAGTAGGGGGGTGACTAGGATTTTTCAGTGGGTCCAAATCTTTCAAAGGGGCTGATAGATAAAGGATCTACAGGTGTCATGTGATCGCATGGAATCTTTTCAGGCCATGCAATCATGCAACAACCGTTCGATTAGAGGTTCATACTTTGTGGGTCTTGTCTGCTACATGAAGCTGACGTGCAAGATTTTTATTGGTTGTGGTGTGCTGACTAGGCTGATGACTTTTCAAAGGGGTTCATGATTGTTGTGAGATTAAATGTAAGCTGCCTGATCTCCTGGGAAAAGGAAAAGATCTACGATTGTGTTTTAAAATTTTTGACGTGACCGTTGCAGTTTGAATTTGAATTTTTGAATGGGGTTTCCAGTGACAGGTAGTGCCAAAAATTATGATTTTAGCAGCTGACTTCAATTGGTTTGGTGGTGCTGGTTGTTACTGATTGATCCGAGGGTCTCTATGGTCGATGGGATGATTTTTTTGTACCAGGAGAAGTGTGGTTTTATGCTTGAGGTGTGTTTGCAGGTGGTCGATTTGACTAGTTTTCATGGCAATTCCTTGGTGTTTTATACTGTTCTCATAGATTTTGATGATGGTAGATCTGTCTGAGATTTTTTTCTCTAGGTTGCTTGTGTTTCTTCCCTTGCAATAACTTTTGTTTTATTTTTTATTGATTGGGTAGTTTAAGCCCTAACCCTAGTCATCCGTAGCTTGTTGCATCCTATTTTGGGATTTCAAGATGACTAAGGGGGTATATATTGTGGTATTTTTGACTTAGTGGGGGTTCCAAAACTTTTTCTTTTGGTCCCTGGTTGTTGATGGTATCATATTGAACAAGGAGAGATTGGATTTAGCATTTTGTTTCTCTTTGCATTTTTTTGTCTGATTAATGTATTGATTCTACAAGTTTTGATGAAAATATAATTGAATTCCAATCTCATAGTGGTGTATGTCTTCTTGTTTTGATATTGAGCTCATATATGTTAATGTCACAAAGTGGATTAGCATATGGTAAACAAAGAGTATTGTGAAATTATCTTTGAGTTCTTAACAAAGTTAGGATTAAAGTCTTTCAGGTAATTTTAGTGAGTTCATGGCTTGATAAGAATTTGATGTCTTGGTATGTGAGTGAGAGGGATAATAGGCAAAGCACTTATCCTAAATTTAATTATGTTTGAGTTAGAATTTTTAGTTGGTATAAGTTATTTAGTGACTCTATGCCCTGGGTTAAGGCACTGATCTATTCTCTAGAAGCAGTCCATCATCATCAATCACACACACATTTAAATGATAAAATCTTTCAATCAGTTAGTAAAGGGTATATTGGTATAACATTTAGTGATTCCTTTCAAGAAGTGAATCAAGGGTACACCCACCTCAGCATA
This sequence comes from Chamaecyparis obtusa, assembly GCA_027943335.1. Lineage (NCBI taxonomy): Eukaryota > Viridiplantae > Streptophyta > Pinopsida > Cupressales > Cupressaceae > Chamaecyparis > Chamaecyparis obtusa. The sequence goes on along the minus strand of BSBK01004646.1, from coordinate 969,050 downwards.
TAAGCTCAAAGTGTAGGAGGATCTCCTTGACCCTTGTTAATTGGCCCTTTTACTTGTAGACTTTGGAGTGGTGATAGAGTCAGTGACATGAAATTGTCAATCATAGTGTAAACCTGCAAGTTGAAACTAGAAGGACAACCAACAAAATGGTGACTCTATTGGGGAGAATCTAGACATAAAAGTTTGCGAAGTGCACTCATGTTTTCTTTTTGTATTCAGTTAAAGGATTTCCCACTTTTGTGGGTGGTGACTCAAAAGGGTTAGAACCAATGTTATAGACTGCAAATCATGGACAAAAGAAGGAATACTAGTTCCTTTGTCAGAAAAAATCTGGAGGTGACTCTGGAATAATTACCTAGACAGAAGAAGAAGAGTTGGATCAAAATAAATGGTGAGTCTACTAGTGCTCCCATAAGAGAGCAAAGAAATACCAGAGGTAGAGCACCACATGTTAGAGTAGTCTTATGTTAGCTAATAATTAATTCATTTAATTATTAGTTTATCATACTCTAGGCTTAAGTTTCACTTAGGCGCTTTATAATTCTTTAGGGTTTTTAGCCTTTAGGGTTTCGTGGTCGCTCTAAAGATAAATTTTATGATACCCTAGAGGCTATATTTCAAGACAAGGGTTCATTGCTTGCAAGTCAGGATGAACAAGCCAGAGAGATGGGTTTTGAGATTGATTTAGATCTTGATGAAGATAATTTCAGAAGGGAACCCATGAGACCAAGGCAAGTCCATTTCCCATATCAAAATCTCACTGATGTGAATGTGTCATTAGGTTTTGATGACATTATGATAGACCTAGATGATTTAAATGCACTAAGGTTGTAGTTGGCAGAGCAGGATGCCATATACAAAAGGCTACAAAAGGAGAGAGAAGCTGAAAAGATGAATGCTCTAATAGAAAGATAGTCTCTCCTTAGAAAGATTAATGAAATGAAGGAGAGAAAAAAGATGCTTGCTTTTGCTCCTAAGACTTTGCAACATGATTTCTTTGGTGATCTTGATGCTTTGAGGAGTGAGTAGGAGTGCTTACTGCAAGATCATGAATTTGACAAGGAGGGCCCTGTGGTTAGACAAGTTCAAAGTTATGCTTCCCTCCCTAAAGATAAAGATGGGCATGAGATCACTAGGCCTACTATTGCCACTGGTGAGAAAGGAAAGAAAAAGATGGTGGGACATCAAACAAGAAGATCATTGACAATACTAGGGGTCCCACCACCCAAATCAAATAGGGAGACAGAGATAGAAAGAAAAAGAAAAGAAGATGAGGACCTTGCAAGAGAATTAGAAAAGGCTGAAATTGAAGCCTCCATTGTAGAAAAGAGAAGAAAGATCTAGTTCTTGAAGGCTTCATATGAAAATGCTCTTGGTCCATCTACTACTGAACTAGGTATGCCATCTATGACTACTACTATTCCACTTAGTAATGCTACTACTAGTTCAATTCCTTCTTCATCTGCTAGGATAGGTGCTAATCCTAGACAATAGTCAAAAGCACAAGTAGATGGAAATGTAAATGTAAATGTTGATCCTAGGGTTAACACTAGTTCAAGCTTTCAAAGAAGACCTATGCAATTAGAAGGCTATAGGCAAATTAGTTTTGATGGGATTCCTAGCTACCCAAATGCTTTTCCAAATGATATAAGAGATAAGGTACCTAAGTTTGCTGGTAATAATGCTATTAGTTGTGAGGAGCATCTTATGTTATTTGTTGATATGCTTAATTATTATGAGGTTGAGCATGAGGATGTAGTCATGAAATTATTTGTTCAATCTTTGGTGGAGGATGCTAGAGATTGGTTTAAGAGACTTCTTGATAAATGTATTGATACTTGGGATTCTTTTGGGAAATATTTTAAAGAGTAGTATGGTGATAGGCCTAATGCTAGTTTCATGTTGAATGAGTTCAATACCATAAGGAAAAATTAGAATGAATCTACAGTTGAGTTCAATATGAGATTTCAGAAGGGTATGCATAAGTTGTTTCAAGTTAAGTGGTTAGATGACAATGTCTGTCTGACTACATACTTCAATGCATTTGATGGAAAAATGGGATACTTGTTGAGGGACAAGGAACCAAGAACCCTTAGAGATGCTTTTAGGATTGTTGTCAATATTGAGAATAATATGAAGATATCAAGAAAATTGGGTGGAAAGAGAGATGATCCAAAGTTGTTTGGGGACAAGAAATACAAAAAAGAAAATGATAGGAATGTTGGAACTAGGAGGCAAGAAGAAGATAAATTGGATAAGGTGTTGAATGAATTGAAGGATTTAAAAGCACCTGCTAATAGGAACATCAGTGCTCCTACCAATGAAAGGCCTTAGTTCAACAATAATTTCAATAAGCAGAATAGATTGCAGAACTACCCCTACAACACCCAATGGAAGGATGGCAAGCCTATTGTCCCTGTTGCAAGAGGAAACAATGAAAGAGGTGTCCCTGAACCTCTACAAAAAGCTTCAATAAATGTCATGGAGGACATGCCTTGGTGTGTTGCATGCTAGTCCCCTCATTTTGCAAAGCATTGTGTGGTTGCACATTCTATGGCTCCAAATCAAGATTGTGGCAATGAGGAGATAGATCAAGAAGAAGATCAAGATGATGTTGGATGCAACATGGCTACTTCATATCTAGGATATGAAGATGATTCTAATTTTGATGAAGAAGCAGATGTAAATGTGAAGAGACACAATCAGGCTCTTTTTCATCAAGAGGTATTTTTTGATGATGAAGGCATAGATGAGAAGACATGTAACATGAACTCTTCTTCTGAGCCAGTAAATTTAAGAAGACCTTCTAGAGAAGAGATGGATAGGATTACTATAGAAATGATTGCCCAAGTGTAAACTAGGGGCATGGTGGCAAGGGATACAAATGGAAAAGATGAGGGAATGTTTATAAAGAGTACCAACTTCAGAGAGCCTAATGAGAACAAATCAAAAGGCGATCACATGGTGAAATTCAAGAGTGTAAAAGGTAAGAATTGTGAGCCTAAGGGAGTTGGAGTTGAAAGATTTCCTAGTGAGATTGAGAAGCCAGTTAACACAATGGCTAAGATTGAAAAAATGAGGGTGGCCAATACACCTAATATATCAGATAAGAAAAAGGACACTAAGGCTATTCAGATTGAGATTCCTCACTCTACTCCTATTGATATGTTATCTATATTGTCCCAAATTACAGTTAAGGTTCCATTGTCAAAATTGTTGAGGATCCCTAAACACAAAGATAGAGCTATGGCATGGCTAGATAATGTTCATAATAATGATGTTGCATGCAATGGATCTCAGGATAAAACTTTGAAAGTTGTTGCTACTCAGGGAATTGTATCTCAAATTCCTCCTATATATTTGGATAGTTCTATCAATGCTAGCCTTGAAAACATTGATCCATTCTTTTTAAGTGTCCTTGTGAATGGAATGAAATTAACAAATTGTATGATTGATAGTGGTGCCTCTAATATTGTTATGCCTTTTAAGATTATCGAAAAATTGGGCCTTAAAGTTGATACAGTTCAAGGCAAATGTTGTGCAATGGATCAGAGGGAGGTACCAGTCATTGGGACTATCAATGCAATGCCATATAGGCTGGCAGAATATCTAGAGAAAGAGTTGACAATGAGTGTTTTGGTGGTGGATATCCCTCCTCATTATGGGATGCTGCTATCTAGAAGGTGGAGTGTTGCCATGGGTGGAAGTTTATAGTGTGATCTGTCCTATGCCACTTTCAAGATTGATGATCAATTTGTCAAGATTGAGTGAGAATCAAGAGTATGCCACATGATTGAGAGAAGTATTGATAATGAAACTACATGTTTTGTGGATACTGATATTAATTCTTTTAGGGCAGAGATCCCTGCACTTGAGAAGGAACCTATTTTGTCACCTATCTCTATTGAGGTAAGTGTTAATTCTGTGAAGGGTGATTTATGGGTAATGTACTTTGATGGTGCAAATTGCAAGGATGGAGCAGGAGCAGGTATCTTACTTATTTCTCCTAATGGAAACACCTACAAAAATTTTTTCACATTGAATTTATTTTGTACCAACAATATAGTAGAATATGAGGCATTGTTGTTAGGACTGAGGTTGGCACAAAAACATGGTATTAAGTGCTTAAGTGTTGTTGGTGATTCTGAGTTGGTGGTGTCCCAAGTCAGGTCAGTATGTGCTTCCAAGAACAAAAGGTTAAAACAATATAGGAATGTAGTTTGGGATTTGATTGAACATTTTGATGCCTTCAATATTGAGTGGAAGGATAGGAGTAACAATAAGATGGCTAACTTGTTAGCCAATATAAAAATCAATCCCAATGATATTACATTTACTGGTATCTCTAAAGTTGAAATTCAGGCTAGGCCTAGTGTACCAGACAATATTGAAAATTGGCAAGTTTTTGATGATGATAATGATATCTTGAAGTTTATGAGTTGTGAAGATCAGTATCATGGTCAGGAATTTGATTGTTCAGCCTTGGTTGAGTCAGTAGAAGGAAAGGAGGTTGTCTTTGGCAATGAGGTTATTCAGCTTAGAACTAACAAGGTTCCTAAGGGACTTGTTGTTCTAGAAACTATCTTTGATAACCAGGATAGAGTTCAAAAGAATATCAAAAGAGAAGATCATGTTGATCTAGAGGAGATAAATCTTGGAACACATGAGGCACCTAAGAAGGTATACATTGGTTGGGACATGTCTCACAATTTGAGAAAATCTTTGATTGAGTTATTGAGAAAATTCAGGCATGTTTTTGCATGGTCATATGATGACCTAAAGGTTTATAGAGAGGACTTGTTTCAGCATATCATTCCTTTGAAGGAAGATGCTAAACCTTTCTAGAAAAAACAAAGGCCTATCAATCCTATTTTGGCACCCAAGATGCAAGAAGAATTGATAAATTTAAGAGATGCTGGAATTATCAAGCCCATTAGGCATTCTTCTTGGGTGTCAAATCTTGTCCCTGTCAGAAAGAAAAATGGTGACATTAGACTTTGTGTGGACTTCAAGAATCTGAACATCAGCTCATTAAAGGATAACTATTGTCTGCCCAATATGGAAGCTATGTTGCAAAGAGGGACTAGATTAGAATTGATGTCTATGATGGATGGTTTCTCTGGTTACAATTAGGTAATTGTCAAGGAATCAGAATAGTTTAAGATAGCTTTCACTACATCTTGGGGGACATATGTCTATGTGAGAATGCCTTTTGGTCTCACAAATGCTGGTGCTACTTTTCAGAGAGCAATGGATGTTGCCTTTTCAGATTTTATTGATGATTTCCTTGTTGTTTATCAAGATGATTTAACTACCTATTCCAAGAAGGAAAAGGACCATTGTACTCATTTAGAGAAAATATTTGTGAGGGATTTGGAATATGGCATTTCATTAAACTCAAGGAGATGTGCATTTGGTGTCACTGAGGGTAAGTTGCTTGGCCACTTGGTGGGGAAGCAAGGAGTTAGGATTGATCCTGAGAGGGTGGTAGCCATTGATAAGATTTAGAGACCAAAGAATATCAAAGGAATTTAGTCCTTCTTTGGTCAGGTAAACTTCTTGAGAAGATTTGTAACAAAATTTTCTGAGGTCACTAGACCTATATCCAAGATGTTGAAGAAGGGATCTGCTATTACATGGGAAGGTGAGCCTGATGAAGCTTTCAAGAATATCAAGCAAGCTATTAAAGATGCACCTATGCTTAAGGCACCTGATTATAGTATCCCAATGCACATCTTTTCCTTTGCATCTTTTCATACTATTGTTGCAGTGTTGTTGCAGAAAAATAAGGATGGTTTTGAGCAGCCTATTGCATTTTTCAGTAAATCTTTGCAAGCTGCTGAATTGAAATATGACATAAATGAAAAACAAGCTTATGCATTGGTCAAAGCTATGAAAGCTTTTAGATGTTATCTGATGGGAGAAATTGTGATTGCCTTTGTGCCAAATGCAGTAGTCAAGGATATTTTCTCATAGTAGGAGGTGTCCGAGAGAAGATGCAGATGGATCAATAGGATCCAAGAATTCAACATTGATATCCAAATTACTAAATTGTTTAGAGGACAAGGATTGACAAAACTGATGGCTCAATCCAATCTTGATGAAAATTAGATAAATCAAGCTGAAATTGATTATACATGTGACATGGATGATTGTATCTGGTATCAAGATATCATCTATTACTTGAGAAATATGAAATGTCTAGCAAACATGGATGACAATAAGAGGAGGACATTGAAATTACAGGCCATCAAGTATGTAATTGTGAAATGTAAATTGTATAGAAAGAATTTAGATTGCATACTTTTGAAATGTGTTGACGAGGATCAGGCTAACAAGTTGTTAAAGGAAATACATGAGGGAGTTTGTGGTGGGCATTATATGGGCAAAACAACTACTCATAAAATCTTGAGAGTAGGATTCTGGTGGCCCACAATCTACAAGGATGTAGAATAGTTGGTAAGGAGGTGTGATGGTTGTCAAAGGTTCTCTGGTAAGTTTAAATTTTCAGGTAACATGCCCTTAAGGCTAGTAGAAGTACAAGCTCCTTTCCAACAATGGGGAATTGATTTCATAGGGGAGATACCAAACAAGTCAAGTGGAGGACACTCATGGATACTAGTTGCCACAGATTATTTTACAAAGTGGGTAGAGGCTATACCTACAAGGAATGCAACCAGCAAGGTGGTAATTGACTTTCTATTGAATAACATTGTTGTAAGGTTTGGGTGCCCTAAGAGAATAGTAAGTGACAATGCCATGTGCTTTAGGTCTGCTGAATATAAGGACTTTTGCAAAGGTTTAGGAATTCAGATTTCTTATTCCTCACCTTATCATCCACAAGGAAATGGTCAGGAAGAATCTACTAATAAGAGTTTGATTAAGATCCTCAGGAGGATTCTTGAAAAGAATAAGAAGGCATGGAATTCAAAACTTCCATTAGCCCTGTAGGCTGATAGGGTAACTGTGAAGAGGGCAATTGGTTGTGCACCATTTGACCTAGTAAATGGAATACATGCAAGAATGCCTCAAAATAATCTGTTGGAAATGTATAAATTTGTGCAATTATATGATGATGATATTGATGATGAGATGTAGTTGAGAATTGAGGACCTCATTAGGCTGGATGAAACCAGAAGAGAATCAGTTGCAAGAAATGCCAAATTGCAGTTGCAGGTTAAGAATTTGTATGACAAGAAGACTATTGAAAGGAGGTTTGAGCCTAGTGATTTGGTGTTAATTTGGAATGCCAGATTGGAGGATAAAGGAAAACATGGTAAATTTGATCCACTCTGCCTAGGGCCATATCTAATTCATGAGAAATGGGGCTAGGATTCATACATTGTGAAAGAGTTAAATGCTGAAGTTCAAGAATTGCCAGTTCATGGACAATTCTTGAAGAGATACTTCAATTGAAGGTATTTTGTTTTCCATGAACAGTAGTTAGGTCTGTACATTCTATAAATTTTTTAAAGTTTCTTCCCCTGTCCTTTTTTGTCCTAGTCTATAGGGTTTTGGTCCTATTGCTCTTTGTTGTCAGTTTTTCCAATGGGATGGTCTACTTTAACCAGTGATTCTAGATCCTTGCTATGCTTGTAGGAGGCATACATCCCTAAACAGAGCCACTGTTAGCACCTTGAAAAATTTTCATGGCTGTGTAGGTCTTCTCCTGGTCTTTGGAGTCTCTTTCCTAGTCTCTGCCTTAAACCCTTGTCAAATTTTCAAAAATCTAGCCGTTTTAGTGAAAACCCTAAGTCTACCTCGACCCTATTCTAATTTTAAGTTACCTTTTTGGGGTCACTTAAAAACTCCTATAGCGCATGTGCTTTATATTTTGGGTCACCCCACGGTGGTTTCCTTTTTAATTTTTCCTAAGTTTAGATGCCCCCAGTGGCCTTTAATATTTCCTAAGTCTAAGTGCCCAGCGAATTAAATTTTTCCTATAGTCCTCAACACTTAATTTTTCCCTAAATCCTAGGTCCCTGCGTCATTAATTTTTCCAAATGTTTGAAGCTTTAAAACTTGTGGCTATCACTTATTTGTAAGACTGTGTGATGTCAGAGGGTTTTGACATGCGAATTTGTGACCGTGTTCCATTTGTCCTAGTGGGCCCGGCCTTTTGTTACCCTTTCTCATCTACGGCTGGCATGTGATCGCAAGGAATATTCTTCCCCCTCGCGATCATGCACCCATCATCTGATCTTCCAAGATAGTGATTCACAATGGGTCATATGCCATGTCATGCCACCGTGGTGCTTTTTCATTGGTTGTGTCAGTATATAGGTGGAGGCTATCAGAATAGCTCATGAAGGATAAAGAGTAGTGGGACCTGTGTCAGATTTAATGATGTGGCTTTCTTTTGATTGGTTGAAGGGCTTGCTAATTCAGACGTGTCAGTGGGACCTAGTTGTTTTTGGCTTGTCAAAGGGTCCTGACATCTATAGAAGATCTATGGTTGGCATATCTTCTCATGAGATTTGTTAGAGCTATGAGATCTTACGCCAACCATCGATTCTACTTTTCTTAGACGACTGATGAGGGTGGGTCCTCTGACAAGTGGTGCTGACATGTAGTGTTTTCATTGGTTGAGTAGGGGGGTGACTAGGATTTTTTAGTGGGCCTAAATCTTTCAAAGGTGCTAACAGATAAAGGATCTACGGGTGTTGTGTGATCGCATGGAATCTTTTTAGGCCATTCGATCATGCAACAGCTGTTTGATTAAAGGTTCATACTTTGTGGGTCATCTCTGCTACGTGGAGCTGATGTGCAAGATTTTTATTGGTTGTGGTGTGCTGACTAGGCTGATGACTTTTCAAAGGGGTTTGCGACTGTTGTGAGATTAAATGTAAGCCACCCGATCTGCTGGGAAAAGGAAAAGATCTATGGTTACTTTTTAAAATTTTTGACGTGACCATTGCAGTTTGAATATGAATTTTTGAATGGGGTTTCCAATGACAGGCATTACCAAAAATTATGGTTTTAGTAGCTGATTTTGATTGGTTTGGTGGTGCTGGTTATTACTGATTAATCTGAGGGTCTCTATGGTTGGTGGCATGATGTTTTTGTACCAGGAGAAGTGTGGTTTTGTGCTCGAGGTGTGTTTTTAGGTGGCCGATTTGACTAGTTTTCATGGCAATTCCTTGGTGTTCTATACTATTCTCACAGGTTTTGATGATGGCAGATCTGTCTGAGATTCATTTTCTCTGGGTTGCCTATGTTTCTTCCCCTGCAATAAATTTTGTTGTATTTTTGATTGATTGGGTAGTTGAAGCCCTAACCCTAGTCATCCATAGCTTGTTGCATCCTGTTTTGGGATTTCAAGATGACTAGGGGGTATATATTATGGTATTTTTTACTTAATGTGGGTTCCAAAACTTTTTCTTTTGGTCCCTAGTTGTTGATGGTATCATACTAAACAAGGAGAGCTTGGATTTAGGGTTTTTCTTCTCTTTGCATTTTGTTGTCTGATTAATGTATTGATTCTGCAAGTTTTGATGAAAATATAATTGAATTCCAATCTCATAGTGGTGTATGTCTTCTTATTTTGATATTGAGCTCATATATGTTAATGTCAAAAAGTGGATTAGCATATGGTAAACAAAGAGTATTGTGAAATTATCTTTGAGTTCTTAACAAAGTTAGGATTAAAGTCTTTCAGGTAATTTTAGTGAGTTCATGGCTTGATAAGAATTTGATGTCCTGGTATGTGAGTGAGAGAGATAATAGGCAGAGCACTTATCCTGAATTCAATTGTGTTTGAGTTAGAATTTTCAATTGGTATAAGTTATTTAGTGACTCTATGCCCTAGGTTAAGGCACTGATCTATTCTCTAGAAGCAGTCCATCATCATCAATCACACACACATTTAAATGATAAAATCTTTCAATCAGTTAGTAAAGGGTATATTGGTATAAAATTTAGTGATTCCTTTCAAAAAGTGAATCAAGGGTACACCTACCTCAACATACAAGCTCAAAGTGTAGGAGGATCTTTTTGATCCTTGTTAATTGGCCCTTTTACTTGCAGACTTTAGAGTGGTGATAGAGTCAGTGACATTAAATTTTCAATCATAGTGTAAACCTGCAAGTTGAAACCAGAAGGACAACCAATAGTAGAGATCTGGTGAAGTAGTTGGTGTAGTTTGGCACAGACAAAAGAGAAAAGATAAGTTTCTAAGATCATTAATTATTGGTATTATTCTATTTGGATAATATAGAGATTAGTTGGATAGTGTGTTTAGTGATCTTTCCCTTGAAGTTGTTTGGATAGGGGTCCTTCTATCTTTCATAACTCCTAACCAGGTTAGAATATTTTAACAAGGAATCAAATTCTCCTAGCAAGGAATCATATGTACTAAATGTATTTCATAAGGCTCTTAACAGAGTCCATCCTCTCATAAGGAATTTTCATATTGGTACATCTTTTGTGGGCATCATTCCCACCGGGGTTTACTCTCTGATCAAGAGGTTCCCTGGTCAACATATCTTGTGTCATTGTGTCATTGTGTATGATTATCTTTCTATGTATGTTTCTTATATTGATTACATGGTTGAAATCTATTAAATTTGATAAAAGATGTAATTATCTAATAACTAATTCACTCCCCTCCCCTCTTAGTTATCTTGGTGGACTTTACTTTCTAATAATTGGTATCATAGCAGTAGGTTCTTGAAGAAAAATTTTAACAACTTAAGGAGATCCATGGAAAATCATTTCAGGAAAGAAATCCCTAAGCTTGATGGAATAAAGTATGACAACTAGAAAGAAAAGATGATGACACATTTTCTATGTTTAGGACCAGGATACTGGTTAATCATAAAGAATGAGAAGACTATCATTGAAAAAGACAAAATTAAAGAATCTACTAATGAGGAAAGAGATATGTTCATGTGTAACATACTTGCCAAAGAAACACTCTTGTCAGCCCTTTCGGAGAATGAATACAGTCAAGTAAACTATCTAAGGACTTCTAATGAAATTTAGTTAGCTTTACAATCTACTTTTGAAGGTGATGTACATGCAAAGAGAGTTAGATTACATAATTGGATATGTACATTTGAAGATATAAGAATGATGGAAGATGAATTTGTTAGAAGTTATATTCGTATAATGTTAGAGATTATTACAGGTATCAAATCTTGTAAAGGAAATAAGACTGAGAATGAAGTAATATGGAAGATTCTAAAGACATTAACTCTTGTATTGAAGCATATAGCACAAATGATTGAACAAGTTATATCTTTTACTGAGAACTTTACCAGAGAAACTCTTCTTGGAAGATTGGAAGCAGCAGAGATAAGCTTGAGACAGTCAAGAGATCTACCTAGAATTGAGATAACATTCAGCGCACTTGGTGTTCATCCTACCTTGTCAAGAAGCATTAGTGTAAGTGGATATTATGCTAGTTGCAGTATATCTAAGGCTGAAGAAGATAGAAAGATTGAGGAAGGAATTTCCTTACTTGTGAAAAGAGAACTTGAAGGTAAGAAAATCTTTAAATGTTGAACTTGTCAAGAATATGGTCATTTTGCATCTAAATTTCCTAAGAGAGTAAAGAAATATAAGAACTTTAAGCCTAGAAGATATAAATAATGTTACTATGCTAATGATGAAGAACTTGAGGCTAGTATTGAGAAATCCCTAAGTGAAAGTGATAATGAGAATGATGATATAGGATTTGTAGCAATAAAAGAAGAAAACTCTGAAACTAAAGTTAGAGAAGAAAAGGCTTTATTTTCCCAAGTAGAAAATAGATTTGATTGGATTATAGATAGTGGTTGTTCACATCATATGACTAGAGACATGAAGAAGTTTATAAATTTTAACAATTATGATGGAGGAATTGTTAGAGTTTGAAACAATGCACCTTGCTTGATAAAAGGAATATGATCTATTACTCTTGATGGAAAGACTAACACTGACGATGTTTATTTTGTGGAAGGATTGAAACATAACCTTTTGAGTGTTGGACAGTTAGTTAATAAGGGATATCAAGTTTGGTTTACTGATAAAACTTGTGTGATCAAGGATAAGAATGGTAATTCGATTGGAACTAGATCAAGAACCAAAGGTAATGTATTTCAGTTTAATCTTGTAGAGATGACATGTTTGTGATGTGAGTGTTCCAAGGCTTACTTGCACTGCATCCAAGAGACTTAGCTAATCTCTTCTAGGAACCTAGTCTCCTCTAGGTCCTGATTGGTTTAGATAATTAACTAAGACCAATCCCAACTCTTCTCTAAGAGTTCTTATCCTTTTTTCTTAACCTTGAAAGACTAACACATTTAGATAGTACAATCCTTCACCCTCACTTAGAAGAAGCTAAGTGCTACTTCTTGACAAACTCCATTCTTCATTGTAGGGGTGTCCTTCATATTGAAAAAATTCATAATCTTACCAATTTGATCCATTTTAGAAGGATCCTTTAACTTACACTTACTGGGTTCAAGGTTTCATCATTTAGAGACCTTAAAATAGGCCTAATCCTTGTAGGATTTTTCAGAGGCTTTTTTCCTTTCTTTCCAAAAGTCTTCAAACAACTTGCAAAAAAAATTGGGGATTTGGATACCCTTTTGGCTCTTACTAAGGATTCTACAAGTTTTAGGTCCTAGTAGCCTCCGTACACTACCTTCCTATAAACTAGGGCAAACATGGCTAATTGACCTATTTTCTAGGACTGATTGTATCCTAGTGTGAATCTTGCTCAAAACTCAATCTGAGTGATTGGTATGAACCCAATCTTCATATTATGTTTAGATACGATGAAAACCTTCTATAAAAAGTACTAGAGCCATACTGTACCTTTCTACCCTGTAATATATCTTCAATCTTCACAACCTAGACCTCTAACCGGGCTCTATCTGCTCACCTAGGGCCTAATGGTAAAAATAGATCTCCAAACTTTGACAACTCCTAATCCTAGAAATATGTACATTAGTGACTCCCCTAGCATTTCCATCTACCCTTAGGTGTTTCCCATGGTTAGATTTCATGGGGGAGCCATGAATGCTCGGATTGGTCAGAACAGAACCAGTGGAAGCTCTAAAACAAAATCAACTTAACTGACGCAATATATCTACTCTAAACACCTTGATTAACAAATGAAAAAGTCTTAGAATAGTCTATAGAACACTAAACAACCATTGGATTTAGACTTTCAATCCATTTCAATACATTGTCAACACAAAAACTTGAGATATTCACTGTAACACTATTGCAGAGCTCTATTCAATACTCAAAAACTATTACAATGCTTCACACACCTTGAGATTCAAGCCTTCCTAAACATAAGATGCCATTTCCTTCATTTTAGGGCCTGTTGGATGATCTCCCACCTCCTATTCTCAAGGGGATCCAAGGATAACCGAGTTGCATGCAACATTTGCAATAATTGCAAATGTTGTCATGACAACTTCTTTGCAACATTTGGCATCTTTCATTTATGCCAGCATCCTACTTCTTAGGACTACTAACCTCCTATATTTCAAGGATCCCAGACCATTAATGACCCTAAGGCATCTTTACAACATCATTATGTGTTTAGAACACATTTAAGACTCTAACCTCACCTTAAGCTTCTAACACTAAGAAATTTAATCAACAACTAACATTGGCTATTTGTGTGACCTTAGTCCTAGTGACTAACTCACTTAGCCTACATAGAAAATGACCTTCTAAGGTCTTAAAAAAAACACACTAATCTTCTTGACTTTGCTAGAGTCAATTACAAGCCAAAATAATTCTAACATGGAGGTTAGCCTAGGTGTGCTTCTGCACCAGTTTGATTACTGGAATTGATGACAATTGGTTATGGCACAAAAGGTTTTGTCACATGAACTTTGATAACATTGTGAAAGTAAGTACTACACTTGTAGTAAGAGATTTTCCTAAGATTATGAAACCTACTAACATGATTTGCAAAGAATGTCTGATGGCTAAGTAGAAGAGAAGCTCATTTTTGAGCAAGAAGTTCAAATCTGCAGAGAAGTTGGAAATTGTTCATACAGATTTGAGCAGTCCCACAAGGACTAGATGATTCTATGCTGAAAGGTATTTTATGATTCTTTTTGATCATTTTACAAGAATGGTTTGGATTGCATTTCTTAAAGAAAATTATGAAGCATTTGATAAGTTTAAAGTAATTAAGAACAAAGTTGAGAATGAATCTAGAATGAAGATTAAATGTTTACGATCAGATAGAGGTGGAGAATTTACTTCAAAGGAATTTAGTACTTTTGTGAAGTGAATGGTATTAAGAGATGGTTTTCAGTCCCTAGAACACTTGAACAAAATGGTATTGCAAAAAGGAGGAACATATTAGTAATTGAAGCAACAAGAGCTATGTTATTTGAGAATGATTTGGCGAAGATATTCTGGAGAGAAGTAAATACAATAGTATATACAATGAACAAAGTACAAATCAGAGAAGACACAAACAAGACACCTTATGAATTATGGTTTGGACATGTGCCATCAGTTAAGTATTTTGGAATTTTTGGAAGTAAGTGTTATATTAAAAGAGATGATGATATTGGTAAGTTTGATCCCAGAATTGATGAAGGTATATTTCTTGGTTATTCATTGAAAATAAAAACCTATAGATGTTTCAATCAAAGAAGTAAAACTATTGTTGAGAGCACAAATGTTAAAGTTTATGAAAAGTTCAAAATTCAGGAAAGAATGCTTGATTATGAATCAAATGAAGGAATTCATCCTAGAATTGATCAAGAAAATGTTGAATTATTTTATGAAAATGATAGTGATTTGATTTGTGGAATGAGATTCAGATTGAGGAAATAAGAGAAGAACCTAGAGTAGAATATAGATTTGAAGAAAGAACTGAGATAGTGACACCTAATAGGAATCTAGCAAGAAATCACCCTTGTTGATCAAATTATTGGAAGCATAGAAAAAGGAGTTCTGAAACAAAATAAGATACAAGAACTATGTTTAATTTCTCAAATGGAACCTAAATCTGCTAATGAAGCTTGTAAAGATGAAAATTGGATTAAAGTAATGAAGGAAGAACTAGATCAAATTGAAAACAACAAGACTTGGAAGTTGGTCCCTAGACCTAAAGATAAGAATGATATAGGAACTAAATGGGTATTTAGGAACAAGATGAATGAGCAAGGAGAAGTTGTAAGGAACAAAGAAAGATTGGTATGTAAAGGATAGTCACATCAAGAAGGAATTTATTATGAAGAGACTTTTGCACCTATTGCAAGAATTAAAGTGATAAGAATGTTTTTGGCTTATGCAATTTATAAGAAATTCAAAGTATATTAGATGGATGTGAAGTCAACATTTTTGAATGGAGAATTAGAAGAAGTCTACATTGAGCAGCCTAAAGGTTTTCCCTTGACTCATGAAGGAGACATGGTTGTTGGAAACTACAATTGAAATAATTGTTGTATTATCATTGAAGTCAAACCTTAACTGGTAAGATAGTTTCTATCTAAGAAAGTACTATATCTATTGATTGATGAAAATGATTAGGGCAAGGGAGATAACAAGAGAACCTAGGGAAAGGTTGAGTTATTTGATACTTCAATGAGTACTTGATTATTTGGCACATTGACAAGATAATGTATTGTTTATCTAAGTAAGAAGAAAGACTGAAGAAGTGGGCTTAACCAAGAAAAAGTGAAGAAATCTAGTTTAAGCTAAGTGATGTTAGTGTCGACCGAGTGCCAGTATATGCCAACTAAATTTAGTGTTGACCGAACATCAGTTTATGTCGAGCGACAGGAAATTACTGAGCAAGAGAGTGTTAGCCAAGGAGGATAGTTTGTAGAGATGACCAAGTTACGCAGTGATGACCAAGGAGATGAACATAATATTGACCGAGTGTTAGTAATTTACATTTGGAGAAAGAATTTAGATTCCCAGCTGACATAGTTGAATTCTTGGGCTATGTAAATCATGTTGACTTTGTTAATTGATTGTATGGAGAATTTAATGCATGGTAAATCATTTTATTATGGATTCAATGAGAATTTTGAAGATGTATCTAGAAGGAAGGATGAAGAACTTAAATGTTGGAAGGATTCAATGAATCTAACCTAAACCTAAGATCTATGGAGGAGATTAAGAAGAAAAAGATGGATCTACCTAATTGAAGAGGTGTATAGGAAAACCTAAATGTGAGGTTATAGTGTATGTTGAATTTGTTCATGTTATTGATTGATAAGTCTAAGCAGAAGGTTGAAGGTGAAGGAGTTGATCAAAGTTGTGATTTCTTGAAGTGAATTCTGAGCAAATCAGTGATGGAGATGGAAATGGAACTCAATCAGTAAATTAACATATATGTGCAAATTGGATCGATTATTTGTAAAGTGAGTTGTATATTTTTTAGATCAGAAACTACTGCTACTTTCTAATCATTGTATTAGTCTGAATCCTTTAATCAAGGTTGACCTAATAGTCATTATTTAAATCCTTTAATCAATGTGGCATTATAAAGGAATGTACTTAAATATTTTAACTAGGTCACTTTTGACAGAATGTTTAAATCCTGTAATAGGGTCACACCTAGCAGTGTGTTTTTAAACCTTTAACAATGTTGGCTTTTCACAGAGCTCACTTCAAAAGAGTGAAAATATCAGTAACATGTTACAAAGTGGTTTTTCCCAAATTGGGTTTCCACTATAAATCTTAGTGTTATACTTGTGTGAATGTTTTGATGTGTATGTTTCTATATTATGCAAGTTAATTACTTTTGGACAATGGATTGCATGTTATATGTTTCTAGCATATATACTTTAGAGACTGAGTTGTGTTGGTGATTAGATCTAAAATTGTTGTAAGTGTTTAAAAGTTCAATTGGTACATCTGGACCTAAGAACAACTAATTCACCCCCCCCACCCCCCTCTCTTTTATTCTAAATAATATTAACAATTGGTATCAAAGCTATTGGTGCTTATAGAGAAATTTTTTAAAGGTACTTGAAGCTAATGATCAAGATGTATAAAAAGGAGGTACCGAAGTTGAACAAGGACAACTTCCCTGCATGGAAGAGTCTGATGAAAATACATCTAACTGGAATTGGTGATTCAGTGAAATACTATGTTGAACATGACTATGTTATACCTGTTGCACCTTTGACTGTTGAGGAGATGAAAGAAAAATAGGAACACAATCAAGCAATGTTGGAGATTGCATCTGCCTTAAGCTATCCTGAATTTGAAGATATCAAAGATTACACTATTGCAAATCAAATGTGGGATACTCTTGCAACCATCTATGGTGGTGATACAAATGTACTAAGAGAAAAAGTTGAAAGCTTGAGAGGTAAGTTTGATGAAATGAAAATGCAAGAAGGTGAGAATATTGTTCAATATTGTGGTAGAATTAAGGAGATGGTGAATGCTATTAGAGGAGCTAATGGAATCATTGATGATGAGACTTTTATTGGTAAGGTATTGAGAACTTTGCTTCCTATCTATGCTATCAAAATTTCAACAATTCAAGAATCAAGATGTAACCCTGGTAATGTTCTAACTCTGGAAAGTCTTTTTGGTAAGCTTACCACTTTTGAGCTATCTAATTATGATAACTACACTATTCCTAATGTTGAATCTGCATTCAAGTCACAAATGGTTTTGCATAAATTTAAGAGAAAAATAAAAATGTGTGAAAAGTGAAAGTGACAATGACACTTTTGATGAGGAACTAGATGATCTTGAGGCACTCATGGCTAGAAGATTGAAAAGAGGAAAAGGAAAATATAAAGGTAAACTTCCTATAATCTATTTTTCATGTAACAAAGTTGCCATATTGCTGCAAGATGTCTTGATGTGAATGACAAGGATGAGGAAAGAGAAAGTAAGTACAAAGATAAGAGAGATAATAGAGATCACTGAAGGTACAGAGACTACAAGGATAAAGGTAAAAAATCTTGTTATATTGTTGAAGAGGAAACTGGTAGTGACAGTGATGATTTTGATATTGAAGTAGTTTATGTTGCTATGAAAGATGATTCTAACGAAGATGAGAAAATTGCACTTATTTCTTATGTGAGTAAAGGTGATAAATGGATTATTGATAGTGGTTTCTCATATCACATGACTGGTGATAAAAGTAAATTTGAAAGCCTAGATCATTACAAAGGTAGAAGTGTTAAGTTTGGTAATAATGCACCATGTCCTGTGAGGGGTAAAGGATCAATTAAGCTAACTCATAAGATCACATGTGAAAATGCCTATTGGGTTGAAGGTCTTAAATATAATTTGTTGAGTTTTGCACAGCTGAATAACACTAGTTGCCGAGTGGAGTTTCATCATAGAAAGGCTTAAATATTTGATGCTACTGGTGAGCTAATTGGAAGTGGAGAACATATGAGGTAATTTGTTCAATCTAGATCTATCTAAAGAGACATGTTTTTTTGCACAATTTGATGATGTATGGTTATGGTATAAGAGGATATATCATGTTAACTTTGACAATCTGGTAAATATTAATAAAAAGAAGAAAGTTAGAGGTTTTCCAAGATTGAAGAAACCTGATAATGTGATGTGTAAATAGTGTTAGTTGGGTAAAATGACAAAGTCTAGTTTCAAGAGAAAAACATTTACTTCTGAAAATATTTTGGATTTGGTTCATACTGACCTTTGTGGACCCATGGGTGTACAAAGCTATTGTGGTGCTAAATACTTTATTATGTTTGTTGATGACTACACTAGGATGATGACTATAATGTTTTTGAAAGAAAAATCTGATGCATTTCAGTTGTTTAAGTGGTACTTGGCAAAAGTTGAAAAAGAAATAGGTAAAAGCCTAAAATGTCTGATATCTGACTAAAGTGGAGAGTTTATATCTGTACACACTAAGATGTGCACTTCTCTAAATCATTTATTCCAAGAGAATCCATGGATTGGAAACCTTGAGAAATTGATTTAGAGCTCCCTAGGCAAGGAGTGCAAGGGTTTTAAGAGTGCTCTCAGCTAGAGCTATTAAGCCAATAACCTTGCTAGTAAACCATGCAATGGGAGATTCAAATGAAGAAAGGGAAAGAATCTCAATATCCTCGAGAATCAAATGAAATGCAATGCAAGCTAGATTAAGATGAATATGCAAGCTAAACTATGGAAATGAAAGAACAAGTATTACAAAGCCTCCTAATTAAGCTAGATGAAGTAATCTAAAGCATAAAGAAAACTAAGCTAAGTATGAAGCTATGAATGCCATGATAATGCAAGAAATGAAACTATGATAACATGTAGATGAAAAATCCAAGAATGCTCCAAATCTTCAAAAAGCTCCAAAGCAACCTAGAAAACCTGCAACATAGTATTAGCATAAAAAGTTGGGATCTAGAATGAAGAAAAGAGCTCTCCCTTTATAAGAAATGAGAAGGAATGGACCATGGAGATTAAGAGGCAAAAGATTTAATCAATGGTGGAGCATCAAAGAAGAGCAATCCACGTGCACAAGTATCCTCCAATGAGAAAATAAGAGTTGACTTTTGTGTCCATATGAGACAAAAAGTGCTTTTTCCCTTCTTATAAAATAAGAATAATGCTTTACTTGTGCAACTTAGGATAAGAGGAAAAGTGGGGGGCTTTTTATTTAATTAAAAGAAGAGGAAGTATTCCTTTTATATAAAATAATTGAATAAATGATAGAACTAGGATTTGATCAAGGATAAGCAATTGATGATTTAGCAAAACGGGCTAATAGTCTAGATGACCATTTTTAGGTGTATACATTTGCCCCTCTTTGACTAATGTGTGATTGATCTGGGAACACATTACGTCAAAGAATAGACTAGCCAAGAAGGCAATAGAGATTTGACTCCAAAGAATGAAGTGCAGAGAAATAGAAAATCTTGCATGGTCAGCCTGGTAGCAACAATACTGAACACTTAGGAAAGAGATGGATAGTATCAGAACTCGAGACAAGAACTAACATGTCAAGCACAAAGATAGATCGATCAGAGTAAATGGAATGGTCAAGCATATGCTCTAAAGAATAGCCAATAGGATATGATGTGTCTGCCACCTCAGGATCGAAAGTGAAATTAGGTAGAGGGAATGCAGAAGCAAGAGCAACATGATCAAATCACTAGAAATCATAATCGAAGAGATGAAGCACAATAGGATAACCATCAAGCAGTGAAGATATGCCCCATTCAAAACCTCAGAGAGAGATGAATGAAATGAATGAAAGACTAGAAGGGTGAGAGAGATGGAGATGCCCCAGTGAAGATCGAAGGATCAGGCCTCAAATGGTCATCCAACTGCATAGAAGAAAGAGAAAAGAGATTTGGATGATCAAGGTGAACTTGGATTTTAGTTTCGATCCTGAAATGAAGAGAAAATGATGTGATATGAAAGACAAGAAGCAAAAGACATGATCAGGAAGAAGTGAAAAGTGAGCGCAGTTTGACTAATAAGTCCATGAAAGATGAAAGGAGAGCTCTCTCCATATGCAAGATGCCAAACTAACTAACATTTACCTAAAAATGCAAGCTACTATGAAAAGTGGTTTACTTGCAAGGTCACAATGCTAATAGACATCTAATAATTATCATCGAGCTTTATTGGTAGTGTCGCAAGATCATACAATGCACACTAGTATAACTATGTGGATCTGAATATGATCTATATCAGATAGGAATGTGGAAATCCCACCTAGGCACCAAAGACATATAAGTCAAGATGACTAGTGCAGTGAGATTCCCTAAGGTTAATATAGCAAGATTATGCTCACATCGAGACACAAGAAAGTCAAGATGACTATAAGCATGCACTTGTGGAATAGTCAAGGATAATACCTTGTAGACCCCAATGTCAAATGGAACAAGCATAAATGCTAATGACACTTAGGACCAACAAAATATACCCACAAGCAGAAAGAAAATAAAACATGTCCTCATGCCCCAATCTTCTAGCTCAACATCATTAAAAACTATTAGGGATAGAACACTCATCAAAGAAATCATCATAGACAACACACAAAGAAATAAAGTTAGACAAATCTTAGCAAGTCAAGCGTTTAAGTGCATGCGTGTAGGTCATAGAGTCAAACTTTGAGTATCGCATCTGCCAGTGAGAAATATCATATCATGCTAGACTGTGGGTAAGACATTTGATAAGTGTTGAGAAACACTTGATGCTATAGTAGTGTTGAAAAACACAGTTGGGGTGGTGTTGAAAAACACTATTTGAATCAAGAGGCCCAAGAAACCCAAATGCACAAAGAGACCCAAGATAAGCTAGAACAATGTATGCCCCCTAGACTAAGACAAGAGTCAATTCCAGGCTAGGAGAGGCAATGAGAGAAGTGGAGTGAAGGAGCGCCATGCAAGACTAATAGACATAGGTGCAAGGGTCTCAAGTAGCACCTGTTTCCAAGTTTTCACCACTTGATAGATTTTTTTAGGACTTTTTTCAATTTTTTTGTATTTTTGCTACTAAGGCGCCTGTTTCCAAGTTTTCACCAAGGCACTTTTTTCTATTTTTTTGAATTTTTGATTTTTTTGGTGAGACATCAAAGCGCCTATTGCTAGGTTTTCACTAGGATGCTCATTTTTTAAGTACTTTTTATGCTTTTTAGGATTTTTTTCAACATCATATATGAATTTTTTTGGATTTTTTTCAGGATCAATAAAAATATGTACAAAGAGCTCAAGGACCTTAAGCATAGAACTTCTGCAATTGTAGAACATTGATAGGCTTGGTAAGCTCTACTTCCTTTGATGTAGATAACTGAGAGACACTAGACCCAAATGCTACTGTGATAATACAAGGTCCTAACCAATAGGAACCAGCCCTAAGCAATTTCCAAGCTAACACAAGGTCGTTAAAGTGTTCCGTCTCCTCTATTTCTAGACACTTAAGGAGAGTTCCATCTAGACCCTTCCTATACAAGTCACCAAAGATGAGGGTAAAGTGTGAGGCATGATGGATGAGATGGTGCTTCATATTGCGTGTTAGATTTTCAAGAATAACATGATCTTGGAGATAGGAAAATATGATGGTAGTGTAAGGACTATGAGCAAGATAGTGTAATTCTTCCACCAGGAGCTGGAAGTAGGATTTATGCTTTTTCAATTGTAAAATGGATGCTGAAGTAACCAAGTCATTAGAAGATTTGATCTGAGCTCTAGGAATGTGCTGAAATATGACAGAGCTGAAATAATTCTTGAAAAAGTTCACCATTTTTTTGTAGAGAATCAGCTTGTCATCTTTTATTTGATAATCATCATTTTTGAGCAGGTCTTTATTTTGACTTTTTTTAGGTTCAGATACCGCCACAATGTGGTTTTCACCATCCGACCATTGCTCTTTTCTTTGAGATACTTGATTTTTGATTCATTCCTTTTTGTTGATAGTTTGCTAGTAGAAGTAACAGGTTCAATGGCATGTTGATCCTAGGTGGACCAAGCTATGAGATCTGATTTTGTGAGATGAAATGAAGTGATTGGTTCAATAGCATTTATGCAAGGGATGTCATCTTTGGTGACAAGAGAGGTTGAGCCTATAGGGTAAGCTTCAAAAGTGTTAAGATCTAGACTTGTCATAGAAGGACCAGCGTGGTCCACTAAAGAAATATGTGGATTAAACTCATCAAACCCTATGTGAGACTCATCAACTACATCGGGTTGGTCACCATAAGTATGAACCACATCCACTTCCATATCCACTGTGGAAGATCCATCAAAGAGAGTATCCCATTCATATTCATTTGAATCTTTTGTTACACTTCTACTGGGATGCTTGCACCAAGAAGGTTTAGGACCTTTAGAAGTAGAGGCTTCAACATCATTATTTGTGAGATCGCTTCTTTGTATTAACCACAAAATATTTCTTCGTTGTCTAGTGTGGGGATCAAATTCATTATCACTAGACATAGAAGCTTCAGCTGAATCATGGGTAGGTATGCATTCTTCTCCCCAAAGGAGTGAAGTAGAAGGAATGTCATCTCTCATTTGAGCCATAGTGTGTAGTGGTGACTCATCTGTATCTATGTTTGAATCACTAATCATGGGAGCATTGCTAGAACATGTAGGGAGGTCATCATTGGCACCATATCCTAGACCTATTGTAATCTTAGAGGGTCAGCCATTAGTATGACTCAAAGGCTCGACTAGGGCATGCCCATTATCATTTATAGGTCCATGACCATGATAGCCCATTTGCTGCAAAAATTTATAACCTTTACCATAGCGCTTAGGAGAAATAGGAGTAGCAATAGTAGTAATGTCTTCCTCTTCTCTATAAATCCATTCTCTAACAGCTTGTTCTTCTCTTTCTACCTCTAGGGGTATGGACGCTTGAACAAAATTACCAAAAATTGTCATGGCAGAAGTAGAAGGCTTCATCTTATCAGAAGGTCTCCCATATGATCTAAGAGAAGTAGGCATAGCAGCAATGGAATCCAACGTGTATTCACCCATACCAAGGCTCATCATCTTAAATGTTTTCTCAGCAGCAACCAAGGATGCAGTAGGATCATTAGAAGGTTTGTTATGAGGAACAAATGTTTCAATGATAGCAAGAGCATTAATAGCAATAGAATGATCCCTTGGAATAACAATTTCAGCTCCATTATGAGGGAATTTAATGCACTAATGGTATGTAGAAGGAACAACTTGCATTTCATGGATCCAAGGATGACCCAAAAGAATGTTATAAGCAAGTGGGATATTGAACACTTGGAACATGATATCTTTCATGACAGGGCCCACTCAAACAGGCAACGTGACAAGACCTTTGGAAGATCTTTCAACTTCATCATATGCCTTTATAGTAATTTTCTATTTAGGATCTACAACAAATTCTAATAAACCTAACTATTGCACCACATTGAAAGAAACAATGTTTAACCCTGCACCATTGTCTATCAGGACTCGGCGAACTCGGGTATGGTAGACCATAACTTCAATATGTAAGGCAAGATTGTGAGGGTGACTAATAGATACATCATCTTCTGCAGAAAAGGATAGATAATGAGGTGATGAGATGTGGTTGACCATAGCCTGGAACCTATCTGGGTCAATGTCATTAGGGACATTAGCTGTACACAAAGCCTTTTTAAGGATCTCCTTGTGCAAAGGGGATAGCTCAAGCAACTCAAAAATAGATATTTGTGCAGGTGTTCGTTGCAACTGAGGGACAAGATCATAGCTAGACAAAGTTGAAGGAACTACTGGTTTGGAAGATGAGGCTTGTTTAGGATCAGACATAGTTTTAAGGACTAGTTTAGCTTTCCCCCTAGTAACAGCATTCAGTGCCTCACTTCGGGAAGATTAACTACCACACATTTGTAAGACCACCTTTGGTATACCATGATTGGTTTTATTATCATCTTGAGGTCTCATCATAAGAACACTCTCAATGGGCTCCACCATGTTGATCACAAGTGAATCAGAAGTATATGTATAGTTGATCTTAGCATCATGATTCTTCTTATGTGCTTGGGAGGTTTCACCTTTGTCATACTTAGGTAGAGGATCTTTGAAAGTTGTGTGATCAGAATTTTTAACTAAGCCATCTATGAGAACTATGCCTCCCTCAATGAGATCTTGTATAGCATCTTTAAGTGTGAAACAATTGTCAGTCTTGTGTCCCTTGTTTCTATGATAGTGGCAATAATGACCCTCTCTCCACCAATCAGGCTTAACTAGCGGATCATAGGGATGAGTTTTCTTAGGAAGCGTAAGATAATTATTTTCAACCAAAGTCTTAAGAATGACATCATATGGTTCAGCCAATGGGGTATAGACCCGTCATCGGAATTGCTTCTTTGGCTTATCTACATTCTGAGGCTTAGGAGCATTTTGAGTGTTGGTAGCTTCTTGTAGTTTTGCTGCGTAGATGGCATTAGAGAGGTTGAAAGTAGGCTCTTTAGTTTTAGGGGCATCTACAACCCCATCATTGACAACATACTTGTTTCTATTCCAAGACTTGTTCTTGTCGTTGCCATAGTGTCTACTATCCTTATTGATAACAATATCACCTTTTCTTATGGCCACATCCTCAATCCTATATGCACTTTCAACCATGTCATTGAAAGAGGAGAAAAGTTGTTTCCTTAGATCATAATATAGCTCAGGCACTAGAGTGTTGACAAAAATGTCAATCTTTTCACTCTCAGGTAGTGGATGAGAATATGTAGAATACAATGACCTCCAACATTTCAAGTAGGTGGCAAATGGCTCACCTTGATTTTTCCTTAGAGCACTTAGATCTATCATAGTGATAGGTTGTTGAATGTTGTATGAATAGTGTTGTGTGAAGTGCATAGCCAACTCATCAAAAGTCTTCAAAAGAGGTGTCAACTTTGCAAACCATTCTAAAGCTTGTCCTCTTAAGCTTCGAGGGAATAATTGTAGCAAAAATGTGTCTTCATCAAGGAAGTCCATGCTAAGAGTGTAAAAGTGACACACATGGTCATGAGGATCACCATTTCCATCATACTTGTCATATTTAGGAACCTCAATATCCCTAGGAAATGGGACCATGTATAGACTCCTATCAAATGGAAGAGCACAAATAGATTCTACAAAGGAGACCTTTGGAGGCTCTCTTTCTATTGCCATTTGGGTAAGGCATTGATTTGTCCTACGTAGTTCTTCCTTAAGGACTTCCAATTTAGTTGGTACTCTTTGTTGAACAATGTTTCTGACATCATAGCTGGGAGGAAGCTTGTATCCTCTAGAAGTCATCTATTGGAAATATTAGTCGCCATTGCACTCTATAAGCTTAAGCATCTTTCATTGGGAGTCTTCATCTTGTTCAAATGCAATAAGATCCTCACTAGAAATATCATCAATGGCCTCTTCCTCATGGTGAGAGGGAGGTGGTCTAGGAGGTGAAGAAGGTACATCAAAAGTCCATCTTGGAGGGGACCTTGGTGGCATGTTGTTTCCATTGTTGCCACTGGTGCCAAAGAAAGGTCTATTTTCATAGCTACTAGTCCCGAGTTGTTCATGGGACATCCCTTTTGAAGTCATGTGCCTAGCAGCTTCCATTAAGCTTTTACTATACTCTCTATCCAAGAGTGCTTGTTTATCTCTTTGCTCAAAGTGTTCTTGCATACGATGATGTCTCTCTTGTTCATTCATAGTAAGTGAGACACTGTCTATGTTTTTGGGGGTTTTGAATGCAGAAAAGAGGAAGCCTCCTTTGTACCATGGGGTAGCCTTAGAATCCTCAGAACTAGAACTATCATTACAAGCGGGTTCTTGTGAGCATCTGGTGGGAGAAGGTAACTGCATGTAATTGAATAGAGGATGATTCTCTTGCTCAAATTGAGACTGAGTTGTAATTGGCATGAAAAAGAATTGTTGGTTGACTAATAGAATAAGACAAAGATTCTTAGATGTTGAGATAAGAAAAAGCCAATGATGATCACTTTTCGAGATAGAATGATAGAGATGGCTAGTCAAAGTGCTCAAGAGCTTATAGCAGTCAATTGACACAAGCCTAGATGTGAGCAAGAAGCTTGATTAGTAAGTAGCTAGATAGGTAACCATGTTTTGACAAGTGATCAAAAGTGACATTCGATAGACTCAAATCCAATAGTTTTAGCTCATTTGTTGCAACCTAGAACAATCCTAAGCATGTAGGTAACAAACTAGCTTCAGATAAGAATAAAAAAGACACTCTACAGTAGGTTAAAATGCAAGTTTAGCAGCTTCAAATTGCAAAAATAGTAGGACAGCAGAATAACTTAGGATTCTTGGTTGAAGGTATGTGTTGATGTTTCAGTATCGTATGACTCTTGACTAGTGAATGTAAAAAATTCAGTTTTGAAAGCAATTTGGTCAATGTTGTAGGTTGCAAGTACAATTTTTTGATTTCAAGCACAATAATATCAGGAAGTAGACAAGTTTGCAAATAGTAGGTGATCAAACATGTCGTCAAACACTTGTGCAAGAGAAAAAGCAACCTTGCCAAGACAAGTAATTGGGATATCAAAATAAAAAAACTTCTATGAGCACTACCACAATGTTTGAATGTTCAATAACGTTAACACTGGTATTACGCAATCGAAGACACTTCAAGCAATATCTATCCTAGAAAGTCAAGGCTCATTACTTATCAACTTGGCCCACAACTTGATGTCCCCTTGCCTCACACAAAGTGGTTACCCATAATAGATGTTGGCTTTGTCATGGAGGTGTCAATGACACAACCAAAGGAACACATATGGTGAGTATTTTGAGGTGATCTGGGTTATTCCACTTGGATCAATCCTTGCACCAAGAAGCTAAGCGGAAAAATAGGGTGGCCTCTATCTATGGTTCTTAGTAAGGGCTTCCATTCATAGTACCCCTCTTGCTCCCCAAAGGGACTCCTTACCTTGCGGAAAGTAAAAAACCTCATGGCCTCAAGAGTACCTTAAGCATTCTTTCTCAATACTTTCCTCATGGTCACAATCCCACAAGTACTCACATTAAGCAAAGACAAGCACTACGTCTACCAAGGTTTTGTTTCTTTGATAGCCTTGAGATTATAGTAGGTTGGAATAGCCGGCAATAAGCTTGTCCCCACTTGGGTCATTCCTCTTGATTGGTCAAGAGCAGGCTCACTAAAGGATTCTAAAGATCTAAACAAAGAGTGGATCAACTTATGAGGTTCAAGGATTTTGTTTCACCACAAGGGTGAAGAGCATACTCCCTTATCTCAAAGTTTTCTCCCAAACATACCAAGCAAAGAGTTCAATTACCCTCTTGTTTCCAAAATCCTAAGATGGGTCAAGATTTTCTAGTTCACCACAAGGGTGAAGAGCATACTTCTCCTACCACCTCAAAATTTCTTCCATAAGATATTATGTGCCTACTAAAAGAAACAACTAGTATATGCCACACTCAATAAAGAAAGAAATTAAACAAGCACTTGATTTGGTTTTTATGTTTAGGGCAGCCCCACAAAAACCATTAGTAGCCCTCTTTGACATGCGTTCTTTTGGAAAATTCCAAGCAATCAAAGCACCTACAAGCACAACTTTTTAGCCCCACAAAGGTTAGCACATCAAAATTTAGATAATTTGCAAGTAAAATAGCTGATCAAATGAAAAAAATTGAAAATGAAACCAACATTGTTAGATCAAGCTTGGAAAGACCTTTCCAATGATATATCACACTTAAATTTTTGATACCATTTGTAAAAATTTCTCAAAAATTTAGGAAAACTGAAAACAGCAAACAAAATTGACAAATCTACAATTTTGGTCTCTATCTTTCATAGAATTTCAAGCGAGACAGTACTGAACCACGCACAAGAACACACAAGCCCACACAAGAAAGTGTAGAACCATGCCTGAGAAATCACAAGCCCGCACGAGAATGTATGTCAGCTCACATGAGAAAGTGCACTGGCTTGCACGAGAAAATACATAGGCCTGCACAAGAAAGTACTTCATCGTGTGAAGAAATGCTAAAAACAGCAAATCTTCACATGATATGGAGAGAAACCTCACATGAGATTCTATAACAGTGATGCACAGAAGTACAAACAACATATGGAAATCACAAAAAAATAAAAACAACCGAAACCTGCAATGAAAATGTAAGAAAATAAGGACAAAACAGAGCTATCTTGCCCCACGATGGGTGCCAAAAATGTACACACTAAGATGTGCACTTCTCTAAATCATTTCTTCCAAGAGAATCCATGGATTGGAAACCTTGAGAAATCAATTTAGAGCTCCCTAGGCATGGAGTGCAAGGGTTTTAAGAGTGCTCTCAGCTAGAGCTATTAAGCCAATAACCTTGCTAGTAAACCATGCAATGAGAGATTCAAATGAAGACAAGGGAAAGAATGCCAATATCCTCAAGAATCAAATGAAATGCAATGCAAGCTAGATTAAGATGAATATGCAAGCTTAACTATGGAAATGAAAGAACAAGTATTACAAAGCCTCCTAATTAAGCTAGATAAAGTAATCTAAAGCATAAAGAAAACTAAGCTAAGTATGAAGCTATGAATGCCATGATAATGCAAGAAATGAAACTATGATAACATGTAGATGAAAAAGCCAAGAATGCTCCAAATCTTTAGAAAGCTCCAAAATAACCTAGAAAACCTGCAGCATAACATTAGCATAAAAAGTTGGGATCTAGAATGAAGAAGAGAGCTCTCCTTTTATAAGAAATGAGAAGGAATGGACCATGGAGATTAAGAGGCAAAAGATTTAATCAACGGTGGAGCATCAAAGGAGAGCAATCCATGTGCACAAGTATCCTCCAATGAGAAAATAAGAGTTGACCTTTGTGTCCATTTGAGACAAAAAGTGCTTTTTCCCTTCTTATAAAATAAGAATAATGCTTTATATGTGCAACTTAGGATAAGAGGAAAAGTGGGGGGCTTTTTATTTAATTAAAAGAAGAGGAATTATTCCTTTTATATAAAATAATCAAATAAATGATAGAACTAGGATTTGATCAAGGATAAGCAATTGATGATTTAGCAAAAGGGGCTAATAGTCTAGATGACCATTTTTAGGTGTATACAATATCAAATGAGTTCAATCTGTTCTACAATGATAGAGGAATTAAGAGACAGATGTCTACACCTAGAACACCTCCATAGAATGGTATAGCTGAGAGGAGAAATAGGTCAATTATGGATTATTCAAGGACACTAATGATTGAGAAGAATGTTGCACAAAAATACTGGAGAGAAGTTGTGAGTACAATTGTTTATACCTTAAACCGAGTACAAATCAAGAAAGGTACAAATGTTACACCTTATGAATTATGGCATGGATATGAACCTAATGTGAAATACTTTAGAATCTTTGGGAGTAAATTCTATATAATGAAATATAATAGAAATGGAAAGTTTGATAGAAAAAGTGATGAAGGCATATTTCTAGGTTATTCCACTAAGAGAAAAGCTTATAAGTGTTTGAATTCTAACACTAACAAATTTGTGGAAAGTGAAAATGTGAGAGTTGATGAATATGTAGAGAAGAATGAAAAAGAAGGTAAACAAGAACTTGAAGATTATAGATATTTTATCTATATGGAAGAAGGAGACGCGAGTAATACACTTACACCAGATGCAACCAGAAATTGATAAATTTCATGATGAACCTGAAGATCAAGAAGAAAAGAAATATGAACCTACATTGGCACAGTATGTGAGAAGACATCATAAGCCTGAGAAAATCATTGGAGATAAGGAATCTGGAGTCTTGACTAGAAGTAAGTTGAAAGACCCTACATGTTTATTATGTGAGTTTGAGCCTAAGATAGTAAGAGATGCTTTAGAGAATGAAGACCGGATTCAAGCTATGAATGAAGAAATAGATCAAATAGAAAATAATGATACCTGGAATTTGGTGCTGAGACTAGAAAACAAGAATGTTATTAGAACAAAATGGGTATTCAGAAACAAGCTTATTGAACATGGACAAGTCACAAGGAACAAGGCAAGACTGGTATGCAAGAGTTATGCACAAGAAGATGGAATAGACTATGGGGAAACATTTTCCCCTATAGAAAGATTAGAAGGAGTGAGAATTATACTTGCATATGCTTCTTACAGAGACTTCAAAGTATATCAGATGGATGTCAAGTCTGCATTTTTTAATGGTATATTAGAAGAAGTATACATTGAACAACCTGAAGGATTTGTTGATCCAAACAAGAAAATATGGTTTGCAAACTGAACAAGGCATTGTATGGATTAAAGCAAGCTCCTAGAGCATGGTATGAGAGGCTGCACAATTATTTGATAAAGATTGGATTTACAAGGAAAAATGACAACATAAATTTATACATGAAAGCTGAAGAAGGTAAAGGGATTTTGTTAGCTGAAATTTTTGTAGATGATATCATATTTGGAGGAAAAAATGCCCTATGTCAGAAATTTACAGATGAGATGCAAACTGAGTTTGAGATGTCTATGTTTGGTGAGATAAAATTCTTTGTTGGTTTGCAAGTCTATGAGATGGAGAAAGGTATCTTTATCACACAATATAAATATGTCAAAGGGATACTAAAAACTTTTGGTATGGAGGATTCTAGACCAGTAAGTACTCCTATGACTACTGGACAAAAACTATCTAAAAATAATGATATTGTTGAAGTGAACCAAACCCTATATAGATCCATGATTGGAAAGCTACAATATATTGTCCATAATATATAGACTAGATATAGCCCTAGCAGTTGGGATTGTGGCAAGATTCTCTACTAATCCTAAGGAAAATCATATGATGGTTGTCAAGAGAATACTAAGATATCTGAAAGGGATAGAAGATTGTGGATTGTACTACAAGAAGAATGATAAATTTGAACTGAGAGTCTACACTGATGCAGATTGGGAAGGAAATGTTGATGACAGGAAAATTAGTGGTGGAGCTTTCTTTCTAGGAAAAAGATTAGTCTCTTGGACAAGCAAGAAACAAAACTACATTTCCCAATCTACAGCAAAAGCTGAGTATGTAGCAGTTGCAGTGAACTGTTCAAATCTAGTATGGATCAAGAAATTGTTGAAAAGAATGAAAGAGGAAATCACTGAGCCAATTTTTATATTCTGTGATAACACAAGTGCTATCAACATATCAAAGAATCTAGTGATGCATGAAAAGACTAAACATATTGCTATCAAGTATCATTACTTGAGGGAATTGGTACAAGATAAAGAAGTGAGAATGGAATATATGAATACAAAGGAACAACTAGTAGACATATTCACAAAAGCTTTACCTAAGGATGCCCATGAATATCTTAGAGGTAAATTAGGGGTGCTTCCCCTAACTAAGGCTTCCTAGTCAACTAGAAGCACTGCATCAAATGTGCTACACAAAGCATCTGACAAATTGATGTAGGAAAGATCACACTTGAGGAGTTGTCTAGAGTTGTGAAAAGAACAAAAAAGCTAATAATCAATCATAAGCAAGATGACAGAGGAAGAAATACTGATACTGAACTAACAAGATGACATCTACATATAAAAGATGTAAGTTTTAGATACTGATTTGGCATTATTGTCAAAGAGGGGGAGATTTAGATGAAAACACAGATATAAAGAACACTAAGGTATATGTTCCAAGATTTAGAGATTCAGAGAATCAAAGGGAGAGAGGTACAAAAAAGATCCAAAGGGAGTAACTATGTGAACGATCAAGCAAGGCTAAGTTATTGTGAATTATAATGAATCTAAGGATATTATAAATCTTTTTGATGCACTGATATTTTGGATTGTTTGGTAAATCATGTGTTATTCATGTGGTGTTTCCATCAATGCCAAAGATGGAGATTGTTGGAAACTATAATTGAAACAATTTTTGTATTGTCATAGATGCCAAACCTTAACTGGTAAGACAATTTCTATCTAAGAAAGTACTATATCTATTGATTGATGAAAAGGATTAGGGAAAGGGAGATAACAAGAGAACCTAGGGAAAGGTTGAGTTATTTGATACTTCAATGAGTACTTGATTATTTGGCACATTAACAAGATAATGTATTGTTTATCTAAGTAAGAAGAAAGATTGAAGAAGTAGGCTTAACTAAGAAAAAGTGAAGAAATCTAGTTTAAGCCAAGTGATGTTAGTGTCGACCGAGCACCAGTATATGCTGAGTAAATTTAGTGTTGACCAAACATCAATTTATGTTGAGCGATAGGAATTTACCGAGCAAGACTGTAAAATATAAAAATATATCTATGATATATTTTTATATCTTTGTCTATGATGTGTGTGTGTGTGTGTGTGTGTGTGTGTGTGTGTGATGTTGTTTAGGAATGGAAAATGTTGTGGACATACAAAAATTAATAAAACATAAATACTTATCTTGAAAAGGAATAGATTTGGAAATCATTGTTTTCTGGCATCTGTACTCAGTTTCAGGAAATTCTACAACTGGATTTGACCTGGAAACATAGAAACAGACAAAACCCAGAAACCTTTTTTCTTTCTAAAAAAGGTCGACCTTGACCCAAAGCAGGGGTAAGATCTTACCTAGTGGCACAATCTTACCCCTTTACATTAACCTTGACCTGCACTATTCCAACAGAAAATCTATTTGTGGATCCTGGAAGTTCTTCGAAAAGGGTACTCAGATCTGATCTACGATTCGCTATCCTGCACATGTCTCTACAAGAAAAAGGGTTTTGTTGTTTGGATGAGGGGTTTTCCTTGGTCAAACCTTAGTTTTTAATCAACCTTAAAAATGGAATTGAAATAGAGAATGCTAGCAAGTAGTAGAAGTAGATCTAACAACAAAGCTATGATATTCAATAGATATACAATTGTATTTGGAATGTAAACAAGTATGTTGATATGAAAGCTTAGACTCAACACTAAAAACCATAAATGTAAATCAAAACCTCCATGATTGTATGCATGGAATCCACCTTAAAGGGATAATGAATAGATCTTGAAGATGAACAAAGGATCTTGAAGGAAGATCACACCACCATGATGGATAGATCTAGGGTTGAATGATGAATCTTGAATGCATGAACTAAATCCCTCCAAAGGCTTGAATGCTTGAATCCTCGATCTTCAATGGAGAACTTGAATGCTTGAATGTAGATGATGGCTTGAATGCTTCCTTAAGAATTCTTTCTTGAATGCTTGTAGATCTTGAGAAATTATGACAAAGGATGGATGTATTTCACACTTGATTAATGATGGAGATATGAAAAAGAGATATATTGAAATGAGAGAGGAAGACTTCCTTTTATACTAGTCTAGGACACAAACTTCTAGAGAGGTTGGAATAGGAGAATTAAATTCCCATTTAAACCTTAACCCCTAGAAATGGACCTGGATTAAATATAATTTAAGATTTTACCATTCCAAAATTTGAAATAGCCAACTCGAAAGTGGGAAATAAAACTTTCCAAAACTCGACATCCAAAAACTTTTGGATTTTGAAATATGGACCCAGGGTTAGGGTCGAGGTCAACTCTAACCTAGGTCAAGGTCAAGTTCAACCTTGACCTAGGTCAAGGTCAAGGTTTACCTTGACCCAAAAGGTTGACCTTGACCCTGAGGTCAAGAATCTTAGGGTTTCAGGTCAGGATGCCAAAAACAGGCTGGAAAGAGGTGGAGAATGGGGCAGAACAGGGGCAAAAACAAGATCCAAGCTAGAGATCCCATGAAAGTGTTTGACTTGACCCCAAACCACCTACTCAAATGGCTAAACTAGTCCTAAACAGAAGTGCTTCCATTTTTGGACGATACATTTAGCCCCCACTTTAGCAAGAGTATGGATTAGATGCAAACTCTTGGTAAATGAGAAGAAAGATCCAAGTGAATTTGCAATGAGATAGAATAACACTTAGTTAAGGACATGAGCCCCCAAGATAAGGATTCTAACTCAACATACATGTACGAGGGTGTGAAAACAAAGAGAAAACTAAAAGACACAAAAAGAGGGGTAAGTACAAAAATAAACCCAAATCAACTAGTAAAGAAAACCTTGCTAAGAAATGCTTCCTATACTAATATCATATTTGGAAAGCTTTCATAGAAGCATAAATGATTACATAAGAAAGAAAAGAGCAACAATATAAATAACATAGCATCATGATCTAATCCTACTAGCATGAAAGTGAAAAGAGAGAAAAGGAAAAGAGTGATTACCTTGCCTAGTAAGATGCCGACCTTACCATGAATCACCAAGGAGGGAGAGAACAACAAGTAGCAAAACTTGATAGTTCATCCAAAAAATGTTCTTTGTAATTGTAATATGTCTTTTGACAGCTTTTGAAATACCCATAGATCCACATTCTTGCATCACTATAAATATAAAATGTGGGTCTCTTTAGGATTTAGCAACTTATGTGTGTTACCTTCCGAGGATTTAGCATATTGAAAATTTAAAATGCATGTCTCTTCAAGATTTAGCATATTAAAAATTAAAAAATGTGGCATAAGGAAGATCTTATATATGCCCCCTACTTATCATGGTTGTCTACTAGACATGATAAGGAAGAGAAGGAGGATACCCACTTCACAAAGTAAGGAGATATCATGTTTAACAACAATGTATACTATATTCTTAGCGAAGGGTATTGAACCTTACATCCAAGAGCATAGATAATCATGAAAAGGATATGTCACTCATGGAAAAAGGATCCTCAAAGAAAGAGATCTTATCAACAAGACCCCGACCATAGAGGATTGCTTTAGATAAAATATCATCTTTCAAAGGGAAACAAAGATTCAATCATCTAGCCCCCTGTAATCAAGAGGAAGAGGAATATTTGAACAAAGGAATCAAACTCTAACGCTACAACAAGGGCAAGAATTTATAAAGAACATAATTTTCAAAATAAAGAAGAGGTGATGACCTAGGACAACAACCTCTCACATAAAAGGATATCTATAGCCAAAACCTTAGTCAGTATAATGAAATAATATTACAAGATAAACAAAATCCACTAAGCTAAGGAAAGCAGATCCCTAGACAAAGAGAAAGAAGGAAGAACCTTGCCCCCCAAAAATGAAAGAAAGGGATATATTTGCAAAACAAATATCTTTAGAAAAGATATCTTGAAATAAAAGAGAATCTATGTATGATTATGGACATAATACAAAACCATAGGGAGGAAAGATACAAAGAATACCAATTAAACTCAAGACAAAATATATTCTAAGAGCCTAATGGATCCTAGAAGACTGGATGAAATACCTCTTTCCCCCCATTCAAGAGACAAGAGGATAAATGATCTATATTATGGAAGAGTCAAGGGGATGCCCCTTATCAAAGTTATGAAGGAATTGTAAAACTGCACGAGAGTGGGATATAATTCCTAAAGCAGCTCTTTCTCTAACATGTATAACTTGAAATGCACACAATCAGTAAGTAAATGTGTATTGCTATAATGAAAAGGACATTTGTACTTGGATAGAGCATCTTTCGGCATAGGTTTAAAGATTTCTTTCATGGATTTCATCAACTGAACATACACCTTAGCCACATCTTGAGGAGTATCAGGATAATCTAAGGTAGGCATTGGAAGAAGAAGATGAAGAGGAGGATGACAATCAAAATCAACCACCTTAAATTGAGATTGTGAATAACCAAGACCACACATATCTTGTTTAGGGGATACATGAACTGGATACTTAATACCATGCTCATTAACACCAAGCCCTAAACCTTTATAACCTTGTTTAGTCATCATACTATATCCTATAATGTACATATCATGTAAAGCTTTTACAAGAGGTGATTGTTTATTGTGTTCATGAGTAAATGTTGTATAAGGTGGAATAATAGTTTTAGAAGAAGTTTCTTAAATCTCTTCCCTTTAATATCATCTTGGATTGGATAAGAAGGGGAAGGTAAATCCAAGAATTCTTGCACATCTGCATCATGAACCATAGTTTGAGCCTCATCATAAGTATTGGAAAAACTAGGAATAGCATATGGAGAATTAGGTATGTTAGGAATATTAGGAATCAGATTAGGATTTGGAAGATTAGGAACTAGATTAGGGATGATAGGATTAGGATTAGGAAGATTAGGAGATGGTGTATCATCTACCAAATTCTTCACATAATCCAAAACAGTAATAAGTCTACCACATAATTCTTTAATGAAAATTTTGAAGGTAGGAAGACTAGTATTGGTCAATCTCACAATAGCATAGGCAAGTGAAACATGAAGAGTGACAAACATAACTAAATGGATGATACTCTCATAAAAATCATAAGTATGATAAATAGATGCTAAGAGGAGGATAATAAAGAAGATAACCACACACCAAAGCAGCTTAAAGATCTTCATAGAAAATGAAATGCAAGAAATATTTTTGTATTTTATAGAATATATAGATTTTTTTGTTTGGATTTCAAAATGCAAGAGCATAAAATAAATATAATATTAAGGAAAGAAATCAAAGCATCTAACACCAAAAAGAAAGAGTTGTCTATCGTGGGTTCACCAAAATGTAAGATATATATATATATATATATATATATATATATATATATATATATATATATATATATATATATATATATATATATATATATATATATATATATATATATATATATATATATATATATATATATATATATATATATGATGTGTATGTGTGATGTTGTTTAGGAATGGAAAATGTTGTGGACATAAAAAACTTAATAAAATATAAATACTTATCTTGAAAAGGAATAGATTCAGAAATCACTATTTTCTGGCATCTATACTCAGTTTCGAGAAATTCTGCAACCAGATCTAGCCTTGAAACACAAAAATTGAGAAAACCCAGAAACCTTTTGTCTTTTTGAGAAAGGTCGACCTTGACCTAAACTAGGGGTTAGATCTTACCCCAGGGCACAATCTTACCCCTTTATGTTGACCTTGACGTTGTTAGAAAGTAAAGACCACCAAGATAACTGAGAGGGGGGGGTTAATCAATTATCTGATAATTAAACCATTTATCAACATTAACTTCAATATCAACTTCAACAACTTTAAACCATATAATTAATGCAGTAACCAACCATAGAAAGATAATAATATACAATGACATGATAACACAAGATATGTTAACTAGGGAACCTCTTGATCAAAGAGTAAACTCCGGTGGGAATGATGCCCACAAAATGACGCACTAATATGAAAGTTCCTTGTTAGAGGATGGACCCTGTTAAGAGTCTTATGAAATACATTGAGTACATATGAATCTCTGTTAGGAGATTTTGAATCCCTGTTAAAAGATTCTAACCCTATTAGGAGTTATGGAAGACAGAAGGACCCACTGCCCAAACAACTTCAAGGCAAGATCTCTAAACTCACTGTCCAATAGATCTTAGGATTATTCAATAGAATAATATGAAATATGTTACCTCCTTCACACTGTGCCAAAAACACACTCTTTGCTACACAAGATCACAAATCTAGATCTCTGTACTTCGCAAGTCTTCATCATTGAATTAGC
Source organism: Chamaecyparis obtusa (assembly GCA_027943335.1). NCBI lineage: Eukaryota > Viridiplantae > Streptophyta > Pinopsida > Cupressales > Cupressaceae > Chamaecyparis > Chamaecyparis obtusa. Next base: position 931,181 of record BSBK01004646.1, on the reverse strand, counting down.
TCTTTTCTTCACTTCATGCATACATTCGCATCACAACTTTCACAACTTCATATCACAACTATTACAATCTACTCATAACAAGGAAAACATTCCTTACTTTATACCACACTCAAATAATTAAAAATGAGTCGGAATGTAGATACAAAATAATAATTTCAACACGTTGTAATACCCCAAAAATGGGCTATATGTTCATTAATCTCCTACATTTTCAATTCGAACGAAATCGACATCAAAGTCCTAATCTAAGGCACATCTGAACAACATCAAATCTAATTGATTATCTTAAATTCTACATCAGGGAATATTCCTAGCAATATTCCTAATCATCATAATTATCTTTAATTTTATAATTATTTGGCAATAAATCACATTTATCCTAAAGTTTGATTAATTGAATATTTTCATATTTAATTAATTAGATTTAATATTTGCCACTTAATTGTGTAATTAAATTTAATTATATCTATTATTAATTGTATTATTTAATTTTGACAATAAATCTAATATCATATCAATAATTGATTAAATTCTTATTTAATTAATTAAAGCATGTTGTCATTATTTAATAATATAGTTTTTAATAAAAGTTTGGTAAAATAGTTAATTAACCCATAAATTAATTATTTTATTTCAAAAAGCAGTTAAGTTGAAAATAAATCAATTTATTATTAAATTAATTCATAAATAAAACATGCACAATCATAAAAGCAGACAACTATCAATAATCAATTAAAGCTAAACTCTATTTTGAGTTAAAACTTAGCTTTTGCATGTTTTTGTGAGTTAATTATCTTTATTTAAAAATAACTCAAAAATCAACCTAAGTTATTTGAGTGATTTATGGCTTTTTTTCATGCACCTCCAAAGCCCTAGATTTCTATAAAAACAAGGCTCAACTCTTCATAATTCATCTCTCAAATTTGCATCCACAGGATCTCATATTTTTGCACAATCACGCTGGAGAATTGGAATTGAAGAATCAAAGCTCTTGCGAATCGACATCTTTGTGAGATCAATCTTATTTTTGCATTCATATTGCATATCATTGTTAGATTAGCATTGCATATCAATTTTCAATAGCATTCATAGCATATCAATTTCATCTAGCATAGATTTCATATTAGATTTTTCATTCTTATTGCATAGAAAAAAAAAAAAAAAATAGATTAATTACATTCATATTTCATATCTAGATCAATTGCATTCAAATCCTTCATTTAGGTGTCATCTAGGTCACTGATCTCGATTACAATCTGAGAACATTAATCTCGCACCTATTAGAAGGCAGTAAATCACTTGGTTAGAGTAGATTTCAATTTTGCATGATTTTGATTATAGCTAACCTCTAATGTTTTACTGAAGTGTTGTGTTGTGTCTAAAGCTCTTCAAATTCTATAGGGGGTCTATTATTTGTGTTTTAAATTTGGATGCAATTTAATAGCTCAAATAGTCAATTTGCAAAAACTGGTCTGTTTTGATAAAATAGGTCTCTAGGGCACAAATGAAGAGATTTTTCTAAAAATTTTGCATTTTTGGAAAGCTCTCTATTTTTTAGCAGGGGTCTCTATTCTAAATTTCTATTTTTGTGGCCAAAATCATATCAACAAAATCAGATCTTGTTGACTAGGTCAAATGCAGCAAAAAAAATAAAGTTTTGTGATGGGTATGCACTTATTTTTTTTACATGGTTCAATGAATGATATGAGTTGTCATTTGGGTTAATTGCTGGTTATTATTACTGATAATAATTGATTTTTAGAGCTAACCCTATGGTTTTCATAAGTTGAATATATTTTACATATCTTGTTTGCTTGTTTGCTTGTTGGGGAGTTTGTCACTTGCTTGCATGGAAAAGCTCAACAAGAATTGCTAAAAATCAGGTAAAATCTACTAAGTGCATTGCAAGGATCCCAAGTATTCTCCTTCATCTAATAACATTTCAATTTGGCCTTAAAATAAATCTCTCGTGTGTCTAGCTTGGGTGATTCTTTTCATGCTTTTGTTCTACACACTTGCATAATTGATACTAGGTTGTGACCCCTTAAGGATTCATTAAGTAGTCTTAGATACTTGTGATTGATCTTGATTGCTATCTTGGGTTATTGGACTCACTAATCCGCCGGCCCCTCATTTCCACCTCGTGGTTGCAATCTCAGCGCCATAAAGGGGAGGGGTCAACAGGACAGAAGTGTTAAGTGTTCCACTTGGCAACCCTTTTGTGCTTTTAGGAACTCACTTGTTTTCTAAGTTGGGGACTCATTTTCAGCTTGTGTGAGGTGTTAAGTGTTCCACCTTGTGGACTCATCTCATATTCACTTTAAGCATTAAGTGTTCCTCTTTCTTCTTTTTGGGTACTTTTGGTAGATTTGCTTTCGGGAATATATCTATGCTCACATAGTAATTAGGCCCTATGAACACTATTCGTGATTCTTGAGAGATTGGATTCCTAGAAAAATATTTCTTGACGATAGAATCCTTGTAGGTAGGGAGGATACTTAGTGCATTTCACATTCAACTTGGTTAGTGCGTCTTCTCTTATTGATCGACACATTCTCTCTCCGGAGAGGTTGATAGATCACATGGGGTTGATATCATGAGCTTTGGTGAATCAAAATTGGTTAGTGCATCTTCTCTTATTGATTGATACATTCTCTCCCTGGAGAGGTTGATAGATCACATGGAGTTGATATCACAGACCTTGGTGGAACAAAACTTTGTCTTAGCGTGTTGGATTAATCTGCTTGCTTTGTTTGGGTTAAAAGTGAAAAGGTGTCAAAAACCTTGGATCTGGAGCCAAGTCCCCTTGTGGTATAAATCTATGAGTCACCTTTAGAGAGGGTTAACCATAGTGGATAATCCCTTCACAGGGAAAACTGCATTGACAGAACCTCAAGCGGTAATAGCCATTTTTGCTATGGTAGTGACAGCCACTATATAAATGTCCTTGTGGAAGAAATCTCCATGGGTATGGTTCATTGTTGGGTTGTCAGATCTCCCTAGCAGATCTTGAAGATTAAGTTCTCAGACTGTGTCAAAACCCTGGTGCGCTGGGATTGGAGTTCACCCCTTTGAATCATAAAAGTTGCAGAGTCAAACCATTACTAAAAACCCTAGAGAGGCCAATTTTTCACTTTCAGGTATATGTGTGTTATTGCAAAACTTTTCAGAACATACACAATTAGTACTCTTAAGGATTAGCACAATTTGGTCACTTGATTGTTCATGCGCAAGGTTGCTTTTGCCCTTGTTCATTGTTTTCAGACGTGCTTAGAATCACTTGCTTGCTATTCTATGTGCTTGTTTATCTACTTGGCTATTAAAAATGATCAAATCTGGTATAACCTTCAAAATCTGGACAGTACAATTTGCAAACAATCCAAAACTGAAGACCTTAAATTTTGAAAAAATTGACGTAAAATCTTTCTGGAGTCAAAAGTCATTTCAAGAAGTCAAAAGTCGTACGAGTTTTGTCAAGTGTCATTTCAGTATTGCCCATCTGTCGTACGATTGAGAACCCAGTGTCGTACGAGTTTTCAAACTAGAAAATTCAAGAAATTCAAAACCCTGTTAGCAACTATCGTACGAGTTTTGTCAACTATCATTTCATTGCTACCCAACTATCGTACAAGTTTAGCAACTATCATTTCATAGACTACCCAGTGTCGTACGAGTCTGCAGAGTGTCATTTGGAAAAATTTGAGAGAGTTGTCAGAAATTGTCAAATTGCAAGATATCCAATGTTTCCAGCCTAGTTCCAGAATCTGTCAAAAATATCATTGTGTCAAGAACAGAGTAGTAGCTATTGAGCATTCTACCATTTTTCGAGATTGATCTTTTGAATCTGATCTAGCCTTCTGTTTGATCAATTTGAGTCCTTTTTATCTCATGTCAAAACCTTGTCATAAGTATCAATCTTCAACCAATCAATCTTCAAAAATAGACTAAGTATTGAGAACTTGTGTCTGCTATCTTTTGGGCGATCTATCCCATACATCTAGGGCATAGTATCCTTCACCCATGTCTCATTGAATCTTCAAAACTATCATAATCTTGACAAGGTTGTGTCATCCAATTTTCTCAAATCAAATTGTTCTCCAGTTGTCTTTGTCCTTTTCTTCTATTTCATTCAAAGTTAATGGTGGAGACCAGAGCTTCTTCACACAAGAAATTAGAAGAAACATCTCAGAACTTACTTTTGACCAATACCCCAGGTCCAACTCTTGAACAACTCATCAAGTCAAGTATCTACAAAGACGACGGTCTCGGTAACTTTCGATTGAAAACTGGTTACATACCTCCTTTATCAACTCACAGAGGTAATCAGCAAACTCCTCCTCAATCTGTTCCAGGGAGCCCAAAAACTCCTACCATGTCTCAAGTAGGGACAAACCATGGTTCTCTAAGAGGAGGATCCCAGGGACACCATTCTCAACATAATGCCAACCAAGAACCTACACCCTCTGAAATCCATCGATGTCAGAATGACGATGAATTCAAGAGAATGATGAGGCATTTCTTGAAAGTGGATAGAGAGGCATACATTTTTCAATTAGCCCAAGAAGGAGCTAAACTTCCTCACTTCAATGTCGAAGATATCATCACGCATGAGGAAGAAACTCCGATGATGGCCATAATAAACCAGCTGCACGCTATGCAGGTCAAAATGAATAAAATTGAGAAAGAGAAGGAACCCAAGGAATTCTCCATGGAGGCCCTTTGTCCTTTCCCTTTTGACAAAGACTTATATATGCCCCCATTCCCAAAAAGAGTGGAGATGCCAAAGTATGACAAATATGACGGACACTCTGATCCTCAAGATCATGTTAGAGAGTTCTGTACACAATCCATGGAATTCATGCATGAACCGACTTATCTGATGCATCTTTTTCCTAGATCCTTGGGAGGAGCATCCATTCAGTGGTTTTCAAGATTGCCTTCTACGATCAAAATTTTTGAAGAATTGATTAAATTTTTTTATCAACAATATTCCTACAACATTCAACATTCGGTCACCATGATTGATATCTGTAACCTCAAGCAATATCTAGGGGAATCATTCCTAACTTTCCTCAAGAGGTGGAGAAAGAAGTTCTCTCTATATGCTAGACAAATTTCTGAAATGGAGAAACTTGAAATCTTTATCAATAACCTTGTTCCAGAGCTCAACTATCCGTTACAAATGCAAGATAATGTATCTTTTGATAAAATGGTGGATAATGCAATCAAGATTGAGAAAGTACTTGTCAAGAAAGGAGAAATCACACTTCAAAAGGACAAGTCTGAATCTGGATCTAGCTCAAAAGATAAAAATAAGTGCTGGAATAGAAACAAAGGTATCATCTCTGATGGTGTTGTTGACACTATTCGCACCCCATCAAAGGCACTGGCCTACAATCTCACCCTTGCCACCAAAGCCATTGAAGCTTCAGAGAAAAAATCTGCTGAACCATCTCCAAAGAAGCCATTCAAATGATGGGATAATAAATGAAAGCTTACTCCCCTGGGAGAATCTTTGGAATCTACCCTGAGATCCTTGATAGCTGATAACATGATCTCTTTACCACCAATCTGAAACCCTGATCCGGATCCAAAACTATATTGCAATTGGTGCAAAGATAATGAATTATGTGCTTTCCATCGGACTAAAGGCCACAAAACTAATGGATGCTTCCACTTGAAGCATACCATTCAAGACTTGATAGATGAAGGAGACATCACAATCGATAATCCTACCAACAATAATGATCACATAGCATTTACAGAACCGTTTCCACAACATGGAAACGGAGTTTCCACTTCTCAGCCTAACATGGAGACAAAAGTCAACTATGCCTACCCTGGAAACAATGATGTCATCAATATGGTTGAACCATGTCTCTCTGAGAGCTGCAATGTCATCATGATTGTATGAAGAGATAGAAATCATTCCTCAGCTAATGCGGTTACCAGATCACAAGCTCAGGCTCATCTAAAAGGACAAACACCAAGTTCATCTAATGTCCCTAAGATACCTTTCAATCTCACATCTACTTCTAAATAGAAGGCTACCTTGAAATCTTCTAATCCAAAGGATACAAGACCTACATCTTACAGCATCGTCCAACAACTCCAGCATACCAATGCCAAAATCTCTATGTTTGAGTTACTTCAAATATCTCCAGCTCACAGAGATATCCTAGACAAAGCTTTGCTCAGCTCTAATGTTCCTGATGATCTAGATCTAGACGGGTTCCAGACTATGGTTGGTCATCTAACGTCTTTGCAATATATCTCCTTTTCAAAGGAAGATGACAACTCTTTGAGTCACCCACATAATCAGCCCTTACACATAGAAGTCTTGATCCAAAATCGTCGAGTCAAACGTGTGTTGATAGATGGGGGCGCAGGCCTCAACATTTGTTCTTACAACTTAATCACATAGTTGGGATTCTCAGAGATGGCTATTGATCCTCGAAAGAAGATCACCATAAAGGCCTATGATGAACAGGAAAGATCTTCTAAAGGCACCATTGTCTTACCCATCCGAGTGGGTCCGGTCATCAAAGATACCACATGTCAAGTGCTTGATCTACAATTGGCTTACAATATCCTTCTAGGGAGACCCTGGATCCATGAAATGCAAGCCATTCCTTCTATGTACCATCAATGCTTGAAATTTCCCTATGAAGGAGTGGAGGTTACTATCCTAGCAGATCTGAGTACAACTTGCAATACATTGAAGGAAAGTGCCAATAAGCTTGTTCCCAATAACAGAGAATCTTCCATCAAGCAGCTAAATGTTGCTTCCACATCTAAGATGGATGACATTGCTAAAGAGATCAATATCAAAGAAAATGGGATGGGAGAATACACTATAGAGTCAGTCTTGTCTCTGACATCTCTCCCTATCTCGCCCAAGTCATATGGACAATCTTTGAAGCAATCTAAATCAGAACCTAAGGAACCTATGGAAGCATACAAAAGAAATTTTGTGGCGGAGCAAGTATCCAAACAAGAATTTGAAGAGGATGAAGTTGTGCTTGCATGGCTATACAAAGATGATTTTGAATCCAAAATTGCTCAAACTAGTGAATCTGTAGCACCTAAAATCCCTTCTACTTCATACGGTCTAGGGAACAAATTGATAGCTAAGATGGGGTATCCAGGTCAAGGACCTCTAGGAATTAGAGGAAAGGGTCTTGTGACACCCATTCCACATACTGGTAGAACAAACAAAGATACTGCAGGCTTAGGCTTTACAAAGAGACCTTATCATCTCAAAGGTGGTTGTTCTCATGTCATAGAACAAATTGCATGAGGAGAACCCCTTCTCAAGAAAGAAGAGACAGAACCCTCAGATGATGATTCAAATAGTTCAGAACTCATCCCCTATGAAAAATTGCCTAAAGAGATCAAAGATCTTCTTGATGATAAAGATGATCCTATCAAAAGAATTAATGTAGTAGAAACACAAGAACCTACTGTAGCACAAGAGATGGTTACACCACAAGAACCAACCAATCTCGAAGGTGATCAAATTGATCCAAAAGTAGAGAGTAGTTATTCTGACACTGATTCCCATGAATATGAATTCAAGTCAGAGACTAAGGGTAATCCTTCTTGGGGTATTCATCCTGACTTCACACATTTTCTCAGATTTCCTAGAGATCCTAAATCAAAAGCTGAGTCAAATGACTATGAATGGGGAGCCATTCCAGAAGAAGATGAGCTTATCACAGAGAAATATATTGATGTTATTCACCAATATGTATCTCAACCCAACGTAGGTCTAGAGAAAAACAATGAACTTAACGTGTTTGATCCACCTATGGCTGAAGAGGACTTCCATGATGATGTTGAGCCTATTCATGAATTGAACATTTTGAGTTGTAATATCACCTTTGAACTTGAGCATCGGGTTAGGACCAATGATGACATATCCCCATCTGTGAACACCATATCCCATGCCTTTCCCAATTTAACTATCCAATGCCCTGATCTTATCGACCAAACTTCCACAAACCCAAGCCATGGTGTTTACACCTTTTCCAGTGACTATGCCCTTGCTTGTTACCTCAATGCAATTAAGCCTATGAGGACTTCCATCAGCGAACCGAGTGTCAGCATGACCGAGTTGGACATCAAATATCTTAGTCAAAAAAATAAAAAGAAAAAGAAAAAGAGTTCTGAGGGTGAAAATGATGCAGCAGCATCCTGGGTGTAAGAGCAATCTTGCATCACCCAAAAATATTTCTATTTTTGTATTCAATAAGGGCTATTTTGTGCAGAGCTGCTATTTATGAAAAGTTACTATTTTTGGTAATTTTCGTATCTGCTCAGAATGATCTAATTTCTTTCTTAGAGGTTCATTTTGGTCATATAAGTCTGCCAGTAAAGTTTCATTGCCAGATCAAGTGTATATCGGAAGATATTGAAGATTTTTGGTATTGGCAGTAGGGTACAGAAACTTTGAACTCAGTTTTGAAGGCTTTAGAGGCCCCAGATGAGGTTGAAAATTTGGGTGACGGGCGCTTGCGCAGGTCAAGCCTGTAGAGCGCTTCGTGGCATTTCTGAAATGGGGTTATAATAGCTGAGTGGGTCAACTGGTGATGACTTATGGTCTTCGGAAGTTGGGCCACCTGAAATGGCAGAAAATAATTTTCTTCAAAATTTCTGTTCGGGTTTCAAAGGTTATCTTGAGCTGGTGTTGTAACACCTGAGGTTAGAGAGCTGCAGACACAAGTGCGAGCATTGCAAGAAGAGATTCACAGACGAATGAATCTTAATGTTAGAGATGAAAGCGAGGATGAAGCCGAAGAAGAATATCAAGAAGGAGAAGCTGAAATTGTGAACCAGGAGGAAGAAAGAATTTTTCGGGCGATTTCTAAGATCGGGAAAAGACCTAAGATTGAGGTTCCTACATTTTCTGGAAATCTTAACCCAGAGAAATTTATCGACTGGATCACTGAATGTGAGAAATATTTTGAGTATGAAGATGTTGAGGATCCTGATAGGGTCAAATTTGCGAAGGCCAGAATGAAAGGTCATGCAAAGATCTGGTGGCAAGAAATTCAATTGGAGTGAAATAGAAGAGGGAAAGATAAAATCACAAGATGGGATCGGATGGTGGATAAATTGAAGCGACAGTTCATTCCTGTTGATTACGAGCTTGATCTACTAAAGAAAATGCAAAGTTTGAAGCAAGCAGGAAGATCTGTTCAGGAGTATACAGAGGAGTTCTATCGACTCCTCATCAGAACAGGCCATGCAGAAGTTGATAAGGAGAAAGTTGCCCGATACCTTAAAGGGTTAAGGCCAAGCATTCAGGAGGAGTTGAATCTGGTTTGAATGAGCAGTATTGAGGAGGCATACCAATTTGCCCTAAAAGTAGAGGAAAAGCTGAACAAGAAGTTCAAGAGCAGACAAAACGGAAGAGGTCGCGGTGGACGATCTGGTGGACAGTCATATGGTGGCCGAAATGAAGATCTGAAAAAGAAGGATGAGGCCAGTAGCAGTCAGAATCAGCGTGCAAATAATTTCAATCGCTTCCAGGATCAGAATAATATAGATCAGAGAGGAAGAGGAAGAGGACAAGGATCTGGAAAAGGAGGCTTCCGTGGAACATGCTTTCACTATGGAGAAGAAGGTCATAGGGCATTTGAATGTCCTCAGTGCCAAGGCAGAACAGACAGAAGAAATGAAGGCCAGGCCAGAGTTGCACATGTAGATGAAGATGCCAGATCATCAAATTCTGAAGATGCTGAAAGAGGAGAAACGTTGATTAACAGAAGAGTCCTGTTGAGTGGTGAGAATGAACCTGAGCAAAGGAGGAGCCTCTTTTGCACCAGGTGCAAGTGTGAAGGTAAATATTGTGATGTGATCATTGATAGTGGAAGCACTGACAATTTGGTGTCAGAAGAGATGGTGATAAAGTTGAAGCTCAAGAGACAGAAACACCCACATCCATATCGGATTGCCTGGGTACAGGATGACCACAAGGTCATGGTCAATGAACAATGCTTGGTGAAGTTCAAGATTGGCGGATACCAAGATGAGGTATTGTGTGATATCATATCTATGGATGCATGTCATATGTTGTTGGGTAGACCATGGCAGATTGACAGATGTGCTGTACACGATGGTCGTGTGAATACCTATTCCCTGACAAAGGATGGAGTGCGGCATAAGCTAAAACCATTGAAGGAGAATGAAGAAAAGGTATGTGGTAATGCAAGGATAACTTTTGTTGATGGAAGAAATTTCTTAGATGGTATGAGGCATGAGCATTTATGTTTTGCTTTAATTCCAAAAGCTGGTAAAGAGGAAGTAGAAGATGTTCCTGTAGAAGTTGCAGATTTGTTGAATGAGTTTCAGGATATTGTATCCGATAACGTGCCTGATGGATTACCACCGGTCAGGAAGATCAGTCATCAGATGGACTTGATCCCAGGAGTGAGTTTTCCGAATAAGGCAGCACACAGAATGAAACCTGCAGAAAGTGAGGAGTTGAACAGACAAGTACATGAACTATTACAAAAAGGATTGATCCGTGAGAGTTTGAGTCCCTGTGCTGTACCAACGGTATTAGCACCAAAGAAGAATGGAGAATGGAGGATGTGTACAGATTTGAGAGCAATAAACAAGATCACAATCAAGTATAGGTTTCCATTGCCATGAATGAATGATATTATAGACTGTTTGAGTGGAGCTGTGTATTTCTCAAAGATAGATCTGAAGAGTGGATATCACCAGATTCGGATCAGAGAAGAAGATGAATGGAAGACTGCCTTCAAGACAAAGGAAGGACTATATGAGTGGTTAGTCATGCCTTTTGGGCTAACCAATGCACCGAGCACTTTCATGCGGCTCATGAACGAGGTTCTGAAAGAATTTCTGGGTAAGTTTGTCATTGTTTACCTAGATGATATTTTGATCTTTAGTAAGACATTGGATGAGCATATGATGCATATTTGTATGGTATTTGAGAAGTTGAGAGAAGAGAAATTATTGATTAATTTGAAGAAGTGCAGTTTTGTGAAGAAAGAGTTAGTGTATTTGAGATTTGTAGTTTCAGCAGAAGGTCTAAAAATAGACCCAGAGAAGGTACAGGATATCCTTAAATGGCCTACTCCAAGGAGTGCTACTGAGGTAAGATATTTTCATGGTCTAGCTAGCTTTTACAGAAAGTTTATCAGAAATTTTAGCAGTATTTGTGGACCCTTGACTGAAACAATGAGAGGGGATAGAAAAGAGTTTAAGTGGACTAATGGGGCAGAAAATAGTTTTCAGTTGTTGAAACAAAAAGTTACAGAACAACCCATTTTAGCACTTCCAGATTTTAATAAGGTGTTTCAAGTAGATTGTGATGCTAGTGGTACTGCAATAGGAGCTGTTATGAGCCAAGAAGGTAAACCTGTTGCTTACTTCAGTGAGAAGTTAAATGATGCCAAGAGGAAATATTCTATTTATGATCAGGAATTCTATGCTATAGTTCAGGCATTAAAAAAGTGGAGACATTATCTACTTCCTAAGGAGTTTGTTTTCTATACTGATCATCAAGCTATGCAATATTTGAATAGTCAAGGAAAATTGAATCAAAGGCATTTGAAATGGGTTGAGTTTTTGCAGAGTTATACATTTATTTTGAAACACAAGAGTGGAAAGTCTAATAGGGTTGCAGATGCTCTTAGTAGAAGCCAACTATTGCTAATAGAAATGCAGATTGAAGTGGTTGGGTTCAACGAACTCAAAAATTTGTATCCAGATGATCCTGATTTTGGTGAAGCTTGGAAAGCTTGTGCAGAACATGTTACTCTAGACAGGACAAAATGGTTGGATTTCATCATCCAGGATGATATGCTATTCAGAGAGAGTCAGTTGTGCATTCCACGAAGTTCTATGAGGGAGAATCTCATCAAGGAGAAGCATAGCGGAGGATTGGCTGGACATTTTGGTCGTGACAAAACCCTTGGTTTGGTTAGTGAGAATTATTATTGGCCACAGTTGCAGCAAGATGTGAAGAAGTTTGTACAGAGTTGCAGAGTATGTCAGATGGCAAAAGGAGTGAAGCAGAATACAGGGTTGTATCAGCCATTATCTGTACCAGAGAAGCCTTGGGATGATATCAACATGGACTTTGTTCTTGGTTTACCGAGGACACAGCGGGGACACGATTCAATTTTTGTGGTAGTTGATAGATTTTCAAAGATGACACATTTTATTCCCTGCAAGAAGACTAATGATGCTGTTCATGTAGCAGAATTATTTTTCAGAGAAGTAGTGAGACTTCATGGTTTGCCGAAGACCATAGTTTCAGATCGGGACACTAAGTTTGTTGGATATTTCTGGCGTACATTGTGGAAGAAGTTGAAGACATATTTAAAGTTTAGTTCATCACATCATCCACAGACTGATGGACAGACAGAGGTAGTGAATAGGAGCTTGAAAAATTTGCTGAGATGTTTGGTTGGAGATAAGCCAACAAGATGGGATTTGATTTTATCACAGGCGGAATTTGCATACAATAATTCTATCAATAGAAGCATTGGTAAATCACCATTCCAGATTGTATATGGAAGTAGTCCAAGAAATGCATCTGAATTGAGAAAGATAGATAAAGGAGAAATAAGTAGTGCTGAAGCTGAGGATTTTGCAGAACACTTGAAGAACATCTATGAGGAGGTGAGGAAGCATATTACCAAAATGAATGCACAATATAAGGCTAAGGCAGATGAGAAAAGGAGGTATAAGGAATTTCAGGTTGGTGATGAAGTCATGGTTCATTTGCGGAAGGAGCGGTTTCCAGTTGGTACATATAACAAGCTGAAAATGAAGAAGTTTGGACCATGTAGGACACTGAAGAAACATGATTCAAGAAACGCATATGAGGTAGAATTGCCTACTGAGCTAAATATTTCACCAATTTTTAACATTTCAGATCTGACAGAGTATCATGAAGGAGGTGTTGAAGATGAAATCACAACAGCACAGTGGAGTATTCCAGCAACTAGTTCAGACACTAAGGAGATCGAAGATATACTGGACAGTCATGTTGGTAGAAGCACAAGGAACATGACATATGAAGAATATCTGGTCAAGTGGAAAGGACGACCTATTGAAGATTCATCATGGTTGACAAAGGAGGAGGTTAGCCATCTTGGTTTTCCTCTGCACACCTGAGTCGTGACAGGGTCACTTCTCAAATTACCCTGGGTGTCTGATGCAGAAGCATCCTGGGTGTAAGAGCAATCTTGCATCACCCAAAAATATTTCTATTTTTGTATTCAATAAGGGCTATTTTGTGCAGAGCTGCTATTTATGAAAAGTTACTATTTTTGGTAATTTTCGTATGTGCTCAGAATGATCTGATTTCTTTCTTGGAAGTTCATTTTGGTCATATAAGTCTGCCAGTAAAGTTTCATTGCCAGATCAAGTGTATATCGGAAGATATTAAAGATTTTCGGTATTGGCAGCAGGGAACAAAAACTTTGAACTCAATTTTGAAGGCTTTAGAGGCCCCGGATGAGGTTGAAAATTTGGGTAACAGGCCCTTGCGTTGATCAAGCCTGTAGAGCGCTTCGTGGCATTTCCGAAATGGGGTTATAATAGCTGAGCGGGTCAACTGGTGATGACTTATGGTCTTCGGAAGTTGGGCCACCTGAAATGGCGAAAAATAATTTTATTCAAAATTTCTGTTCGGGTTTCAAAGGTTATCTTGAGCCGACTATGATGTAATAAAATGTAAAATAAAATAATTCTAAGTTGGTCGGCCTTATTGGCTAAAATTTTGGAACCTTCCCAGGCGGTGGAAAATTGCCTATATAATGAAGGCTGTATTATTGTCTTAGGCAATTCAGAATAGTTCTGGGTAATAGTTCGAGGCTTTGTCCTACAGAATATTGTAAGGGAATGCCCATGTGGCTTTGCATATTATAATTCTGAAAGTTTGTAATTTCACATTTGTGGAGATAATAAGAAGCTAATTTTCTGTTCTTGCATATGATTGTTGTTGTTTCTCTATTTCTGTTATGTGTTTGTGGCATTAAGGGGAGCACCCTTCATCAAGTGGTATCAGAGCAGGTGTTCTTGAGTGTGTAAATAGATCGTCGACTGTGAGGCAGTTTGCACCAGGACCGTGGCTAGGGTTTCAGCGTGCATCGCGAAAATACCTCCACGAAAGGAACGTGGCGGAAGAGCTGGTGTTGTAACACCTAAGGTTAGAGAGCTGCAGAGACAAGTGCGAGCATTGCAAGAAGAGATTCGCAAATGAATGAATTTTAATGTCAGAGATGAAAGCGAGGATGAAGCCAAAGAAGAATATCAAGAAGGAGAAGCTGAAATTGTGAACCAGGAGGAAGAAAGACTTTTTCGGGTGATTTCTAAGATCAGGAAAACACCTAAGATTGAGGTTCCTACATTTTCTTGAAATCTTAAGCTAGAGGAATTGATCGATTGGATCAATGAATGTGAGGAATATTTTGAGTATGAAGATGTTGAGGATCCTGATAGGGTCAAATTTGCGAAGGCCAGAATGAAAGGTCATGCAAAGATCTGGTGGCAAGAAATTCAATTGGAGTGAAATAGAAGAGGGAAAGATAAAATCACAAGATGGGATCGGATGGTGGATAAATTGAAGCGACAGTTCATTCCTGTTGATTACGAGCTTGATCTACTAAAGAAAATGCAAAGTTTGAAGCAAGCAGGAAGATCTGTTCAGGAGTATACAGAGGAGTTCTATCGACTCCTCATTAGAACAGGCCATGCAGAAGTTGATAAGGAGAAAGTTGCCCGATACCTTAAAGGGTTAAGGCCAAGCATTCAGGAGGAGTTGAATCTGGTTTGAATGAGCAGTATTGAGGAGGCATACCAATTTGCCCTAAAAGTAGAGGAAAAGCTGAACAAGAAGTTCAAGAGCAGACAAAACGGAAGAGGTCGCGGTGGACGATCTGGTGGACAGTCATATGGTGGCCGAAATGAAGATCTGAAAAAGAAGGATGAGGCCAGTAGCAGTCAGAATCAGCGTGCAAATAATTTCAATCGCTTCCAGGATCAGAATAATATAGATCAGAGAGGAAGAGGAAGAGGACAAGGATCTGGAAAAGGAGGCTTCCGTGGAACATGCTTTCACTATGGAGAAGAAGGTCATAGGGCATTTGAATGTCCTCAGTGCCAAGGCAGAACAGACAGAAGAAATGAAGGCCAGGCCAGAGTTGCACATGTAGATGAAGATGCCAGATCATCAAATTCTGAAGATGCTGAAAGAGGAGAAACGTTGATTAACAGAAGAGTCCTGTTGAGTGGTGAGAATGAACCTGAGCAAAGGAGGAGCCTCTTTTGCACCAGGTGCAAGTGTGAAGGTAAATATTGTGATGTGATCATTGATAGTGGAAGCACTGACAATTTGGTGTCAGAAGAGATGGTGATAAAGTTGAAGCTCAAGAGACAGAAACACCCACATCCATATCGGATTGCCTAGGTACAGGATGACCACAAGGTCATGGTCAATGAACAATGCCTGGTGAAGTTCAAGATTGGCGGATACTAAGATGAGGTATTGTGTGATATCATATCTATGGATGCATGTCATATGTTGTTGGGTAGACCATGGCAGTTTGACAGATGTGCTGTACATGATGGTCGTGCAAATACCTATTCCCTGACAAAGGATGGAGTGCGGCATAAGCTAAAACCATTAAAGGAGACTGAAGAAAAGGTATGTGGTAATGCAAGGATAACTTTTTTTGATGGAAGAAATTTTCTAGATGGTATGAGGCATGAGCATGTATGTTTTACTTTAATTCCAAAAGCTGGTAAAGAGGAAGTAGAAGATGTTCGTGTAGAAGTTGCAAATTTGTTGAATGAGTTTCAGGATATTGTATCTGATAATGTGCCTGATGGATTACCACCGGTCAGGAAGATCAGTCATTAGATGGACTCGATCCCAGGAGCAAGTTTGCCGAATAAGGCAGCACACAGAATGACACCCCCAGAAAGTGAGGAGTTGAACAGACAAGTACATGAACTATTACAGAAAAGATTGATCCGTGAGAGTCTGAGTCCCTGTGCTGTACCAGCGGTATTAGCACCAAAGAAGAATGGAGAATGGAGGATGTGTACAGATTCCAGAGCAATAAACAAGATCACAATCAAGTATAGGTTTCCATTGCCATGAATAGATGATATTATGGACTGTTTGAGTGGAGCTGTGTATTTCTCAAAGATAGATCTGAAGAGTGGATATCACCAGATTCGGATCAGAGAAGGAGATGAATGGAAGACTGCCTTCAAGACAAAGGAAGGACTATATGAGTGGTTAGTCATGCCTTTTGGGCTAACCAATGCACCGAGCACTTTCATGCGGCTAATGAACGAGGTTCTGAAAGAATTTCTGGGTAAGTTTGTCATTGTTTACCTAGATGATATTTTGATCTTTAGTAAGACATTGGATGAGCATATGATGCATATTTGTATGGTATTTGAGAAGTTGAGAGAAGAGAAATTGTTGATTAATTTGAAGAAGTGTAGTTTTGTGAAGAAAGAGTTAGTGTATTTGGGATTTGTAATTTCAGCAGAAGGTCTAAACATGGACCCAAAGAAGGTACAGGCTATCCTTGAATGGCCTACTCCAAGGAGTGCTACTAAGGTAAGATTTTTTCATGGTCTAGCTAGCTTTTACAGAAAGTTTATCAGAAATTTTAGCAGTATTTGTGGACCCTTAACTGAAACAATGAGAGGGGATAGAAAAGAGTTTAAGTGGACTAATGGGGCAGAAAATAGTTTTCAGTTGTTGAAACAAAAAGTTACAGAACAACCTGTTTTAGCACTTCCAGATTTTAATAAGGTGTTTCAAGTAGATTGTGATGCTAGTGGTACTACAATAGGAGCTGTTATGAGCCAAGAAGGTAAACCTGTTGCTTATTTCAGTGAGAAGTTAAATGATGCCAAGAGGAAATATTATGTTTATGATCAAGAATTTTATGCTATAGTTCAGGCATTAAAAAAGTTGAGACATTATCTGCTTCCTAAGGAGTTTGTTTTGTATACTGATCATCAAGCTATGCAATATTTGAATAGTCAAGGAAAATTGAATCAAAGGTATTTGAAATGGGTTGAGTTTTTGCAGAGTTATACATTTGTTTTGAAACACAGGAGTGGAAAGTCTAATAGGGTTGCAGATGCTCTTAGCAGAAGGAAACTATTGCTGACAGAAATGCAGATTGAAGTGGTTGGGTTCAAGGAACTCAAGAATTTGTACCCAGAGGTTCCTGATTTTGGTGAAGCTTGGAAAGCTTGTGCAGAACCTGTTACTCTAGACAGGACAAAATAGTTGGATTTCATCATCCAGGATGATATGCTATTCAGAGGGAGTCAGTTGTGCATTCCACAAAGTTCTATGAGGGAGAATCTCATCAAGGAGAAGCATAGCGGAGGATTGGCTGGACATTTTGGTCGTGACAAAACCCTTGGTTTGGTTAGTGAGAATTATTATTGGCCACAGTTGCAGCAAGATGTGAAGAAGTTTGTACAGAGTTGCAGAGTATGTCAGATGACAAAAGGAGTGAAGTAGAATACAGGGTTGTATCAGCCATTATCTGTACCAGAGAAGCCTTGGGAGGATATCAACATGGACTTTGTTCTTGGTTTACCGATGACACAGCGGGGACACGATTTAATTTTTGTGGTAGTTGACAGATTTTCAAAGATGGCACATTTTATTCCCTGCAAGAAGACTAATGATGCTGTTCATGTAGCAGAATTGTTTTTCAGAGAAGTAGTGAGACTTCATGGTTTGCCAAAGACCATAGTTTCAGATCAGGACACTAAGTTTGTTGGATATTTCTGGCGTACATTGTGGAAAAAGTTGAAGATAGATTTGAAGTTTAGTTCATCACATCATCCACAGACTGATGGACAGACAGAGGTAGTGAATAGGAGCTTGAAAAATTTGCTGAGATGTTTGGTTGGAGATAAGCCAACAAGATGGGATTTGATTTTATCACAGGCGGAATTTGCATACAATAATTCTATCAATAGAAGCACTGGTAAATCACCATTCCAGATTGTATATGGAAGTAGTCCAAGAAATGCATCTGAATTGAGAAAGATAGATAAAGGAGAAATAAGTAGTGCTGAAGCTAAGGATTTTGCAGAACACTTGAAGAACATCCATGAGGAGGTGAGGAAGCATATTACCAAGATGAATGCACAATATAAGGCTAAGGCAGATGAGAAAAGGAGGTATAAGGAATTTCAGGTTGGTGATGAAGTCATGGTTCATTTGCGGAAGGAGCGGTTTCCAGTTGGTACATATAACAAGCTGAAAATGAAGAAGTTTGGACCATGTAGGATACTGAAGAAACATGATTCAGGAAACGCATATGAGGTAGAATTTCCTACTGAGCTAAATATTTCACCAATTTTTAACATTTCAGATCTGACAGAGTATCATGAAGGAGGTGTTGAAGATGAAATCACAACAGCACAGTGGAGTATTCCATCAACTAGTTCAGACACTAAGGAGATCGAAGATATACTGGACAGTCATGTTGGTAGAAGCACAAGGAACATGACATATGAAGAATATCTGGTCAAGTGGAAAGGATGACCTATTGAAGATTCATCATGGTTGACAAAGGAGGAGGTTAGCCATCTTGGTTTTCCTCTGCACACCTGAGTCGTGACAGGGTCACTTCTCAAATTACCCTGGGTGTCTGATGCAGGAGCATCCTGGGTGTAAGAGCAATCTTGCATCACCCAAAAATATTTCTATTTTTGTATTCAATAAGGGCTATTTTGTGCAGAGCTGCTATTTATGAAAAGTTACTATTTTTGGTAATTTTTGTATGTGCTCAGAATGATTTGATTTCTTTCTTGGAGGTTCATTTTGGTCATATAAGTCTGCCACTAAAGTTTCATTACCAGATCAAGTGTATATCGGATGATATTGAAGATTTTCGGTATTGGCAGCAGGGTACAGAAACTTTGAACTCAGTTTTGAAAGCTTTAGAGGCCCCAGATGAGGTTGAAAATTTGGGTGACGGGCGCTTGCACAGGTCAAGCCTGTAGAGCACTTTGTGGCATTTCTAAAATGGGGTTATAATAGCCGAGCGGGTCAACTGGTGATGACTTATGGTCTTCAGAAGTTGGGCCACCTGAAATGGCGAAAAATAATTTTCTTCAAAATTTTTGTTCGGGTTTCAAAGGTTATCTTGAGCCGACTATGATGTAATAAAATTTAAAATAAAATAATTCTAAGTTGGTCGGCCTTATTGGCTAAAATTCTGGAACCTTCCTAGGCGGTGGAAAATTGCCTATATAAGGAAGGCTGTATTATTATCTTAGGCAGTTCAGAATAGTTCTGGGTAATAGCTCGAGGCTTTGTCCTACAGAATATTGTAAGGGAATGCCCATGTGGCTTTGCATATTGTAATTCTAAAAGTTTGTAATTCCACATTTGTGGAGATAATAAGAAGCCAATTTTCTATTCTTGCATATGATTGTTGTTGTTTCTCTATTTCTGTTATGTGTTTGTGGCATTAAGGGGAGCACCCTTGATCAGAAAACCACTTTGTGGCAGTCTCAGATCCTACAAAAGTAAAAATAAAAGACGTATCTAAAGGTGAAAACCTCTCTGAGGTGCCTGCAGATGAGATATTTGATGTCCTTCTGAGTCATTTATAGGATAGATCTCCTGTTCTGATTGAGCCCACTCAATCCATCAATTTGGGTACAACAGAGGAACTACAATTGGTACATGTAGCACAATCCTTATTAGAAGAAGAGAAATAGAAATTCACTACATTCTTATCAGAAAAAAAGATCAACTTTGCATAGAAATATTTAGATATGCCAAGATTGGATCCCAATCTCATCATGCACCATCTATCCATTGCTCCTGGGGTAAAACCAGTTAAACAGAAATTGAGAAAGAAGCATCCTCATGTGGCACTCTTAGTCAAAGCAGAGTTAGAAAAACTCCTCAAAGCTAGATTCATCCGTGTCATAGACTATGCTAAATGGATCTCTAACATTGTACCTGTTTCAAAACCAGATGGTTCAATCAGAGTGTGCACAGACTTTAGAGATGTGAACAGAGCATGCTCTAAGGATAATTTTTCACTGCCTAACATTGATATGATAGTGGACATGACTACGGGCTATGAAATGTATTCCTTAATGGATGGCTTTTCTAGGTACAACCAAATCAAAATTGCTCCAGAAGATCAAGAGAAAATAGCTTTCACATGAGCGTGGGGAACCTTCTATTGGAATGTTATGCCATTTAGACTCAAAAATGCTAGAGCTACATATCAAAGAGCAATGACATCTATTTTTCATGATATGATGCATAGAACAATGGAGGATTATGTTGATGACACATTAGCAAAATCTATGATCAGGATTGAACATCTAAAAGACTTGAGCATGATCCTCGACAGAATGGAAAAGTTTAGTCTCCGACTAAATCCTAAGAAGTGTGCTTTTGGTGTCACTTCTGGAAAGCTCTTAGGATACATAGTTTCAAAGAAAGGCATTGAAGTTGATCTGGCTAAAGTCAAGGCTATCATCGAGATGCAACCTCCCACAAATATCAGTCAAATGAGGATGTTGCAAGGCAGAGTTCAATCTATCAGAAGATTCATATCATAGCTAGCGGACATATCACAGCCTTTTACAAAAACATTACATAAAGGTGTGACCTTTGCCTGGAATGAAGACTGTGCAAAGAATTTTGATCATATCAAGAATTATCTCTCAAATCCTCCTATCTTAATGCCTCCTATTCATGGGAAGCCATTAATATTATGTCTCCGCAACAGATACACCACTAGGGGCATTGCTAGCACAACATGATGAGAACAAGAAAGAAAGAGCCATCTACTATATCAGCAGAACTTTAGTGGCCTATGAGAAGAACTACTCAATGATAGAGAAGGCATGTCTAGCTGTGATCTTTGCATCGCAGAAACTAAGAAACTACATGTTAGCTCATACTACTCATTTGGTAGCTAAAATTGATCCACTGAAATATCTCCTAAGCAAAGCTGCCCTCACAGGTAGACTAGCTAAATGGGTCATGCTCTTGAGTGAATTTGACATTGAATATGTTGAAAGAAAAGCTATCAAAGGATACGTCATTACTGATCAATTAGCTGAAGCATCACTGTTTGATGATACACCCATGCAAATGGAATTTCCTGATTCCTCTATCATGCACCTCTCTTCTAGAGCATGGCGGTTATTCTTTGATGGCTCCTACACACAGAATGGATCTAGAGCAGGCATATTGTTCATCACTCCTCAAGGATACTTGATACCCAAAGCATTCAGACTAAAGTTTCCTTGCATAAATAATATTGCTGAATATGAGGCACTTCTCAATGGTATGAAAATGGCAATACAGTGGAGAGTTACCAAGATACACATCCATGGAGACTCACAATTGGTTATCCACCAAGTCAATGATGTGTACCAAACCAAGGATGAAAAGCTCATTCCTTACAAGAGAATGGTAGATGATTTAAAGAAATACTTCATTTCTATCATGAGAAAATACCCAGAATGGAGAATAAGGCTGCCGATGCAATGGCAACACTATCTACTCTCTTACAGCAGCCCGAACATGAGCTACGCTACAAGTTCCTGGTGGAAGCCGTATCCTATCCTGCATATGACTCCCCTAAAACCCGCATGATCTGCACTATTGTAGGTTATGACTCATCTCGCTACAAAAATTTGTTCTCCTATCTCCATGACCAAATCATCCCTGAGTCCTTTAACCATTTTGAGAAATGAAACTTTATCCGATTCACATCTTGATATGTCATCATTGGTAATGATCTGTACAAACAAGGTCTAGATGGTACACTGCTTAGATGTTTAGAACGGGAAGAGTCTCAACGTGCATTAGAGGAAGTCCATGCAAGTATATGTGGATCACACTCAAATGGTTTAACGTTAGCTCGAAAACTTATTAGGGCTGGGTACTATTGGCCTGAAATGGAGAAAGAGGCTATTAAATTTGCTAAAAACTATCAACAGTGTCAAGTACATGGCAACTTGATTCATGCTCCAGGGAGAGATCTAATTCCCTTTACTACACAATGGCCTTTTCAACAATGGGCATTTGATCTCATAGGCGCTATCCATCCACACTCTTCTAATGGACATACCCATATAATCATAGCTATAGATTATTTTACAAAATGGGTAGAAGCAGTTCCTCTAACACAAGCAACGGGGAAACGGATCTCTATGTTCATCCTGAACTACATCATTTGCAGATATGGGATCCCTCATTTCATAGTCACAGACAATGGGGGACAATTCAAAAACAAGGACCTAGATGACTTATGTGCCAAATTCAAGATTACTCAACATTGGTCATCTATCTACTATCCTCAAGGGAATGGACAAGCTGAAGCTTCAAACAAAAATATCTTGAAAATCTTGCACAGAACAGTGAATAAAATGGGAAGAGACTGGCATCTCATGATCAATCCAGCTCTCTAGGCATATAGAACTAGTATCAGAATGCCTACAAGGGCTACCCCTTTCGCTTTAGTTTATGGGTCTGAAGCGGTATTGCCTATTGAGGTTGAAATCCCATCACTCAGAATCAGAATGCATGGACTTGTCACTGATGAAGACTATAGAGTGTCTAGGTTACAAGAACTTGAATTACTAGATGAGCGTAGACAAGCAGCGTATGATCATCTCAGAGTGTATCAGAAAAGAATGTCTAGAGGCTACAACAAGAAAGTCAGACACAGAGAATTTCAGGTTGGTGATCTAGTGTTGAGAGAAAATCCTAAAAATTAATCACATCAAGAACGCAAGGGGAAGTTCAAACCCAATTGGCTGGGTCCCTTTGTTATCACTGCTACTTTTGGCTCTGGTGCCTATCAACTCTCAACGACTGAAGGAGAACAGCTCTAAGAACCAATCAACATTCTCCATCTGAAGAAATTCTATGCCTAAGGCATTCAGTGCTTGGTAAATATCCTGAAAAAATGAACATCTTGGTGAAAACCTAGCAATAGGCGCCTTGATGATTCACAAAAAAAATCAAAAAATATCAAAAATTCAAAAAAATCAAAAAAATATCAAAAGTACAAAAAAATTGAAAAAATAAAAAATACAAAAAATGAAAAAAAAAAAAGTGCCTTGGTGAAAACCTGGAAATAGGCGCCTTGGTAGCAAAAATAGAATCTCTACCAAGATGGTGAAAACCCAGCAAATGAGTGCCACTTGTTCCAAATGCTCCATCTATCAGCACAATCTTGGTCTTTCCCAGCTTTCAATCTTGCTTTAGTTGTACATATCTCCCGGTTTGTTTCAACATTTCTAGTTTTCAATAAGTCAGTTTGTACACCAATCAGCTTGCGCGTCTGTATCCTATCAATGTTCAAACTTGGGGGCAATCAATGTCATATCCTATGGCCTCCAATGTATCTTAGACATATCCTATCTAGGCAGAGTCCTTTGAAGCTTCAAGTTGAGTCAGTCAGTCAGTCTCATCTCTAGGAAGGATTTTGCATCTACAACAACATAATCAAACATCAAAACTCAACTGAAAACAATCTATGCTTTTTACATGCTTTTATCTCCTTGTATGCTTACTGATTCACATTGAAATTTTTGCATATTGTGTCCCTTCGAGCTCTTCGATGATGTCCTTTATAAGATTTAGAGAGTGATGACTGGGGGCATAATCTTTTCTTTATCTTCTGCTTGTATGTGAAAATCTAACAACTTTGAAAATTCTAGATTGAAATGGTGTCCGACTATAAGAGCCTCTATCTCGAATTGGATGGCCATGCGTACCTCAACCATTGATACCCAGACAATTCAAGGAAGTTTGATCTAACTATTATCTTTTTGAGTAAGTTCTTTCTCCTACTGTGGAACGCAATCTTGCCTAAGGATGTGAATGATAAAGGGTCACTACGGGTAATTTACATTGGATTTAGAATGATCTCTTGACTGTTTGATGTGTTTGCAACGCAAGGCGTACTCAAGTCATCACGATGTTTATGTTTTGATGCTTGTACAAATTGCTATATCAAAATAGACATGATATTTAGGTCATCCTAGCGTTTGTGCCTTGGTGCTTATATCTAATCCAACATTTTGAAAATAAATCAATATTCATATGTCCATGGTTGTATAACCAGTGGGTGTTGTATTGATTCTTGCGCATACAAATTGATATTCATATGTCTATGGTTTCATGGCTAGTGGGCATTGTATTGATTTATCCGGTTACCTAAAAGTTCAATGATGATAAAAAATTGACATATGATTAGTGACTAGGTCCTAGGTCTTAGGTTGCATTTCATTTTGCATGTCTCATTTCATTTTGCATGTCTCATTGCATTTTGCATGTTTGCATGATCTCACAATGATTAAACGAACTTCAATGCTTAAATGATTCTTCAAATCGCATCTTCAAGTCTAACAAGAGCTAAATCTCACATGAAGGTTCCTCCAACGAAGCAGCAAGTAGAATCCTTTTTCAGGATCAAAATTCAAATCTGAGATCATTCATATTATTAACTACTTGCATAATTGACCTTCAATCATCACAGAAATCTAGTATTCAACTTAACTGATTATCTTACATCAAACTATCAAAATTTCAACTTGGTCAACCATGGTCAACTCATAGTCAAACCTAGTCAAACTTAGTCTCCAGGACCTCTAAATGATGCAGAATGCATTCACCGGATGTGTTTCACCACACTTCTCAAATCAATTAACATGCTTCTAAACTATAACGCTGACTTTTCTTGTCAGATTTCAATTTTAATCCCGAAAGGGGCATGGTATTGCACATCATTCAAAGTCTGTCAATCAAGTCTATCAATATCTTTCATCAGTGATCAAGACAACAATCACGTCTAGTCACTGATTCATCAAAAGTCCTCATCGCTCGGGGCAAATCTATCATCACTTGGGGCATATCAGATTCGTCGATCCATATCAATCTGGTATTCTCCTAATCTTGTAAACTGTATCAGTTTTTGCAACCATCAAATCATAGTGTTCTTTCCTTGGTTCTTCGGCAACTGAAAGGTTTGGATGTGATACCTGCTAGTTCTGCTAAGACAATCGAGTCTAGAATGGGTCACTCACTTCTTTGCAATCCTAAGGTTTGGAATCAGGCATTTTGGACACTTTTTCGCAATCATAGGTTCATTTTCTATTATAGTGAACATTATCTTTGGTCATTCAGGACCTATTATCTTCATATCAAATTCAATATCAATCAACTCCTATCTCAATATCTTTCAATCAGTTTCTATCTTGAGATCGGTTTATCTTTTGAATCAGTTTCATATCTCTATCAAACACAGACTATCTTTGAACCATTGCGCTTCGCACAGTAATTCAAAGAGAGGCAAAATGTAATACCCCAAAAATGGGCTATATGTTCATTAATCTCCTACATCTTCAATTCGAACGAAATCAACATCAAAGTCCTAATCTAAGGCACATCTGAACATCATCAAATCTAATTGATTATCTTAAATTCTGCATCAGGGAATATTCCTAGCAATATTCCTAATCATCATAATTATCTTTAATTTTATAATTATTTGGCAGTAAATCACATTTATCCTAAAGTTTGATTAATTAAATATTTTCATATTTAATTAATTAGATTTAATATTTGCCACTTAATTGTGTAATTAAATTTAATTATATCTATTATTAATTGTATTATTTAATTTTGACAATAAATCTAATATCATATCAATAATTGATTAAATTCTTATTTAATTAATTAAAGCATGTTGTCATTATTTAATAATATAGTTTTTAATAAAAGTTTGGTAAAATAGTTAATTAACCCATAAATTAATTATTTTATTTCAAAAAGCAGTTAAGTTGGAAATAAATCACTTTATTATTAAATTAATTCATAAATAAAACATGCACAATCATAAAAGCAGACAACTATCAATTATCAATTAAAGCTAAACTCTATTTTGTGTTAAAACTTAGCTTTTGCATATTTTTGTGAGTTAATTATCTTTATTTAAAAATAACTCAAAAATCAACCTGAGTTATTTGAGTGATTTATGACTTTTTTTCATGCACCTCCAAAGCCTTGGATTTCTATAAAAACAACGCTCAGCTCTTCATAATTCATCTCTCAAATTTGCATCCACAAGATCTCATATTTTTGCACAATCACACTGGAGAATTGGAATTGAAGAATCAAAGCTCTTGCGAATCGACATCTTTGTGAGATCAATCTTATTTTTGCATTCATATTGCATATCATTGTTAGATTAGCATTGCATATCAATTTTCAATAGCATTCATAGCATATCAATTTCATCTAGCATAGATTTCATATCAGATTTTTCATTCTTATTGCATAGAAAATCCAAAAAAAATAGATTAATTGCATTCATATTTCATATCTAGATCAATTGCATTCAAATCCTTTATTTAGGTGTCATCTAGGTCACTGATCTCGATTACAATCTGAGAACATTAATCTCGCACCTATTAGAAGGCAGTAAATCGCTTGGTTAGATAGTTTTCAATTTTGCACGATTTTGATTATCACTAACCTCTAATGTTTTACTGAGTGTTGTGTCTACAGATCAGGTACAATTTTCACACACACACACACTACATCAAAATTACATACAACTATCGGCTTCCAGATACAATAACTTTCCAATCGTGTGACCTCAAAGTTTGTGCTATGAACCACATCACCAAAAATGAGTCTCAAACTTCCCTTTAATTGTGTAGAATCAGATTACATCTCGGTTAGGAGATATCCTCCGATTACCAAAAATCGCTACACAGGAATACTGCCAGAATACTACTTCCACCAAAATGCTTATAACTTTCATTAATAAATGAATTTCTTTTTGTGCTCTTAACCATAGGCTAATAACATAACAAAGAACATAACATCAACTACGCATAACTCAATCTACAATATAACATGTGCGCAAAACAAAATTGTGCCTGCTTCTCTGCTAAACTCTAGAATATCACTGTGTTGACATCAATGACAATCATAGTCATGAATGCAACAACCACTACTACAGAATGATTGCCAAAGGCTTCAACATTCATTTCTAACAATCTCCCCCATTGGCATTGATGGCAACATAGATGAAAAACATCCAATGTTCCAAAAATCCAATCATTGTTGCTCAACTGCTCTGCTGCTCATCATCAACAAAATCTTGCTTCGTTATCCTATTCAATCTCTCCAACAAATGTAGTTCCTCAATGTTTTTTCTGATTCTCTCCCCCATTGACATCAATGATAGAAATTCTATCACTATGTCAAACAATAGCTCAATGTCAAAAGACACTATTCAGAAAATACATTCACAAGAGTCCTCAATGACTTAGCTCAGATACACATACTCCCCCATAGAGGAAGTACCAACATCCAATCCAGAAAATAGATAGTGCCATAAACCACTAGATGGATGCAACCAAATTCATCATTACTCAAAAGTAGGTTGGGGCATAACCTCAAGCATACCTCTCAGATACTCAAATGTATCCTTAGGCAAAGGCTTAGTAAATATATCTGCTATTTTCTCCTTTGTGCTTATGTACTCCAATCTGACTTCTTTATCTACAACTTTCTCTCTTACAACATGATACTTGATCTCTATATGCTTTGTTTTAGAATGTAAAACTAGATTCTTAGACATACTAACTATACTTGTATTGTCACAATATATGACAATAGGCTCATCAAACTTGATTCCAATGTCCATCAACATCTGCTTCATCCAAATTATCTAATTACAATTGTTTGTTCCTACTACATATTCTACTTCTATTGTACTCTGTGAGATACAATTCTTTTTTTTTCTCAACCAAGAAACTAATCTTCCTCCAAGAAAAAAAGCTCCACCACTGGTGCTTTTCTTGTCATCAATGCTACCTCCCCAATCAGCATCAGTATATGCACATAGGGTAAAATCATCAGAATTTTCATACCACAGTCCATAGTCCATTGTGCCTCTAAGATATCTCAATATCCTTTTTACTACTGCATAATCTGACTCTCTAGGTTCAGCTTGAAATCTTTCTACCATTCCAACTGAATGTTGTATATCTGGTCTAGTGTGTGTCAAATACTACAATCCACCAATCATAGATCTGTATTTCTTTTACTCAACTTCTGGTGTCTCATCTTTACTAGATAGTTTATGTCCTATAACCATAGGTGTTCCAACTGGTTTACAATTCTACATACCTAATATTTTCAACAAATCATTCAAGTACTTTGTCTGACTTATAAAGATACCATCTTCTTCACAAAAAGTGTTAAACTCTTTAGATGTAAATTCTCCACCTCTATCGGATCTCAAACATTTAATCCTCATTCCTCATTCATTCTCAACTTTATTCTTCATGACCTTAAAATTATCAAATGCTTCAAATTTTTCTTTCAAAAATGCAACCCACGTCATTCTTGTAAAATCATCAACAAGAATCATAAAATACCTTTCTCCATATAATCCTCTAGTCCTAGTAGGACCGCTCAAGTCTATGTGAACAATCTCCAACTTTTCTATAGATGTGAACTTCTTGCTAGGAAATGAACTCCTTTTCTACTTATCCATCACACATTCCTTGCAAATCATGTTAGTAGGCTTCATAATCTTAGGTAAATCTCTTACTACAAGTGTAGAGCTTACTTTCACAATATTATCAAAGTTTATATGACAAAACCTTCTATGCCATAACCAACTATCATCAATCTTAGTCATCAGGCATGTCATCTCAGTAGGGTTCAACTAAAATACATTACCTTTGGTTCTAGATCTAGTTCCAATTAGATTTCCATCTTCATCCTTAATCACACAAATTTTCTCAGTAAACCAAACTTGATATCCCTTATCCACTAACTGTCCAATGCTCAAAATATTATGTTTCAATCCATCAACAAAGTAAACATCATCAATATTAGTCTTTCCATCAAGAGTAATAGATCCTATACCTTTAATCAAACAAGGTGCATTGTTACCAACTCTAACAACTCCATTATAATTGTTAAACTTTATGAATTTTCCTTTATCACTAGTCATATGATGTGAATAACCACTATCTATAATCCAATCAGCTTTCTTTTCAACTTGGGAAACTAAGGCTTTTTCTTCTTTAATATCAGATTCAAAATTTTCTTCCTTAATTGCTACAAATCCTATGTCATCAAAGTTATCATTATCACTATCACTCAAATGTCTTTCAATTCCTGCTTCAATTTCTTCATCATTTGCATAATAACATTCTTTAGATCTTCTAGGCTTAAAATTGTTTCTATACTTCTTAACTCTCTTAGGACACTTAGATGCAAAATGACCATATTCTTGACATGTCCAACATTTAAAGATTTTCTTACCATCTGATTCTCTTTTCACAAGCAAGGCAATACCTTCTTCAATCTTCTTATCTTCATCAAATTTGGATCTGCTACTACTGACATAATCTCAATTCACACTTGTACTTCTAGACAAAGTAGGTCTGATGCTAAGAGCACTGAATTCTATCTCCACTCTAGGTAAGTCTCTTGATAATCTCAAATTCATCTCTACTACTTCCAATCTTCCAAGAAGAGTCTCTCTTGAAAAGTTTGGTGTACAAAGTATCACTTGTTCAATCATTTGTGTAGTC
This sequence comes from Chamaecyparis obtusa, assembly GCA_027943335.1. Taxonomy (NCBI): domain Eukaryota; kingdom Viridiplantae; phylum Streptophyta; class Pinopsida; order Cupressales; family Cupressaceae; genus Chamaecyparis; species Chamaecyparis obtusa. Next base: position 901,523 of record BSBK01004646.1, on the reverse strand, counting down.
TGCCTGAATACCAGTGTCAATGTTCTCAAAATCTTCCATATTACTTCATTCTCTGTCTTTTCACCTCCGCAAGACTTTATTCCTGCAACAATTTTTGACATCCTACCAATATAGCTTCTAACATATTCATCTTCCATCATTCTTATATCTTCAAATGCACAAATCCAATTATGTAACCTATCTTTCTTTGCATGTTCATCACCTTCAAAAGTAGAATGTAAAGCTTTCCAAATATCATGAGATTTAGTTAAACCTTTTACCTGACCGTATTCATTCTCCAAAAGTGCTGATAAAAGTGCTTCTCTTGCATGTATGTTACACATAAATAGATCTACCTCATCTTTAGAACTTGTTTCAAGATTGTCTTCTTCAATTATAGTCCTTTCATTCTTTGTAATCAACCAATAACCTAGTCCTAAACACAAGAGATGTGTCTTCATCTTTTCTTTCCAGCTGTCAAAATTTACTCCATCAAACTTAGGGCTTTCTTTCCTAAAATTTTCCATAGATCTCTTTAAGTTTTTAAACTTCTCCTTCAAGGACTTGCTGCTATGATAAAAATTGTTAGAAAGTAAAGACCACCAAGATAACTGAGAGGGGGGAGGAGAGGTGAATCAATTATCTGATAATTAAAACATTTATCAACATTAACTTCAATATCAACTTCAACAACTTTAAACCATATAATTAATGTAGTAACCAACCATAGAAAGATAATCATATACAATGACACAATAATACAAGATATGTTAACTATGGAACTTCTTGATCAAAGAGTAAACCACGGTGGGAATGATGCCCACAAAATGATGCACTAATATGAAAGTTCCTTGTTAGAGGATGGACCCTATTAGGAGTCTTATGAAATACATTTAGTACATATGAATCTCTGTTAGGAGATTTTGAATCCCCGTTAAAAGATTCTAACCTTATTAGGAGTTATGGAAGACAAAAGGACCCACTGCCCAAACAGCTTCAAGGCAAGATCTCTAAACTCACTATCCAATAGATCTTAGGATTATTCAATAGAATAATATGAAATATGTTACCTCCTTCACACTGTGCCAAAACCACAATCTCTACTACGCAAGATCACAAATCTAGATCTCTGTACTTCGCAAGTCTTCCTTCATCACTAAATTAGCTCTTTTCTTCACTTCATGCATACATTTGCATCACAACTTTCACAACTTCATAACACAACTATTACAATCCACTCATAACAAGGAAAACATTCCTTCCTTTATACCACACTCAAATAATTACAAATGAGTCTGCATGTAAATACAAAATAATAATTTCAACACGCTACATCAAAATTACATAAAACTGTTGGCTTCCAGATACAATAACTTTCCAATCGTGTGACCTCAAAGTTTGCACTGTGAACCACATGACCAACAATGAGTCTCAAACTTCCCTTTAACTGTGTAGAATCATATTCCATCCCGGTTAGGAGATATCCTCTGATTACCAGAAACCACTACACAAGAATACTGCCAGAATACTGCTTCCACCAAAATGCTTATAACTTTCATGAATAAATGAATTTCTTTTTGCACTCTTAACCATAGGCTAATAACATAACAAAGAACATACCATCAACTGCACATAACTCAATCTAGAATATAACATGTGTGCAAAACAAAACTATGCCTGCTTCTCTGCTAAACTCTAGAATATCACTGTGTTGACATCAATGACAATCATAGTCATGAATGCAACAACCACTGCTATAGAATGACTACCAAAGGTTTCAGCATTCATTCTTAACAGACCTGGACTATTCTAATGGAAGATCTATTTGCAGATCCCAGAAGTTTGTCAAAAAAGATACTCAGATCTAATTTTTGATTCGCTATCCCGCACCTGTCCCTGCAAGAAAAATGGTTTTTTTGTTTGGATGAGGGGTTTGCCTTGGTCAAACCCTGGTTTGGAATCAACCTTAAAAATGGAATTGAAATAGAGAATTCTAGCAAGTAATAGAAGTGGATCTAGCAAAAAATCTATGATATTCAATAGATATGAAATTGTATTTGGAATGTAATTAAACAAGTATGTTGATATGAAAGCTTAGACTCAACACTAAAAACCATAAATGTAAATCAGAACCTCCATGATTGTATTCTTGGAATCCACCTTGAAGGGAGAATGAATAGATCTTGAAGCTGAACAAAGGATCTTGAAGGAAGATCACACCACCATGATGGATAGATCTATGGTTGAATGATGAATCTTGAATGATTGAACCAAATCCCTCCAAAGGCTTGAATGCTTGAATCCTTGATCTTCAATGGAGAACTTGAATTATTGAATGTAGATGATGGCTTGAATGTTTCCTTGAGAATGCTTGCTTGAATTCTTGGAGAGCTTGAGAAATTATGACAAAGGATGGATGTATTTCACACTTGATTGATGATTGAGATATGAAAAAGAGATATATGTAAATGAGAGAGGAAGGCTTCCTTCTATACTAGTCTAGGGCACAAACTTTTAGAGATACCGACATAGGAGAAATAAGTTCCCATTTAAACCTTAACCCTTAGAAATGGACCTAAATTAAATATAATTTAAGAGTTTACCATTGTGAAATCCAAAATAGTGGACCTGGAAGCGGTAAATAAAAATTTATAAAACTCAACATCTGGAAACTTCTAGATTTTGAAATCTGGACCCAAGGTTAGGGTCGAGGTCAACCTTGACCTAGGTCAAGGTTGAACTTGACCTTGAGGTCAAGAATCTCAGGGTTTCAGGTTAGGATGCCAAAAATAGGCTGGAAAGAGGTGGAGAAAGGGGCAGAATAGGGGGAAAAGTAAGATCCAAGCTAGATATCCCATGAAAGCATCTAACATGACCTGAAACCACCTAATCGAAGGGTTAAACCAGTCCTAAATGGAAGTGCTTCTATTTTTTGATTATATAAAGACAGTGTTAGCTGAGGAAGATAGTTTGTAGAGATTACAGTGTTACACAGTGATGATTGAGGAGATGAACACAATATTGACCGAGTGTTAGTAATTTATATTTGGAGAAAGAATTCAGATTCCTAGCTGATATAGTTGAATTCTTGGGTTATGTAAATTGTGTTGACTTTATTAATTGATTGTATAGATAATTTAATACATTGTAAATCATTTTATTATGGATTCAATGAGAAGCTTTAAGATGTATCTAGAAGGAAGGATGAAGAACTTAAATGTTGGAAGGATTCGTTGAATCTAACCTAAACCTAAGATCTACAGAGGAGATTAAGCGACAAAAGATGGATCTACCTAATGAAGAGGTATATAGGAAAACCTAAGTGTGAGGTTATAGTGTATGATGAATTTGTTGATGTTATTGACTAATAAGTCTAAGCAGAAGGCTGAAGGTGAAGGAGTTGATCAGAGTTGTGATTGCTTGAAGAGAATTCCAAGCAGGTCAGTGATGGAGATGGAAATGGAACTCAATCAGTAAATCAACATATATGTGTGAATTGGATCTACTATTTTCAAAGTGAGTTGTATGTTTTTTAGATCAAAAACTACTGCCACTTTCTAATCATTGTATCAATCTAAATCCTTTAATCAAGGTTGACCCAACAATCATTGTTTAAATCCTTTAATCAAGGTGGCATTTTAATGGAATGTACTTAAATCCTTTAACCATATCACTTTTGATAGTGTTTAAATCCTTTAACATGGTCACACCTAGTAGGTTGTTTTTAAACCTTTAACAAGGTTGGCTTTTCACATAGCTCACTTTAGAAGAGTGAAAATATTAGTAACATGTTACAAAGTGGTTTTTCCCAAATTGGGTTTCCACTATAAATCTCGATGTTTTACTTGTGTGAATGTTTTGATGTGTATGTTTCTATATTCTACAATTTAATTACTTTTGGATAGTGGACTGCATGTTATATGTTTAAGGTATATATACTTTAGAGACTGAGTTGTGTTGGTGATTAGATCTGAAATTGTTGAAGTGTTTAAAAGTTCAATTGGTACATCTGGACCTAAGAACAACTGATTCACCCCCCTCTCTGTTGTTCTAAATAATATTAACAATGGTATGTAAATTGTACAAAGCTTTATATGGACTAAAACAAGCACCTAGAACTTGGTATGCAAGACTAGATAAGTATTTGATAAAATTGGGATTTACTCAAAGAACAACAGATAGTAATTTATATCTGAAAGAAATTGAGAATGGTTTATTGATTGTAGTTATCTTTGTTGATGATATTATCTTTGGAGGAGAAGATGAAGCTAGTGATAAATTTGTAGATGAAATGAAGACTGGATTTGAAATGAGCATGATTGGTGAGATGAAATATTTTTTAGGATTACATATAACACAAAACAGTGATAGTATTTTCTTATGTGAAACAAATTATTTGAATGACTTGTTAAAGAGATTTGGAATGGAAAATTGTAAGCCAGTTGGAACACCTATGGTAACTAGTCATAAGTTATCTAGCATAGATGAAACTCCTATAGTTGAGCAAAAGAAGTACAAATCTATGATTGGAGGTTTGTAGTATTTAACTCATACAAGACCAAATATATCACATGTAGTTGGAATTGTTGCAATATTTCAAGTTGATCTTAAAGAGTCACATTATGCCGTAGTAAAAAGAATATTGAGATATTTGAAAGGCACAATTGAGTATAGGTTATGGTATGAAAAAAATTTGACGATTTTACCCTATGTTCATATACAAATGTAGATTAGGGAGGTAGTGTTGATGAAAAAAAGAGTACAAGTGGTGGAGCATTTTTTCTTGGAGGAAGATTGGTTTCTTGGCTAAGCAAGAAATAGAATTGTATTTCACAGAGCACAGCAGAAGTAGAATATGTAGCAGTAGCAAATAATTGTAATCAGATAATATGGATGAAACAAATATTGAAGGATATTGGAATTAAATTTGATGAGCCTATTGTTATACACCGTGATAACACCAATATAGTAAGTATGTCTACGAATCATGTATTGTATTCTAAGACAAAGCATATAGAAATAAAGTGTCATGAACCCTAATTGACAATGCAAACATATTTCCAAATGAATAAACTTGATTTAAATATTATTTTAATAATAAATATGAGTCCTTACAAAAACAATTCTTATTATATATAATGTTAATAATAATTATTATTAATTATTAATTATTAATATTAATAATAACATTAATATAACATTAATCTTAAATAATATTACTTAATAATAATAATCAATATTATTAATATCAATCCATATTAATGTATATATTTAACTATATCTATCAATATATATTTAAGTGACCAATTAATAAAATTAATTATCAAATATTATGAACATTAGTAATAAATATCCATATTAATAATATTACTAATGAAATATTAATACTCATGATAGCAATTGTTATAAGTCGATAGTAATCATTATTGATTACTAAATCTCAATGAACCGTCGGCTACACTAGAGTCGCAACCTGTGACCATAGCTACTGAGCATTATAAAATAGTAGAGGGAAATAAGGAGGAAGATGGAACAAGGAGGAACATTCTAATTAGGTATAGTAATCAGACATGACATGGATATACAAGAAAGAGGAAAACATGAATGAAGATATGAAATCGCCGATCTGACAGAGGAGATAGACACAAATAACACCACTACACGGTATTATCATAAATGATGAGGAATCACACAGGAGGAGACAAAGACACTTGAATTAATTTAATATGACTTGACTCAATGGACAACCAGTGACATATGGGATAACCAAAGAGGGAATGAGATACATATTAGCAAAATAGCATTCAATCATCATACACCCTAATCTAGTCGGCAGTGGACATAGAATCACGATTACCATTTGGGTGTTGTCATGACTCAGAGAAGAACATCGGGCATCATAGTGGAAAATTATAGAACCTTCAATGGTGCACTCAAATGCATAAGAATTACGAACATACTGAATAAGATATGGATTTTCTATACTTAAACACTATACAATGATGGTCACCATCTAAGACCCAGTTGGGCACAAGAAATTCATCTTTTGTCATCAGTAATCAATACAAAGTGATTAATGTAATATTTACAAGGAATACACTATCATATATTTTCCTAAGCCTGGCTGAAGGAACAATCTATAGCAATGAATGATGTGTGGACCAAACATCATTGATGGTAGAAGATTATCAAATACAATATAAGAAAACTATAAGCATTAATAATAAGTTATCAGAGTAAGGAGTTGCATTAACGAGAAGTGCAAAAGGATTCTTCCGATTACAAGAGACTTTAGAATAGAAATACTCAACTCCCCTTGGAGCTTGTAAACCATTATCTCTAATTGCAATCATACGAACTTGTTGAAGTCATCATTATAATCATATAGTAACAGAATATGAGGAATTAAGAAGACAAGCCATATTGAGGCCCATTATGTAGTAATTCACCAATGACCCATCAGGTGAATTACAAATAAGACACATACACCATGTGAAAGAATTAACACCATCCAATCATTGCAACATGATATAATATATCAATGCAATAGACTAACATGATGCACAAGAAGCTTGAAAATGTGTATGAACTAAGGGATTGAAGTTACTAGACAAAGTGTATGAGAAGACTATTGTCAAGGCAATAATTTTTATACATGGTAGATATCACAGATTATGATTAGACATTGCTCATAATCATTAAGTATTTACTTTTATACATAAGAACTGATGAAGGGTGCTCCCCTTAATACCACAAACACATAACAAAAATAGAGAAACCACAACAATATGCAAGAACAAAAAATTGGCTTCTTATTATCTCCACAAATGTGGAATTACAAACTTTTAGAATTACAATATGCAAAGCCACATGGGCATTCCCTTACAATATTCTGTAGGACAAAGCCTCGAATCAATACCCAGATCTACTACCCAGAACTATTCTGAACTGCCTAAGACAATAATACAGCCTTCCTTATATAGGCAATTTTTCACCGCCTGGGAAGGTTCCAGAATTTTAGCCAATAAGGCCGACCAAACTTAGAATTATTTTATTTTACATTTCATTACATCATAGTCGGCTCAAGATAACCTTTGAAACCCGAACATAAATTTTGAAGAAAATTATTTTTCACCATTTCAGGTGGCCCAACTTCCGAAGACCATAAGTCATCACCAGTTGACCCGATCGGCTATTATAACCCCATTTCAGAAACGCCACGAAGCGCTCTACAGGCTTGACTTGTGCAAGCGCCCATCACCCAAATTTTCAACCTCATCCAGGGCCTCTAAAGCCTTCAAAACTGATTTCAAAGTTTCTGTACCCTGCTCCCAATACCGAAAATCTTCAATATCTTCCAATATACACTTGATCTGGCAATGAAACTTTACTGGCAGACTTATATGACCAAAATGAACCTCCAAGAAAGAAATCAGATCATTCTGAGCACATATGAAAATTACCAAAAATAGTAACTTTCCATAAATAGCAGCTCTGCACAAAATAACCCTTATTGAATATAAAAACATAAATATTTTTGGGTGATGCAAGATTGCTCTTACACCCAGGATGCTCCTGCATCAGACACCCGGGGTAATTTGAGAAGTGACCCTGTCATGACTCAGGTGTGTAGAGGAAAACCAAGATGGTTAACCTCCTCCTTTGTTAGCCATGATGAATCTTCAACAGGTCATCCTTTCCACTTGACCAGATATTCTTCATATGTCCTGTTCCTTGTGCTTCTGCCAACACGACTATCCAATATATCTTCAATCTCCTTAGTGTCTGAACTAGTTGCTGGAATACTCCACTGTGCTGCTGTCATCTCATCTTCAACACCTCCTTCATGATACTCTGTCAGATCTGAAATGTTAAACACTGGTGAAATATTTAACTCAATAGGCAATTCTACCTCATATGCATTTCCTGAATCATGTTTCTTCAATATCCTGCATGGTCCAAACTTCTTCATTTTCAGCTTGTTATATGTACCAATTGGAAACCGCTCCTTCCGCAAATGAACCATGACTTCATCACCGACCTGAAATTCCTTATACCTCCTTTTCTCATCTGCCTTAGCCTTATACTATGCGTTCATCTTGGTAATATACTTCCTCACCTCCCCATGGATGTTCTTCAAGTGTTCTGTAAAATCCTCAGCTTCAGCACTACTTATTTCTCCTTTATCTATCTTCCTCAATTCAGATGCATTTCTTGGACTACTTCCATATACAATTTGGAATGGTGATTTACGAGTGCTCCTGTTGATAGAATTATGGTATGCAAATTCTGCCTGTGGTAAAATCAAATCCCATCCTGTTGGCTTATCTCCAACCAAACATCTCAGCAAATTTCCCAAACTCCTATTCACCACCTCTGTCTGTCCATTAGTCTATGGATGATGTGATGAACTGAACGTCAAATATGTCTTCAACTTTTTCCACAATGTACGCCAGAAATATCCAACAAACTTAGTGTCCCGATCTGAAACTATGGTCTTTGGCAAACCATGAAGTCTCACTACTTCTCTGAAAAACAATTCTGCTACATGAACAACATCATTAGTCTTCTTGCAGGGAATGAAATGTGCCATCTTTGAAAATCTGTCAACCACCACAAAAATTGAATCATGCCCCCGCTGAGTCCTCGGTAAACCAAGAACAAATTCCATGCTGATATCCTCCCAAGGCTTCTCTGGTACAGGTAATGGCTGATACAATCCTGTATTCTGCTTCACTCCTTTCGCCATCTGACATACTCTGCAACTCTGTACAAACTTGTTCACATCTTGCTGCAACTGCGGCCAATAATAATTCTCACTAACCAAACCAACGGTTTTATCACAACCAAAATGTCCAGCCAATCCTCCACTATGATTCTCCTTGATGAGATTCTCCCTCATAGAACTTCATGGAATGCACAACTGACTCCCTCTGAATAGCATATCATCCTAGATGATGAAATCCAACCATTTCGTCCTGTCTAGAGTAACAGGTTCTGTACAAGCTTTCCAAGCTTTACCAAAATCAGGATCCTCTGGATACAAATTCTTGAGTTCCTTGAACCCAACCACTTCAATCTACATTTTTGTCAGCAATAGTTGCCTTCTGCTAAGAGCATCTGCAACCCTATTAGACTTTCCACTCCTATGTTTCAAAAAAAATGTATAACTCTACAAAAACTCAACCCATTTCAAATGCCTCTGATTCAACTTTCCTTGACTATTCAAATATTGCAAAGCTTGATCATCAGTATACAAAACAAACTCCTTAGGAAGCAGATAATGTCTCCACTTCTTTAATGCCTGAACTATAGCATAAAATTATTGATCATAAACAGAATACTTCCTCTTGGCATCATTTAACTTCTCACTGAAATACGCAACAGGTTTACCTTCTTGGCTCATAACAGCTCCTATTGCAGTACCACTAGCATCACAATCTACTTGAAACACCTTATTAAAATATGGAAGTGCTAAAACAGGTTGTTCTGTAACTTTTTGTTTCAATAATTGAAAACTCTTTTCTGCCCCATTAGTCCACTTAAACTCTTTTCTATCCCCTCTCATTGTTTCAGTCAAGGGTCCACAAATACTGCTAAAATTTTGGATAAACTTTCTATAAAAGCTAGCCAAACCATGAAAAGATCTTACCTCAGTAGCACTCCTTGGAGTAGGCCATTCAAGGATAGCCTGTACCTTCTCTGGGTCCATTTTTAGACCTTCTGCTAAAACTACAAATCCCAAATACACTAACTCTTTCTTCACAAAACTGCACTTCTTCAAATTAATCAACAATTTCTCTTCTCTCAGCTTCTCAAATACCATACGAATATGCATCATATGCTCCTCCAATGTCTTACTAAAGATCAAAATATCATCTAGGTAAACAATGACAAACTTACCCAGAAATTATTTCAGAACCTCGTTCATGAGCCACATGAAAGTGCTCGGTGCATTGGTTAGCCCAAAAGGCATGACTAACCACTCATACAGTCCTTCCTTTGTCTTGAAGGCATTCTTCCATTCATCTCCTTCTCTGATCCAAATCTGATGATATCCACTTTTTAGATCTATCTTTGAAAAATACACAGCTCCACTCAAACAGTCCATAATATCATCCATTCGTGGCAATGGAAACCTATACTTGATTGTGATCTTGTTTATTGCCCTAGAATCTATACACATCCTCCATTCTCCATTCTTCTTTGGTGCTAATACCGCTGGTATAGCACAGGGACCCAGACTCTCACGGATCAATCCTTTCTGTAACAACTCATGTACTTGTCTATTCAACTCCTCACTTTCTGCAGGTGTCATTCTGTGTGCTGCCTTGTTTGGCAAACTCGCTCCTAGGATCAAGTCCATCTGATGGGTGATCTTCCTGACTGGTGGTAATCCATCAGGCATGTTATCGAATACAATATCCTGAAACTCATTCAACAAATCTACAACTTCTACAGGAACATCTTCTACTTCCTCTTTACCAGCTTTTGGAATTAAAACAAAATATACATGCTCATGCCTCATACCATCTAGAAAATTTCTTCCATCAACAAAAGTTATCCTTGCAGTACCACATACCTTTTCTTCAGTCTCCTTCAATAGTTTTAGCTTATGTCCCACTCCATCCTTTGTCAGGAAATAGGTATTCGCATGACCATCATGTACAGCACATCTGTCAAACTGCCATGGTCTACCCAACAACATATGAAATGCATCCATAGATATGATATCACACAATACCTCATCTTGGTATCCGCCGATCTTGAACTTTACCAGGCACTGTTCACTGACCATGACCTTGTGGTCATCCTGTACCTAGGCAATCCGATATGGATGTGGGTGTTTCTGTCTCTTGAGCTTCAACTTTGTCACCATCTCTTCTGACACCAAATTGTCAGTGCTTCCACTATCGATAATCACATCACAGCATTTACCCTCACACTTGCATCTAGTGCGAAATAGGCTCCTCCTTTGTTCAGGTTCATTCTCACCACTCAGCAAGACTCTTCTATTAATTAGCATTTCTCCTCTTTCAGCATCTTCAGAATTTGATGATCTAGCATCTTCATCGACATGCGCAACTCTGGCCTGGCCTTCATTTCTCCTATCTATTCTGCCTTGGCACTGAGGACATTCAAATGCCCTGTGACCTTCTTCTCCACAGTGAAAACATGTTCCACGAAAGCCACCTCTTCCAGATCCTTGTCCTCTTCCTCTTCCTCTTTGATCTCTATTATTCTGATCCTGGAAGTGATTGAAATTATTTCCTCGCTGATTCTGACTGCTACTGGCCTCATCCTTCTTTTTCAGATCTTCATTTTGGCCACCATATGACCATCCACCAGATCGTCCACCGCGACCTCTTCCGTTTTGTCTGCTCTCAAACTTCTTGTTCAGCTTTTCCTCTACTTTTAGGGAAAACTAGTATGCCTCTTCAATACTATTCATTCGAACCAGATTCAGCTCCTCCTGAATGCTTGGCCTTAACCCATTAAGGTATCGGGAAACTTTCTCCTTATCAGCTTCTGCATGGCCTGTTCTGATGAGAAGTCGATAGAACTCCTCTGTATACTCCTGAACAGATCTTCCTGCTTGCTTCAAACTCTGCATTTTCTTTAGTAGGTCAAGCTCATAATCAACAGGAATGAACTGTCGCTTCAATTTATCCACCATCCGATCCCATCTCATGATTTTCTCCTTTCCCCTTCTATTTTTCTCCAACTGAATCTCTTGCCACCATATCTTCGCATGACCTTTCAGTCTGGCCTTCACAAATTTGACCCTATCAGGATCCTCAACATCTTCATACTCAAAATATTCTTCACATTCATTGATCCAGTCGATCAATTCCTCCGGGTTAAGATTTCCAGAAAATGTAGGAACCTCAATCTTAGGTCTTTTCCCAATCTTGGAAATCGCCCGAAAAAGTCTTTCTTCCTCCTGGTTCACAATTTCAACTTCTCCTTCTTGATATTCTTCTTCGGCTTCATCCTCACTTTCGTCTTTGACATTAAGATTCATTCCTCTGTGAATCTCTTCTTGCAATGCTCGCACTTGTCTTTGCAGCTCTCTAACCTCAGGTGTCATAGCACTAGGTCTTCCACCACGTTCTCTTCGTGGAGGCACTCCCTTACAATATTCTGTAGGACAAAGCCTCGAATCAATACCCAGATCTACTACCCAGAACTATTCTGAACTGCCTAAGACAATAATACAGCCTTCCTTATATAGGCAATTTTTCACTGCTTGGGAAGGTTCCAAAATTTTAGCCAATAAGGCCGACCAAACTTAGAATTATTTTATTTTACATTTTATTACATCATAGTCGGCTCAAGATAACCTTTGAAACCCGAATAGAAATTTTGAAGAAAATTATTTTTCACCATTTCAGGTGGCCCAACTTCTGAAGACCATAAGTCATCACCAGTTGACCCGATCGGCTATTATAACCCCATTTCAGAAATGCCACGAAGCGCTCTACAGGCTTGACCAGCGCAAGTGCTTGTTACCCAAATTTTCAACCTCATCCAGGGCCTCTAAAGCCTTCAAAACTGAGTTCAAAGTTTTTGTACCCTACTGCCAATACTGAAAATCTTCAATATCTTCCAATATACACTTGATCTGGCAATGAAACTTTACTGGCAAACTTATATGACCAAAATGAACCTCCAAGAAAGAAATCAGATCATTCTGAGCACATACAAAAATTACCAAAAATAGTAACTTTCCATAAATAGCAGCTCTGCACAAAATAACCCTTATTGAATATAAAAACATAAATATTTTTGGGTGATGCAAGATTGCTCTTACACCCAGGATGCTCCTGCATCAAGAACTATGACAAATTTCGTAGTGTCCCATATTATAGAGAAAGGGGTCTTTACAAGACCAAATATATCACATGTAGTTGGAATTGTTGCAATATTTCAAGCTGATATTAAAGAGTCACATTATGCCACAGTAAAAAGAATACTGAGATATTTGAAAGGCACAATTGACTATAGGTTATGGTATGAAAAAAATCTGATGACTTTACCCTATGTTCATATACAGATGTAGACTAGGGAGGTAGTGTTGATGAAAAAAAAAGTACAAGTGGTGGAGCATTTTTCCTTGGAGGAAGATTGGTTTCTTGGCTAAGCAAGAAATAGAATTGTATTTCATAGAGCACAGCAGAAGCAGAATATGTAGCAGTAGCAAACAATTGTAATCAGATAATATGGATGAAACAAATATTGAAGGATATTGGAATTAAATTTGATGAGCCTATTGTTATACATTGTGATAACACCAGTATAGTAAGTATGTCTAAGAATCATGTATTGCATTCTAAGACAAAGCATATAGAAATAAAGTATCATGTTGTAAGAGAGAAATTTGCTGAGAAAGAAGTTAGACTTGAGTATATAAGTACAAAAGAGAAGATTGTAGATATATTTACAAAGCCCTTACCTAAAGATACATTTGAGTGTTTGAGAGGTATGCTTGGGGTTATGCCCTAGCCTACTTTTGAGAAGTGATGCAGATTTTTGCATCAGTCCAGTGGTATATGAGCTCTATCTTTTTTGGACTAGACGTTGGTACTTCCTCTATGGGGGAGTATGTGTGTTTTGAGCTGAGTCATGAAGGACTCTAGTGAATGTATTTTTTGAATAGTGTCTTTTGACATTGAGGTTTTAGATTGACATATTGATGCTTACTTTTGTCATTGATGTCAATGGGCGAGAAGGATACATGAAAAAATCATATATTGGAAAGAACACAAAAAAAAGAACCAAAAAAAAAGAGAAAAAAAAAGAATAAAAAGAGGGAGAAGGATACAAAAAGAATAAAAACATTTGGTGGAGGAGATGAATAAATATAAAATGAAAACACCTGAAAAGATTTGATTGATGAAGAGGAATTGAAAAAATTGAAAGATTTGATTGATGAAGAGGAATTGAAAAGATTGATTGATTTGATTGATGAAGAGGTTTTGAAAATATTTTAGAGCAGTAGCATTGCATTTTGGTATTTATGGAACTAGGATGTTTTTTCATCTATGTTGTCATCAATGCCAATGGGGGAGATTGTTAGGAATGAATGTTGAATATTTCCTATGGGGGAGTGTTCATAGTTATTTTGTAGCAGTTGTATGTTGCATTCATGACTATGGTTATCATTGATGTCAACATAGTGATCTACTGGAGATTAGCAGAGAAGTAGATAATGTTTGAATTAGTGCATGTGGTGTATTACAGATCAAGCTATGCAAAATTAAGGACTTACTCTATACTATTTCCTAAGATCATTGTCAAGAGCACGTATGAAAATTCAATTATTCATAATAGTTATGTGTAATTCAGTGGAAGCAATATTCAGGTAGTGTTCCTGAGAAACACATTGCGGTAACTGGATGACATCTCCTAATCGGGATAGAATCTAGGCATGCAAAGCTGTATAGTTGATGAGGACATTGTGATAGTGACATGGATGTGACAACATGGTTAGATGTTGCATGAGTGAAGATTTATTTTGTTTGGAAGCTAGCTTTTTTTATGTAATTGTGAAATATTATGTAACGTGTGACGATTTATATTTTGTAATTGGTTAAGCCTTTTTGGCCAACTCATTTATAATTATTTGAGTGTGGTATAAAGGAAGGATTATTGTCCTTTATTTTAGTAAGGATGTATGTAAGGAATATAGATGAATTGCAAAATTGAGCAATATGTGTTGTAAGAGGATATGTGAATTGCAGAGATCTGATATTGAGATTTGGTGAAGCAGTTGGTGCCGTTTGGCATAGACAAATGAGAAAAGATAAGTTTATGAGATCAATAATTATTTGTATTATTCTATTTTGATAATACAGAGATAAGTTGGATAGTTTGTTCAGTGATCTTTCCCTTGAAGTTGTTTGGACAATGGGTCATTTTGTCTTCCATAACTCCTAACCAGGTTAGAATCTTTTAACAGGGATTTAAAGTCTCCTAACAAGGACTCATATGTACTAAATGTATTTCATAAGACTCCTAACAGAGTCCATCCTTTCACAACGAATATTCATATTAGTGCATCTTTTGTGGGCATCATTCCCACCGGGGTTTACTCTTTGATCAAGAGGTTCCCTAGTCAACATATCTTGTGTCATTGTGTTATTGTGTATGAATATCCTTCTATGGTTGGTAATTATATTTCTTACATGGTTAAAATCTATTGAAGTTGATAAAAGTTATAATTATCAAATAAGTGATTCACCCCCCCCCTCTCAGTTATCTTAGTGGACTTTACTTTCTAACAATTGGTATTAGAGCAGTAGGTCCTTGAAAGAAAAGTTTAGCAGCTTAAGGAGATCCATGGTGAATTTCAAGAAAGAAATCCCTAAGTTTGATGGAGTAAATTTTGACAGCTGGAAAGAAAAGATGAAGACAAATCTACTATGTTTAGGACCAGGTTATTGGTTGATTACAAAGAATGAGAAGACTATCATTGATGAGGATAATTTTGAAACATGTTCTAATAATGAGAGAGATCTATTCATGTGTAACATATTTTCCAGAGAAGCACTTTTGACAACCCTTCCATAGAATGAGTATAGTCAAGTAAAATGTTTGAAAACATCTCATGAAATTTGGAAAGCTTTACACTCTACTTTTGAAGGTGATGAACATGCAAAGAAAGTTAGATTACATAATTGGATATGTGCATTTAAAGATATAGGAATGATGGAAGATGAATCTATTAGAAGTTATATTGGTAGAATGTTAGAAATTGTTGCAGGCATAAAATCTTGTGGAGGAACAAAGATAGAAAATGAAGTTATATGGAAAATTCTGAGGACATTGACTTCTGCATTTAAGTAGGCAACATAGATGATTGAAAAAGTTATACCTTTTACTTTGAACTTTACAAGAGAGACTCTTCTTGGAAGATTGGAAGCAATAGAAATGAACCTAAGGTTATTAGGAGATTTGCCTAGAATAGAAATAACATTCAGTTCTCTTAGTGTTTTCCCTACTTTGTCAAGAAGCATCAGTGTGAGTGGAGATTATGCTAGTAGCAGCAGATCTAGAAATGAAGAAGACGGGAAGATTGAAGAAGGTATTGCCTTACTTGTGAAGAGAGAACTAGATGGTAAGAAATGTCCTAAGAGAGTTAAAAAGTACAGAAACAATTTCAAGCCTAGCAAATCTAAGGAATGTTATTAGGTTAATGATGAAGATCTTGAAGCTAGTATAGAGAGAACTTTAACTGAAAGTGATACTGAGAATAATGATGACATGGGATTTGTAGCAATTAAAGAAGAAAATCCTGAAACAGATGTTAAGGAAGAAAAATCCCTAGTTTCTCAAGTTGAAAAGAAAGCTGATTGGATTATAGATAGTGGTTGTTCACATCATATGATTGGAGATATGAAAAAGTTCATAAAGTTTAACAATCATGATGGAGGAGTTGTTAGAGTTGGAAATAAAGCACCTTGTTTGATTAAAGGCATAGGATCTATTACTCTTGATGGGAAGACTAATACTGATGATGTTTACTTTGTGGATGGTTTGAAACATAATCTTTTGAGTGTTGGATAGTTAGTTGATAAGGGATATCAAGTTTGGTTTACTGAGAAAACTTATGTGATAAAAGATAAAGATGGAAATTTGATTGGAACTGGATCTAGAACTAGAGGTAATGTATTTCAGTTGAATCCTACTGAGATGACATGTTTGATTACTAAGATTGATGATAGTTGGTTATGGCACAGAAGATTTTGTCATATAAATTTTGATAACATTGTGAAAATAAGTACTACACTTGCAGTAAGAGATTTGCCTAAAATTATGAAGCCTACTAACATGATTTGCAAAGAATGTGTGATGGAAAAATAGAAGAGAAGTTCATTTCCCAGTAAGAAGTTTACATCTACATAGAAGTTGGAGATTGTTCATACAGATTTGAGCGGTCCTACAAGGACTAGAGGATTATATGGAGAAAGGTATTTTATGATTCTTGTTGATGATTTTACAAGAATGATGTGGATTGCATTTCTTAAAGAAAAGTCTGAAGCATTTGATAAGTTTAAGATCATTAAGAATAAAGTTGAGAATGAATCTAGAATGAAAATTAAATTTTTGAGATCTGATAGAGGTGGAGAGTTTACTTCTAGAGAGTTTAACACCTTTTGTGAAGTGAATGGTTTTAAGAGATAGTTTTCAGCCCCTAGAACACCTGAACAAAATGGTATTGCAGAAAGAAGAAACAAATCAGTGACTAAAGCAACAAGAGCTATGTTATTTGAGAATGATTTGGCAAAGATATTTTGGAGAGAAGTAGTGAGCACAGTAGTGTATACAATGAACAGAGTACAAATTAGAGTAGACACAGACAAGACACCCTATAAATTATGGTTTGGACATGCACCCTCAGTTAAGTATTTTAGAATTTTTGGAAGTAAATGTTATATAAAGAGAGATGATGATATTGGAAAGTTTGATCCTAGAAGCGATGAAGGTATATTTCTTGGATATTCTTTGAAGAGAAAATCTTATAGATGTTATAACAAGAGAACTAAGACTATTGTTGAGAGCGCAAATGTTAAAGTTGATGAAAAGTTCAAAATTCAGGAAAGAGTGCTTGATTATGAATCTGATGAAGGAACTCATCCTAAACCTAACACTAAAACTACTGAATTATTCTATGAAACTGACAGTGACTTGTTGAATGAAAGGCATAGTGAAATCATTGAAGAACTGACACCTGAAGTAAGATTTGAGATAGTGACACCTAACAGGAACTTATCAAGGAATCATCATGTTGAGAAAATTATTGGAAGCATAAACAGAGGAGTTCTAATTCAAAATAAGGTACAAGAGTAGTTATGTTTGATTTCTCAAATTGAACCTAAATCTACTAGTGAAGCTTGTGAAGATGAACATTGGATAAAAGCTATGAAAGAAGAACTAGATCATATTGGAAAGAACAAGACATGGGAATTGGTCCCTAGATGTAAAGATAAGAATGTTATTGGAACTAAATGGGTATTCAGAAACAAGATGAATGAACAAGGAGAAGTAGTAAGAAACAAAGCAAGATTGGTATGTAAGGGATACTCACAGCATGAAGGAATTGATTATGAATAAACTTTTGCACCAGTAGCAAGAACTGAAGTAGTAAGAATGTTTTTGGCCTATGCAGCTTTTAAGAAATTCAAAGTATTTCAGATGGATGTGAAGTTAGCATTTTTGAATGGAGAATTGGAAGAAGAAGTCTACATTGAGCAGCCTGAAGGTTTTCCTTTGACTCAAGAAGGAGACATGGTATTTAAACTGAAGAAAGCCTTATATGGACTAAAGAAAGCACCTAGAACTTGGTATGCAAGATTGGATAAGTATTTGTTAAAATTAGGATTTACAAAAGGAATAGTTGATAGCAACCTGTACACAAAAGAAATTGAAAATAGTTTGTTAATTATAGTTATTTTTGTTGATGACATTATTTTTGGAGGAGAAGATGAAGCTAGTGATAAATTTGCTAATGAAATGAAAAATGAATTTGAAATGAGTATGATGTTACAAGTAGTGGCTTTCGTTGCACCAAAATATCAACCTGTTCATGTCTGATACAACCACTAGACTTATAGAAGACACATGAGGTGGTTAAGCCATGTCATGAATCTCGAGGGGAGCGTTGACCATTTTGCCAACAATCTCCCCCTCAGCATTACCCGAGGGGATTCAAACCTGTGACCAAGCTCTGATACCACTTGTTACAAGTAGTGGTTGTCGTTGCACCAAAAGATTGACCTATTAATGCCCAATACAACCACTAGACTTATAGAAGACACAAGAGGTGGTTAAGCCATGTCATGAATCTCGAGGGGAGTGTTGACCATTTTTCCAACATATGATTGGTGAAATAAAATATTTTTTGGGATTACAGATAACATAGAATAGTGATGGTATCTTTGTAAGCCAGACAAAGTACTTGAATGATTTGTTAAAGTGATTTGGAATGGAGAACTATAAACTAGTTGGAACACCTATGGTAACTGGACATAAATTATCTAGCACAGATGAGACTCCTATAGTTGAACAGAAGAAGTACAGATCTATGATTGGAGGATTGCAGTACTTAACACATACACAACCTGATATAGCATATTCAGTTGGAATTGTAGCAAGATTTCAAGCTGAACCTAGAGAATCACATTATGCAGCAGTAAAGAGGATACTGAGATATTTAAAAGGCACAATGGACTATGGATTGTGGTATGAAAATTATGATGATTTTACCCTATGCACATATACAGATGCTGATTAGGGAGGTAGTGTTGATGATAAAAAGAGCACCAGTGGTGGAGCATTTTTCCTTGGAGGAAGATTGGTTTCTTGGCTAAGCAAGAAGCAAAATTGTATTTCACAGAGCATAGCAGAAGCAAAATATGTAGTAGCAGAAAACAATTGCAACCAGATAATTTGGATGAAGCAGATGCTAAAGGATATTGGAATAAAGTTTGTTGAACCTATTGTTATACATTGTGATAACACCAGCATAGTTAATATGTCTAAGAACCCTGTATTACATTCTAAGACAAAGCATATAGAGATAAAGTATCATGTAGTAAGAGAGTGAGGAGCACACGATTATACTAAGAGGGGGGGTGAATTAGTATAATAACCTTTTTAAATTTAAATGCTTTTATTCAAAGATAACATCAGTTACAATTATGCACATGAACACAATATTTATGTGGAAACCTAATATGGGAGAAAACCACAAAATAATTTTCTTTTATATAATATTGTTCTTTTACAATGTTTTGTAGGCACCAACCTACTAGAGGCTCTAACCCCTATATTTATGAGTACCGACTCACTGGAAGCACCAACTCCCACACTTCATAGGCACCGACCTACTGGAAGCACCAACTCCCCTTGTCTGGATTCTAAGCACCAACTCCCCCTGTTCGGATTCTGAGCACCAACTCACTGTATACAAACTTTTCTTCCACCTTGACAATGTTGCTTTCTTCAACTGATGATGGATGCAATTTAGTCTCTTTAGTCAGCCAATAACTCTCCCTTTTTTATCTTCAGAATAATACCTTCATAACTGTATATGCATAATATATATATATCAGATTAAAATCTGAATATATAATCATTTAATTTTTTATTTTTATCATCTTCACTGCTCTTCTTCTTTCTCCTCCACTTGCTGACTTATTTCTATTTTCAAAATAAGACTGAATATATATATTCATAATATTAAATGAAACATTATGTCCTTTTAAGAGTTATGACTTTTCAAATTGAAAAGGTGTCTCTTTTTTAATAAAATATTATTAACTTTTAAATAAGTTAATATTTCCCCTTTTTTTAGAATATTATTATCTTTAACTAATTTAATCTTTCCCCAAAGCTTCGATGAACTTTGATTATCTTCATATTATTGCAAACTTTGATATCAAATAACCTTTGATAATATCTTCAGTATACAATATATGATCTCTGTCGTCTTGAACCTTCGATAATCTATGTGTTCAACCTTTGACCACTGCACAAAAACTTTTTATCACATATCCTTTTTAGACCTTTGAAAACAACCTTCGATGATATAGATTAATATATATATCAACCTTCGATATAATATTAATTTGTGTGCTTTTATCATATGCCGTCAATGGTATTAAAATAGTTGTTATGTTCAACCTTCAATAAACTTATTGCCGCATATAATATATATTTGTCTTCGACGGTTAGTATAATATCCACTCTCTGATTAACATTTATAACCCTGTTGCATACGTATCTATTCATACATATAAACCTCTACTCATATGTGCAACATACCGCTGCCTTGTGTACCTGTATGCATGCATATCTGCTCATATGTATTATATATGTCTCTGCTCTTGCCATATTCATGTGTTTAACCTTTAATATATATATATATATATATATATATATATATATATATATATATATATATATATATATATATATATATATATATATATATATATATATATATATATATATATATATATATATATATCAATCGCTGAAATATATACATATGCATACGCTGATATCTATATATTCTCTATTCACTTTATGTTGTTTCTTCATATCACTTTATGTTCTTTGTATATGTATTCATATGCATATGTATCATACATTGCACTTTACAAACTCCGATAATATTCTGCTTACATATATATGTCTTCTAACGCTGCATATATACTTTTTATCGTATATCAAATTTTATCATCGTATTACTGTTTATTATATATTGGTTCTAATATGTAACAAATATTTGTCTTCTTGCCATCTATATATGTGCTTTATTTATTGTCATTCTTTGATGTATATATTTTGTCTCTGCTTTCATTGTTCAATGCTATGTATGTATGTATCATCCATATACGTCCTTCTTTGCTGTAGGTATTGATGTTCATATATCGTATGTATTGTTGTTCATATATCATATGTATTGCTCTATTATATACATTATGTCTCTTCTATATATTGTTATATATATATCAATATTATCTGTACTGTTATATACTTCTGAGTTATATAGCAGTATATATTAATATATATCAATATTTTTGTTGTACTGTTATATACTTCTGAGTATATCTCTAAGTGTACATGTATTTGTTGGAAACAACTGTCTGAAGAAAATTGCTACTCAAATTATGTATTGTCTTTGATGTCACACAATGTCATAGTCCGCAACAATCAGTACCTACCAAGCTCAGTCGGTCTGCCTGGCATTAAAATTAGTGCTTACCGAGTTCACTCGGTTATCAAAGGAAAATCAGCATTTACCGAGTTCACTCTGTTGTCAAAGAAAAGTTAGCATCTACCGAGTTCAGTCAGTTATTGAAGAAAAAGGATTATCAGTGTTTACCGAGTTCCCTCGGTCTCCAAAAGATTGTAGAAGATTTCATTATGGTCACCGAGCACTGTCGGCCCTTGAAGGATCTTTGCAAATAAAGTTTTCTTAATTCAGCCGACTGTTATACTAAGTAATGCCAATTCGACAAATCTAAAATCATATAAATAAAAGGTCAAATGTGAAAAATAGAACAAGAAACATAGAAGAAGATATATAGAAGAAAGACAGGAAAGGTGTGTGCGAAATTGTGAAGGATGACCAGATATCCTTGAGGAGCAGTAGAGATATATTCGATCAGGAAGGATCACACTTATACAGAACAGAGATCTGTAATCAGCAAGGCAGTTGCATTATTATACAGGTCATTTTCATTGTTACCTTCTTATCATTGTAACAGTGAATTCTAAATCTCTTAACCGAGTTGGTTTAACAACCATATTGTAAATCCTCTAACAAGGTGACAATTCCATTGAATTGTTCTCAAGACCTCTTACCAGGCCACTCCTAGCAGGGTGATTAAATCCTCTAACAAGGTCACACCTAACAGTGTGTTTTGTAACCTTTTACCGGGTTGGCTTCTAACCGAGCATCACTTCAGAAAAGTGAAAATCAGTATCTAGATACATTGGTGGTTTTTCCCATATTGGGTTTCCACGTTAAATTTTGTGTCTCTTGTGTTCTTAATAGTTATCTTAATCATATACAAGTGGTGATGAATATCTAAAAGATAATTTTACTAATACTTTCTGCATCTACCAAGTTACTGCAATCTATTTACCGAGTGTTAAACAAAAAATATTCATTAAGATATCCTAAGGGATCTGGAAAGAAATAATAGTGAAGTTTTTTATGGTTGACTGATTCACCCCCCCCTCTTAGTCACTTCATCCATATTCCATCAATTGGTATCAGAGCTTTTGGTGCTTGCAGGAAGGGTTTCAAGGACCTAAGCTAAAGATCAGGATGTCTTACAAGAGAGAAATTCCAAAGCTCAATAGAGATAACTTTTCAGCATGGCAAGGTCTCATGAGACTTCATCTGGCTTCCATTGGTGATTCAGGATGCAAATACATTGATGAAGAATACACAGTTCCTACTGGCGCATTAACTGTTGAAGACATTGTAGAGAAAAAGAATCATAACACCATGATGATAGACATTACATCAGCTCTTAGCTATGAAGAATTTGATGATATTAAAGAATGCACTACTGCATATGAAATATGGATCACACTGAAGAAAATATATGGTGGTGATGCAAATGTGAAAAGAGCCAAAGCAGAAAGCCTAAGAGGACAGTTTGACAAGATGAATATGAAAGAAGATGAAAACATTGCAAAATATGTTGAAAGGATCAAAGCAAGTGTTAGTGCAATTAGAGCTTCTGGAGGAACAATCTCTGATGAAACTATTATAAGCAAGGTACTCAGAACATTACTCCCTATCTATGCAATAAGAGTATCAGCTATTCAAGAAAGAAGATGTGAAACAAACCACAATATAACTTTGGATGCTTTAGTTGGAAGATTGACAACCTTTGAATTAGACAACTATGACAACTATGTTCCAAATTTCAAAAATATTGAGTCAGCATTTGAGGCCAAGGTTTCACTAAGGAAGAACAAGAAAATAAAAGAAGTTCAAACCGAGTCACAGGAAGAAGTTCAAACTGAGTCACAGGAAGAAATTCAAACCGAGTCTCAGCCTGAAGTTACTGAGCAAATATCTACCGAGCCAGAGCAACCTGAAGAAGAGATCCTAGAAGACAACAACATGACTCATTCAAAAAGCAAGGAACCTATACTAGCCAAATATGTCAGAAGGCATCATACACCAAATCAAATTATTGGAAACAAATCAGATGGTACTATGACAAGAAGTAAGCTAAAAGGTACATGTCTGCTTACTGATTTTGAACCTAGAAATATCAAAGATGCATTGAAAAATGAAAGTTGGATTGAAGCAATGAATGAAGAATTAGAACAAATACAAAAGAATAAAACATGGACTCTTGTACCTAGACCTAAAGATAAGAATGTAATTGGAACAAAATGGGTATTCAGGAATAAGCTGAATGAAGACGGTCAAGTATCTAGAAACAAAGCTAGATTGGTATGTAAAGGTTATTCTCAAGAAGAAGGTATAGATTATGGTGAAACTTTTGCTCCTGTTGCAAGATTAGAAGGTGTAAGAACTCTACTTGCTTATGCAGCACATAAAGGATTTAAGGTATATCAGATGGATATAAAATCTGCATTTCTCAATTGAATTCTTGATGAAGAAGTCTACATTGAACAACTAGAAGGTTTTGTTGATCCAGATAAAAAGGACATGGTCTGCAAGTTACACAAAGCATTGTATGGTTTGAAACAAGCTCCTAGAGCATGGTATGAAAGACTCCATAACTATCTAATTCAGATTAATTTCAAAAGAGCCAATGATAACAACAATCTGTATATTAAACAAGGACCGGATGATAAAATTGTATTGGCAGAAATATTTGTAGATGATACTATATTTACAGGGAATGATGATCAGTGCAAATAATTTTTAGAGAAAATGAACAAAGAATTTGAAATGTCTATATTTGGTTTAATAAAATTATTTTTGGTCTTCAAATTCAGCAAAGCAAGAATGGTATATACATTACTCAATCAAAATATATTAAGGAAATACTTAAGAAGTTTGGTATGGAAGACTCAAAACCAGTTGGTACACCCATGTGTACTAGACTAAAACTTACCAAAAATGATGATTCAAAAGAAGTAGATCAGACCTTATACCGATCTATGATTGGAAAATTGCAGTATGTAGTACATATAAGACCTGATATTGCCTTAGCAGTCGGTATAGTAGCAAGATTCTTAGCAAAACCTAAGAAAAATCATATGATGGCAATCAAAAGAATCTTAAGGTACTTAAGAGGAACTAAAGAATATGGTTTGTGGTATAAATTTGGAGGCAATCTAGACTTAAAAGTGTTTACTGATGCTGATTGGGCAGGGAACATTGATGACAGAAAAAGTACAAGTGGAGCATTTTTTCTTGGAAAAAGACTGGTATCCTGGACCAGTAAAAAGAAAAATTGCAATCTCAATCCATAGCTAAAGCAGAATATGTTGTTGCTACAGTAAATTATTCAAATATTATTTGGTTTAAACAGTTATTACAAGGTATGAAGGTTGAGATCAAAGAACCAGTTGTTATATTTTGTGACAATACTAGTGCAATAAACATTTTGAAGAATCTAGTAATGCATTCCAAAACCAAGCACATTGCTATTAAATATCACTTTGTCAGAGAATTGGTGCAGGACAAGGAAATCAGATTAGAATATATTCATACAAAAGAGCAGATTGTAGACATTTTCACCAAACCATTACCCAAGGATGCATTTGTGTATCTAAGAGGTAAGTTAGGGGTCATTCCCCTATCCGAGGCTCACTAAATATAGTTTTAGTGATGCATCAACCAGAACATGATTGAAAATCAACAAGTTGATGTAGCATACTCAAGGAATCATTGCATATGAATTAGTACTTGAGGTACATTAGTTTACACCAGTAATATGTGAATTGTCTTTGGCATGTGTTGTCAAAGAGGGAGTGTTTGCTATGTCTTTGCTATTACTTCAATAAATTTTCAATAGTCAGAAGGAAGAGTTTTTTAAGAAAAAGGAAGTTTGCTAATAGAGGGAGATTTGAATCTAAACCGAGCTAATCCTTTCAAAAAAATTTATGCTATGACATATTGTGTTGCCATCAATGCCAAAGAGGGAGATTGTTGGAAATAATTGTCTGAAGAAAATTGCTACTCAAATTATGTATTGTCTTTGATGTCACACAATGTCATAGTCTGCAACAATCAGTACCTACTGAGCTCAGTCGGTCTGCCTGGCATTAAAATTAGTGCTTACCGAGTTCACTCGGTTATCAAAGGAAAATCAGCATTTACCGAGTTCACTCGGTTGTCAAAGAAAAGTTAGCATCTATCGAGTTCAGTCGGTTGTTGAAGAAAAAGGATTATCAGTGTTTACCGAGTTCCCTCGGTCTCCAAAAGATTGTAGAAGATTTCATTATGGTCACCGAGCACTGTCGGCCCTTGAAGGATCTTTGCAAATAAAGTTTGCTTAATTCAGCTGACTGTTATACTAAGTAATGCCGATTTGACAAATCTAAAATCATATAAATAAAAGGTCAAATGTGAAAAATAGAACAAGAAACATAGAAGAAGATATATAGAAGAAAGATAGGAAAGGTGTGTGAGAAATTGTGAAGGATGACCAGATATCCTTGAGGAGCAGTAGAGATATATTCGATCAGGAAGGATCACACTTATACAGAATAGAGATCTATAATCAGCAAGGCGGTTGCATTATTGTATAGGTCATTTTCATTGTTACCTTCTTATCATTGTAACAGTGAATTCTAAATCTCTTAACCGAGTTGGTTTAACAACCATATTGTAAATCCTCTAACAAGGTGACAATTCCATTGAATTGTTCTCAAGACCTCTTACCAGGCCACTCCTAGCAGGGTGATTAAATCCTCTAACAAGGTCACACCTAACAGTGTGTTTTGTAACCTTTTACCGGGTTGGCTTCTAACCGGGCATCACTTCAGAAAAGTGAAAATCAGTATCTAGATACATTGGTGGTTTTTCCCATATTGGGTTTCCATGTTAAATTCGGTGTCTCTTGTGTTCTTAATAGTTATCTTAATCATATACAAGTGGTGATGAATATCTAAAAGATAATTTTACTAATACTTTCTGCATCTACCAAGTTACTGCAATCTATTTACCGAGTGTTAAACAGAAAATATTCATTAAGATATCCTAAGGGATCTGGAAAGAAATAATAGTGAAGTGTTTTATGGTTGACTGATTCACCCCCCCCCCTCTCAGTCACTTCATCCATATTCCATCAGTATTATATGCATCTCTTCATACTATATGTTTTGTATCTTCTTTCTTGGAAATGTTGTATATGTTAACTTCTTTGATCTCTGATTTTGACATCAATGACAATATGTCCATCAATCTCCCCCTTTGTCATTGATGGAAACTTCTCAAATATATGTTTGTGCAAGGCTCCCCCTTAGTTCACTATTCCCTTCATCTTCAATATCTCCCCCTTTGACATCAATGGAAAAGGGTCTCCAGGACTAAAGACTAGCTCCCCTTGAACACATGCTTCCGCTGTGCCACTCTGATTTTGACAATGTAAGTACCCAGATCTTTTGTGCCATAGCTGATTTTCATCTTCTTGCACAAGGAAACATTTTTCATCATTCATTTCTTGTAAAACATACAAATTTTTTGTAGTCCTACAAGTATTAGCTATTAATTTTCCATCCTCTTTAATTTCACAACTTTTAGAAGTGTTACATTATGCCTTTGATCACAACGCTGACTTACACTTAGTAAGTTTTCTTTTGGCCCTTTTACACACATCTTTCTTATTATGAGCATGTAAAGCTATAGCGAATTTTCTTTCCATTTCCAAACCTTCTTTTTAGGAAGATCTTCTTTCTTTGCTTGATGTTAAGGAAAGATTGTTCTACATTTGTGGGCTGTATGTCCAAGATTGTTACACTTTGAACATAGAATATCAAAATTAACCAATGGAGCAAAAGGATTTTGAATTCTGAAATTTTGAGTATTCTTCTCTTTGCTTCTGCAGTTTAGAGCTTTATGACCAATTTTTTTACATGAGTAGCAATATTAATTGAATAGGTAAGAAAAATGTTGTCTATAATATGGCCTTTTCCAATCATTCATATTTTGTTTTGGTATTCTACATTCTAGTGCTTTGTGACCAAAACAATTGCAAGAGTAGCAATATCCATGAAAGTTATAACGGGGTTTATGAACATCATTCTCTTCATTCTTCTTATAGTTCCTTTTAAGCTTGTCTTCTTTAGATGGTTCATTTATGACTAAGTTGCTTCCTGCTTTTATGAAGCCTTTGAATTCATTGTTAATGTTTGAGTTTCCTTCAAAACCAATCCCTATTTTGCTGGAAGAGGGCTTTTGACTATCAAGGATATCAGTTAGGATTTCTGAACTCTTTTCAAACTTGAGACTATTGTACAGTTTGATAGTGCTTTCCTCCAACTCTCCTTTTAATTTCTCAATTTCTAATTTTAGATCAGTTTCAGCTTGTTTGGTTTCTTCTAATTGGATCTTTAGATCTTTAATTGTTTGTTCTGATTTCTTTACTGCTTCTAGATTCTCCATAGCTTCTTCTTTAATATTCACTAATTTTCCTTTCAATTTTTCATTTTGTTGGTATGCATAATGAAGTTCTTCTTTAAGATCAACATCCTCTTCCTCATTACATGATTCATCTTCCTCTTCTTCATAACTATCACTTGTGTCTGCTTCAGCCATAAATAGAATCTCATCCTCCTCATCACTTGGGCATTCCTCACTACTTTCATCTGAAGAGTTGTCCTTTTTGGAATAAAGACTCCTTTTATTTTTGTTTTGATATTTTTCTTTTTATTAAACTTATTGTTATTCTTCCATTTTTCTTTTGTGTGTGCTTTCTTTTCATCTTCACTTGAGTCATCATCAGTTTGAGGACATTTTGAGAAATAGTGTCCTATCTTTCCACAATTAAAGCATTTGAAAGGGAATTTCCTTTTATATTTTCCATTTCCCCTTTTTATCTTTCTCAAGCAATGAGCTGCAGCTTCATCAGTGTCACTACTTGAACTATCACTTGAGATTTGTTTCTTGCTCTTACGATTTTTAGAAACTTTAAAGGATATTTCCTTCTTAGGTTCCTTGTCTCCAATCCTCATTTCATAAGTGGTAAGAATTACATGTAGCTCATCTTTAGTAAGACTATCCAAATCTTTTCTCTCTTCGATTGCTGACACTTTAGAATTGAATCTAATGGGTAGGGATCTCAAGATCTTTTCAACCACAAGCTATTCTTCTACTTCTTCACCAAGGGCTTTTATTGCATTGACTACTTCATCAACACGAGAGAGAAATGAGGCTATGTCTTCATCTTCCTTCATTTTTAGGCTTTTGAATGTGCTTCGATGAGTTTGAAGTTTGGCCTTTTTTACATTGTCGGTCCCTTCATATATATTTTTCAACTTATCCCATATGTCCTTTGCAGATTTACAATGCATAACTTTTGTGAACTCCAAGTCAGCTAGATTACATAGAATAGCATTTTTTGCTTTGGCATTATTTTCACTTCTCCTCTTTCCGGCTGCATCTGTTGGTGGTGTCGCTGGTGGTGTATAACCATCTAGTACTGATTTCCAAACATCAAATCCAATAGCATTTAGATATGCTTCCATCTTTATACTCCAAAATGCATAATTTGTCCCATCAAAAGTTGGGGTCTTGTTTTGAAAACTTTCACCCATTTGTGCTCTTTAGATCTATATTGAGTTTGATTTACATCAGGGGATTCATCCTTTTTGCTAAGCTTGCATCTTGTAATCATGGGAGTGCTGACTGGATTACAATCTTCCATCCCAAACTCTTTTAATATTTCTTTAATATACTTACTTTGAGAAATGAATATTCCTTTATCTGTTTGCTCAATTTGCAATCCCAGAAAGAAAGATAATTCCCCAAGCATGGACATCTCAAATTCTTGTTGCATATTCATAGAAAATTCTTTGCACATTTTATCACTTGCTCCTCCAAATATTATGTCATCAACATATACTACCACTACCAAAAGTTTGTTATTTTCAGATTTGATATATAGATTACTATCTGCCATACCTCTTTTGAAACCTTGATCTAGAAGATACCTATCCAACCTTGAGTACCAAGCTCTTGGAGCTTGTTTTAGCCCATAAAGAGCTTTTCTAAGTTTACATTTATGATCTTCCTTTTTTGAATATGTAAATCCGTCAGGTAATTCAACATACACTTCCTCTTCTAAGTCTCCATTTAAGAAAGCTGATTTAACATCCATTTGGTAGACCTTGAATGCTTTATGGCTTGCAAATGCTAAGAACATCCAGATTGCTTCTAATCTTGCAACTGGGGCAAATGTCTCTTCAAAATCTACTCCTTCTACTTAAGCATAGCCTTTATAGACTAGTCTAGCTTTGTTCCTTGTGACTTCTCCATTTTCATTCATTTTATTCCGAAACACCCATTTGGTTCCTATGACATTTTTGTCTTTTGGTCTTGGAACAATTTCCCAAGTATTATTCTTTTCAATCTAGTTTAACTCTTCCTCCATTGCTTTCACCCAAAACTTGTCTTCACTTGCTTCTTTGAAATCTTTTGGTTCTATTTTGGATAAAAGACAAACATGTGCACTTTCAGTAGAATTGACAAATTTCCTTCTTGTTTGGACTTCTTTATCTAGATCTCCAAGAATCAAGTCTTCAGGATGGTTTCTTTGAACAAATTTTGATAATGCATATATGTATGTCATCTATATCTATTATCTCTATATATTAAATA
Organism: Chamaecyparis obtusa; assembly: GCA_027943335.1. Lineage (NCBI taxonomy): Eukaryota > Viridiplantae > Streptophyta > Pinopsida > Cupressales > Cupressaceae > Chamaecyparis > Chamaecyparis obtusa. The sequence goes on along the minus strand of BSBK01004646.1, from coordinate 871,207 downwards.
TATATGTGTCTCTATATATTAAATACATGTGTCTCTATATATGTGTCTTTGTAAACAACAGATTTCTTCTCAACTTCCTATGGCTTCAACACACAGATCTGGAATGAATTGCTTGTTATCACATGTATATTTCTGATTATATATGATCATATATATGCTATGATATTATATATCTTCTCTATGTTCTTATAATGTATACTTTCATTAGTCTTTCATTAGTCTTTATGTTGGATGTTCTCCTCTAGAATCTTGACATCATGTTGTAGGATCTTGACATCAATGACAATTTTCATCATGCTCTGATACCAATTGAGGAGCACATGATTATATTGAGAAGGGGGGGGGCGTGAATCAGTATAATAACCTTTTTAAATTTAAATGATTTTATTCAAAGATAAAATAAATTACAATTATGCACATGAACACAATATTTACGTGGAAACCCAATATGGGAGAAAACCACAAAATAATTTGCTTTTATATAATATTGTTCTTTTACAATGTTTTGTAGGCACCAACCTACTAGAGGCTCCAACCCCTATATTTATGAGCACCGACTCACTAGAAGCACCAACTCCCACACTTCGCAGGCACCGACCTATTGGAAGCACCAACTCCCCTTGTCTGGATTCTAAGCACCAACTCCCCCTGTCTGGATTCTGAGTTAGTATGTCTAAGAACCCTATATTACATTCTAAGACAAAACATATAGAGATAAAGTATCATGTAGTAAGAGAGAAAGTTGCTGAGAAAGAAGTCAGACTTGAGTACATAAGCACAAAGGAGTAGATTGCAGACATATCTAAAAAGCCTTTTCCTAAGGATACATTTGAGTATCTGAGAGGTATGCTTGGGGTTATGCCCCAGCCTACTTTTGAGAAGTGATGTAGATTGGTTGCATCCATCCAGTGGTATATGAGCCTTATCTTTCTTCTAGATTGGATGTTGGTACTTCCTCTATGGGGGAGTATGTGTATGTGAGCTGAGTCATGAGGACTCTAGTGAATGTATTTTCTGAACAGTGTCTTTTGACATTAGAGTTGTTGTTGACATAATGATGAAATTTCTATCATTGATGTCAATGGGGGAGAAGTGTACATGAAAAACCATTTGTACCATCTGTTGGAGAGAACTGAATAGGATAATGAAGCAAGATTTGATTGATGAAGAGGATTTGAAAACATTTTTTGAAGAGCAGCAGAGTTGCAGTATTGGATTCATGGAACATTGGATGTTTTTCATTTATGTTACCATCAATGCCAATGGGGGAGATTGTTAGGAATGAATGCTAAATATATCCTATGGGAGTATTGGTAGCCATTCTATAGTAGTTGTTGTTACATTCATGACTATGATTGTCATTGATGTCAACACAATGATCTACTGGAGATTAGTAGAGGAGCAGACAATGTTTTGATTAGGGCACGTGGGATATTGCAGATCAAGCTATGCGATGTTGAGGATTTACTCTTTGATATGTTATATGTTAATGGTTAAGAGAAAAAACATGTTAGGAATGAATGCTGGATGTTGGCAGTCATTCTGTAGTAGTTGTTGTTGCATTAATGACTATGATTGTCATTGATGTCAACACAGTGATCTTCTGGAGACTAGCAAAGAAGCAAATAGTGTTTTGATTAGCGCACATGGGATATTGTAGATAGAGCTATGTGATGTTGAGGTTATATTCTTTGATAGTTTATTTTTCTATGGTTAAGAGCGCAAAAAGAAATTCATTTATTCATAGAAGTTATGACCATTTTGGTGGAAGCAGTATTCAGGCAGTCTTCCTGAGTAAAGGTTTGTGGAAATCGGATGATATCTCCTAATTAGGATGAGATCTAGTTTTGTGTAGTTAAAGGGAAGGTTGAGACACATTCATAGTGATGTGGTTCACAGTATAAACTTTGAGGTTGCATGAGTGAAGAGTTATTACATCTAGAAGCTGACAGTTTTATGTAATTCTAATGTAGCATGTGGAAACTTTTATTTTGTATTTGTGTGCTGACTCATTTGTAATTATTTGAGTGTGGTATAAAGGAAAGAATTTTTTTCCTTGTTGATATGGATGTTTGATGTGGTATGTATAAAGTGAAGAAAAGAGTTAAGTATGATAGCGAAATTGTGAAGGAAGACATGCGAAGTACAGAGATCTGAAAGTGAGATCTGATGTAGCAGTGAGTGTGGTTTGGCATAGTAAGGAGGTAACATATTTAATATTATTCTGTTGAATAATATTAAGATTATTTGGATAGTGAGTTCAGTGAGCTTACCTTGAAGATTTTTGGGTAGTGGGTCTTTCTGTCTTCCATAACTCCTAACAAGGTTAGAATTTTTTAACAAGGATTCAAAATCTCCTAAATGTATTTCATAAGACTCCTAACAGAGTCCATCCTTTCACAAGGAATATTTATATTAGTGCATCTTTTGTGCATCATTACCACCGGGGTTTACTCTTTGATCAAGAGGTTTCCTAGTCAACATATCTTGTGTTATTGTGTCATTGTGTATGAATATCTTTCTATGGTTGGTAATTACATTGCTTACATGGTTAAATGTTGTTGAAGTTGATAAAGGTTATAATTATCTGATAAATGATTCAGCAGCCCCCCCCCCTCTCAATTATCTTGGTGGACTTTACTTTCTAACAATTGGTATCAGAGCAGCAGATCCTTGAAAGAAAAGTTTAATAGCTTAAGGAGATCCATGGTGAATTTCAGGAAAGAAAGCCCTAAGTTTGATGGAGTAAATTTTGATAGTTGGAAAGAGAAGATGAAGACACATCTACTATGTTTAGGACCAGGTTATTGGTTGATTACAAAGAATGAGAAGACTATCATTAGAGAAGATAATCTTGAGACAGGATCTAAAGATGAGCTAGATCTATTCATGTGTAACATACTTGCAAGAGAAGCACTTTTGACATCACTTCCGAAGAATGAATACAGTCAGGTAAAATGTTTAACAAAAGCCCATAAAATTTGGAAAGCTTTAGACTCTACTTTTGAAAGTGATGAACATGCTAAGAGAGCTAGATTACATAATTGGATATGTGCATTTGAAGATATAAGAATGATGGAAGATGAATCTGTTAGAAGCTATATTGGTAGAATGTCAGAAATTGGTGCAGGAATAAAAGCTTGTAGAGGAATAAAGACAGAGAATGAAGTGATATGGAAAATTCTGAGGACATTGACTCTTGTATTTAAGCAAACAACATAGATGATTGAACAAGTTATACCTTGTACTACAAACTTTACAAGAGAGACTCTTCTTGGAAGATTGGAAGCAGCAGAAATGAACCTGAGGGTATCAGGAGACTTACCTAGAATGGAGATAGCATTCAGTGCTCTTAATATTCATCCTACTTTGTCAAGAAGTACCAGTGTGAGTGGAGATTATGCCAGTAGCAGCATATCTATAAATGAAGAAGATAAGAAGATTGAAGAAGGTATTGCCTTGCTTGTGAAAAGAGAACCAGACAGTAAGAAATTTTTTAAATGTTGGACTTGTCAAGAATATGGTCATTTTTGCATCTAAATATCCTAAGAGAGTTAAGAAATATAGAAATAATTTTAAGCCTGGAAGATCTAAGGAATGTTATTATGCTAATGATGAAGATCTTGAAGCTAGTATAGAAAGAACTTTGAGTGAAAGTGATACAGAGATTAATGATGAAATAGGATTTGTGGCAATTAAAGAAGAGAATTCTGAATCTGATGTTAAGGAGGAAAAAGCATTAGTTTCCCAAGTTGAAAAGAAAGTTGATTGGATTATAGATAGTGGTTGTTCACATCATATGATTGATGACATGAAGAAGTTCATAAATTTTAACAACTATGGTGGAGGAATTGTTAGAGTTGGTAACAATGCACCTTGTTTGATTAAAGGTATAGGATCTATTACTCTTGATGGAAAGACTAATATTGATGATGTTTACTTTATCGATGGATTGAAACATAATCTTTTGAGTGTTGGACAGTTAGTGGATAAGGGATATCAAGTTTGGTTTACTGAGAAAACTTGTGTGATAAAGGATAAAGATGGAAATTTGATTGGAACTGGATCTAGAACTAGAGGTAATGTATTTTAGCTAAATCCTACTGAGATGACATGCTTGATTACTAAAATTGATGATAGTTGGTTGTGGCATAGAAGGTTTTGTCATATAAACTTTGATAACATTGTGAAAGTAAGTACTACACTTGTAGTAAGGGATTTGCCTAAAATTATGAAGCCTACTAACATGATTTGCAAAGAATGTGTGATGGCTAAGCAAAAGAGAAGTTCATTTCCTAGTAAGAAGTTCACACCAGTAGAGAAGTTGGAGATTGTTCATACAAACTTACACGGTCCTACCAGGACTAGAGGATTCTATGGAGAAAGGTATTTTATGATTCTTGTTGATGATTTTACAAGAATGATGTGGATTGCATTTCTGAAAGAAAAATCTAAAGCATTTGATAAGTTTAAGATCATTAAGAATAAAGTTGAGAATGAATCTGGGATGAAGATTAAATGTTTGAGATCTAATAGAGGTGGAGAATTTACTTCTAGAGAGTTTAACACTTTTTGTGAAGTGAATGGTATTAGGAGACAATTTTCAGCCCCTAGAACAGCTGAACAAAATGGTATTGCAAATAGAAGAAATAGGTTAGTGATTGAAGCAACAAGAGCTATGTTATTTGAGAATGATTTGGCAAAGAAATTTTGGAGAGAAGCAGTGAATACAATAGTATATACATTGAATAGAGTACAAATCAAAGCAGACACAGACAAGACACCTTATGAATTATGGTTTGGACATGCACCCTCAGTTAAGTATTTTAGAATTTTTGAAAGAAAATGTTATATAAAGCGAGATGATGATATTGGAAAGTTTGATTTTAGAAGTGATGAAGGTATTTTTCTTGGATATTCTTTGAAGAGCAAAGCATATAGATGTTACAATAAGAGAACTAAAAATATTGTTGAAAGCGCAAATGTTAAAGTTGATGAGAAGTTTAAAATTCAGGAAAGAATGCTTGACTATGAATCTGATGAAGAAGCTCATCCTTAGCCTAATATTGAAACTATTGAATTATTCTATGAGACTGACAATGAATTATTGAATGAGAGTCATGCAGAAGAAACTAGAGAGGAATCTAGAGAAGAATCTATAGTTGAAGCAAGATTTGTAACTATGACATCGAACAGGTATATATCAAGACATCATCTTATTGAACAAGTTATTGAAAGTTTGGACAGAGGAGTTCTGACTCAGAATAAGATACATTTATGTTTGATTTCTCAAATTGAACCTAAATCTACTAGTGAAGCTTGTGAAGATGAACATTGGATTAATGTTATGAAAGAAGAACTAGATCAAATTGAAAAGAACAAGACATGGGAATTGGTCCCTAGACCTAAAGACAAGAATGTGATTGGAACTAAATGGGTATTTAGAAACAAGATGAATCAACAAGGAGAAGTAGTAAGAAACAAAGCAAGATTAGTTTGTAAAGGATACTTGCAGCAAGAAGGAATTGACTATGAAGAAACTTTTGCACCTGTGGCAAGAATTGAAGCAGTAAGAATGTTCTTGGCCTATGCATCTTTTAAGAAATTCAAAGTGTATCAGATGGATGTGAAGTTAGCATTTTTGAATCGAGAATTGGAAGAAGAAGTCTACATTGAGTAGCCTAAAGGTTTTCCTTTGACTCAAGAAGGAGACATGGTATGTAAACTAAAAAAAGCATTATATGGACTAAAGCAAGCACCTAGAACTTGGTATGCTAGACTGGATAAGTATTTGTTGAAATTGGGATTTAATAAATTGGGATAGAAATATATATACAAAAGAAATTGAAAATGGTTTGTTGATTATAGTTATTTTTGTTGATGACATTATCTTTGGAGGAGGAGATGAAGCTAGTGACAAATTTGCTAATGAAATGAAGACTTAATTTGAAATGAGTATGATTGGTGAAATGAAATACTTTTTAGGATTACAGATAACACAGAATAGTGATGGTATCTTTGTATGTCAAACAAAGTACTTGAATGATTTGTTGAAAAGATTTAGAATGGAGAACTGTAAACCAGTTCGAACACCTATGGTTATAGGACATAAACTATCTAGCAAAGATGAAACACCGGTAGTTGAGTAGAAGAAATATAGATCCATGATTGGAGGATTGCAGTACTTAACACATACTAGACTGGATATACAACATTCAGTTGGAATGGTAGCAAGACTTCAAGCTGAACCTAGAGAGTCACATTATGCAGCAGTAAAGAGGATACTCAGATATTTAAGAGGTCCAATGGACTATGGATTGTGGTATGAAAAATATGATGATTTTACCCTATGTGCATATACAGATGCTGATTAGGGAGGTAGTGTTGATGACAAGAAAAGAACCAGTGGTGGAGCCTTTTTTCTTAGAGGAAGATTATTTTCTTGGCTAAGCAAGAAGCAGAATTGTATTTCACAGAACACAACAGAAGCAGAGTATGTAGCAGCAGCAAAAAATTGTAACCAGATAATTTGGATGAAGCAGATGCTGAAGGATATTGGAATTAAGTTTTTTGAGCCTGTTGTCATACATTGTGACAACACCAGTACAGTTAGTATGTCTAAGAATCCTATTTTACATTCTAAGACTAAGCATATAGAGATCAAGTATCATGTTGTAAGAGAGAAAGTTGTTGAAAAAGAAGTCAGACTGGAGTACATAAGCACAAAGGAACAAATAGCAGACATATTTACAAATCCTTTTCCTAAGGATACATTTGAGTATTTGAGAGGTATGCTTGGGGTTATGCCCCAGCCTACTTTTGAGTAATGATGCAGTTGGTTGCATTCGTCCAGTGGTATATGAGCCCTATCTTTCTTCTGGATTGGATGTCGGTACTTCCTTTATGGGGGAGTATGTGGGCTGAGTCATGAGGACTCTTGTGAATGTATTTTTTGAATAGTGTCTATTGACATTGAGTTTTTGTTGACATAGTGATGAAATTTTTGTCATTGATGTCAATGGGGGAGAAGTGTACATGAAAAACCACTTGTACCATCTATTAGAGAGAACTGAATAGGATAACAAAGCAAGATTTGAAATTTTTGTCAAAGTAGCAGTATTGGATTTTTGGAACATTAGATGTTTTTCATCTATGTTGCCATCAATGCCAATGGGGGAGATTGTTAGGAATGAATGTTGGATGTTGGCAGTCATTCTGTAACAGTTGTTGTTGCATTCATGACTATGATTGTCATTGATGTCAACACAGTGATATTCTGGAGACTAGCAGAGAAGTAGACAATGTTTTGATTAGCGCACATGGGATATTGCAAATAGAGCTATGCAATTTTGAGGTTATATTCCTTGATATGTTATTTGTCTATGGTTAAGAGCACAAACATAAATTCATTTATTCATAGAAGTTATGAGCATTTTGGTGGAAGCAATATTCAGGCAGTGCTCCTGAGTAGTGGTTTGTGGAAATTGGATGATATCTCCTAATCAAGATGAGATCTAGTTTTGTGTAGTTAAAGGGAAGGTTGAGACACATTGATAGTGATGTGGTTCATAGTGCAAACTTTGAGGTCACGCAAGTGAAGATTTATTACATCTGGAAGCCGACAGTTTTGTGTAATTCTGATGTAGCATGTGGAAACTTTTATTTTTTATTTGTGTCCTGACTCATTTGTAATTATTTGAGTGTGGTATAAAGGAAGGAATGTTTTTCCTTGTTGATATGGATGTTCAATGTGGTATGTATGAAGTGAAGAAAAGAGCTAAGTATGATAGCGAAATTATGAAGTTAGACATGTGAAGTACAGAGATCTGAAAGTGAGATCTGATGTAGCAGTGAGTGCGGTTTGGCACAGTAAGGAGGTAACATATTTCATATTATTCTACTGAATAATATTAAGATTATTTGGAAAATGAGTTCAGTGATCTTACCCTAAATTTGTTTGGGCAATGGGTCCTTCTATCTTCCATAACTCCTAACAGGGTTAGAATCTTTTAACAGGGATTCAAAATCTCCTAACATGGATTCATATGTACTAAATGTATTTCATAAGACTCCTAAAAAATTCCATCCTTTCACAAGGAATATTTATATTAGTGCATCTTTTGTGGGCATCATTCCCACCAGGGTTTACTCTTTGATCAAGAGGTTCCCTAGTCAACATATCTTGTGTTATTCTGTCATTGTGTATGAATATCTTTCTATGGTGGGTAATTACATTGCTTACATGGTTAAATGTTGTTGAAGTTGATAAAGGTTATAATTATCTGATAACTGATTCACCCACCCCCCCCTCTTAGTTATCTTGGTGGACTTTACTTTCTAACAAGACAGTAATTCATTTATTCATGAAAGTTATGAGCATTTTGGTGGAAGTAGTATTCAGGCAGTGTTCCTGAGTAGCGGTTTGTGGAAATCAGATGATATCTCCTAATCAAAATGGAATCTAGTTTTTCATAGTTAAAGATTAGTTTAAGACATGTTGATAGTGACATGGATGATAGCACAAACTTCAAGGTCACACGAGTGAAGAGTTATTCTAATTGAAAGCTGATAGTTTTGTGTAATTTTTTATGTAACGTGTGGAAACTTTTATTTTGTAATTGGATGCTGACTCATTTGTAATTACTTGAGTGTGGTATAAAAGAAGAAATTTTTTTCCTTGTTTTAAGGAAGTGTGGTGTGTGGAGTTGATAAAGTGAATGATTGTGAAAGTGAATTTATGAAGGAAGACATGCGAGGTACAAAGATTTGAAATTGAGATCTGGTGTAGCAGTGAGTATGGTTTGGCATAATCAAAGAAAAGGTAACATATTGTTGAGATAAATAATGATTTGATATTATTCTATTGAATAATCTAGAGATCAATTGGATAGTGTGTTTAGTGATCTTTCCATTGAAGTTGTTTGGGTAGTGGGTCGTTCTGTCTTCCATAACTCCTAAAAGAGTTAGAATCTTTTAACAGGGATTCAAAATCTCCTAACAGGGATTCATATGTACTGAATGTATTCCATAAGACTCCTAATAGAGTCCATCCTTTCACAAGGAATATTCATATTAGTGCATCTTTTATGGGCATCATTCCCACCGGGGTTTACTATTTGATCATGAGGTTCCCTAGTCAACATATCTTGTGTCATTGTGTTATTGTGTATGAATATCTTTCTATGGTTGGTAATTATATTGCTTACGTGGTTAAAATCTATTGAAGTTGATAAAAGTTATAATTATCAGATAAATGATTCACCCCCCCTCTCAGTTATCTTGGTGGACTTTACTTTGAATTTGTGATGTTTTCAAAAGGTGGCAATTGTAAAAGGTTGTAATGATTGCAAAATGCAAATATGATAAAAAGGTGTGACTCTCCCCTACATTGGAAGATATAAATGGGAGAAGGTTTCAATTTAGGAGGACATTTAAATGAAATCAATGTGGGGTATAATGTATTATTCATGAAGGCAACAATGAAAAGTCGTAAGTCAATTTTTTATTTTTGTTAACTTAGAGGTATCCTTATGACTTAGTCTAGTGCCCAAATTATCTTACCTTGGTCTTATATATTTTCAAGTTAGGTTTTAGTTATGGGTGAGTTGAGACATGACTAGCCCTCTAAGTACTAATGCAAGAGAAAAATGAATAAGAAGAAAATAAGGAAGTGACTCTTTCAAAAGACAAAGTTATGAAAGGTTGGAACGCTAGTAAAAGATAAAAATTGTGACATTTTTAAAAGGTGGTAATGATTGCAAAAAGAAAACATGATGAAGATGTGTGATTATCCCCCACATTGGAAAATATAAAGGGATAAGGTTTCAATTTAAGGGGACATTCAAATGAAATCAATGTGGGGTATAATATATTATTTAAAAATGTAAAAATAAAAAGTAGTGACTCAATTTTTTTTTGTTAACTCAGAGGTATCCCCGTGACTTAGCACGGTGCTCAGCTTACCTTACCTTGGTCTTACATATTGACAAGTTGGGGTTCAAAAAATGGTGAACTGAGGCAAGACTAGCTCTCTAAAGATTAACAAAAAAAAATAATAAGAAGAAAATAAGAAAGTGATGTTAGAAATAGGGAATACTGAGAGGGGGGGCTGAATCAGTATTCTACAAACTTTATCTTTTGCCCAATTATGGATATAACAAATTATTTGTATACATGCATAACATAAGAAGCTAAACAATATGCATAGCAATAGAAATAAATAACTCATAACACATGATATGTTCTCGAGGAAACCTTGGCCAAGGGAAAACCCCGGTGGAGATGGTACCCACAAAGATCCACTAATCAAAAGTATCTTGTTAAGGATGTTGACCCTATTAGGAGTCTATTACAAGCATATAGTGTATCAGTCCTGATTAAGGGACTATAGGCCTTGTTAGAAGCCTCAACCCTGTTAGGAGTTGTCAATACAAAATCTGATTACCAGATGAGCCCACTGCCCAAACAAGTAATGTACAATGTATACTTATTACAAAAATGGATTAAGGTATATAACCTTATGCTGATTGCATCAATATCATTTCACTACTCTTACATTCACATCATATCATTACAATATTACCACATATCTCTTCTCTTTTCTCTTACAATTACATATTACATATATACAAGTTATTAAAGATAATAACTTTACATGGTCGGATTCCATATATCTTTATCCAAGAGTTAACATCTAGGATGTCATCCTTTCATATTGTTAAGTCATTATTTTGATAAACAAAATAATCCCTTAACTCCTTACCAATTCTTCTTTCATATTCTGTCATGTCGGCTTAACACTATCTTCGATAAAACTATCATAACTAATTCTGTACATGCCGTACTAACTTGCACTCTGAGATTGGTCATCATTAGTCATCATAGAGTCTATGTTCAAGTGTGCAAGCATTGAACTTACTCCAGTCAATGTCACAAACATAAATTGTATCCTGGTGCACTGGTGAAAACATTGTCTTACACTTAGACAAATTTGCAATGCACTCTGCTATACTTTCTCTCTGACCTATGTGATCTTCATGTGGATCATATGTTTCCATAATGACAACATCTATGTGCTCACTTCAGCCAAATTTCCAACAATCTTGCCCTTTGTCATTGGTGGCAACATATGAGAAAATTGGCTAAGTGTACAAGTCAAAATCTCAAAATTGTATCAAAATTGTGGCCATAGTATAGAATATGTATACTATCCTTATAACTCCTCAAAATATAAACTCTAATACAATGCTCCCCCTAAGAGTATCAATCCTTATCAAAATATCAATTTTTTGCTCTAATATCTCTCCCCCTTTGACAATAATGACAAAATAAGGTAGGGAGGATTACAAAATTGTATCCCAAAAAGATTATACCTTCATTTTCTTATTGCAAAGCTGGTAGGCTTGCAACACAATCTGCAAAATCAGCTTTCATAGCTTCTATCTCCTTTTCCCATGAATTCTTGATGGAATCTACCACATTGAGTAATGTGCTTAGTCCATAAGTTGCTATTTGACAAGCTTGGAGGTTGTCAAATTTGAATTTCTGAAAGGATGTCTTAGCAGTAAGAAATTCTTCTAATTGTTCTTCAAAGATACTAAACTTCATAGAGATGTGTTCTCTCAAAAGAGTGAGTCTCCTCATTTTTTTGTTCCTCTCATCTTGCAGTATTCTTATTTCATCATAAAGCTTCCGAACTTTCTTTTCAGCATCACATACCTTCACATTAGGTCTAGAAAGAAGGTTACATTCATTCTGAATCTCAGCTTCCTTCGACTTGATCTTTTGTTCCTCTTCTGCTGTCAAAATTTTTGGTTTTGTACACTGTATGTACAATGATTTTCCTATCTTCAAATGTTTCCTCAAGTTCTTGATACAAATATCAAGACTGCTAATATCATTTTTGATATTCTAACTGATGTTCAAAAGCATTTTAGCTTCATAAGCTGCTTGAGCTCTCACTTTTGCAATATTAGATAGGTTAGTGAATTCATTGTCAAAAGTGCTCATTACCTTCTTAGCTTTCTCCAAAGGTTCTGCCTCTATGATTTATGTAGTTACAATGCTTTGTAACTTCTCAGTAAGGTCCTTCAGACTCCCTTCAAGATTCTTCACCTTCTTGTTCTTTCCAATGATCTTATTCAAAGAAGTGATCAGTTCCAACTGATCATCATCATCAACTTCCTTTCCTAAATCTTCAAACAAAGATCCAATTTCTTTCTTCTTTCCAATCTTAGGAGAAAGACCAATGTCTTTTGTGGTAGGAATGGGTGCTTGAATCTCAGTCTCCTTAGGTTCTTTACTAATAGATTGAGTCTTCTCTACTTCTTCAGTTCTATCTGGTTCATCAAGAGCTGAATTGTCAACAATGTTTGCTAAGTTCTTGAATACATTGTCATCAGTATCCAAGGTGACCTTAGTACCTTCTATATTCATAGTTTCATCTTCAATGTTAATAGTTGAAGGAGAAGGAATATCCTCTTGTTCAGCTTCAACTACTTGCTCTGCTGCAACTGATGGCTCTCCAACATTTTCTGCCATGACCTTGATTATTGCCTACTCTGTATCTGAATTAACTTCTTCATATCTACCTCCCATAATCAAAATGTTTCTCCTTTTGGTTCCCAAATGGGTGCTTAAGGCCTTCAATATCTACTCCAAGTGTTCATCATCTCTCACATCACAAAGCTTCTTCACAAGATTCTTTCTGATATTAGTGTCTTCTTCAATTGCTCTCTGCTTTCTATTTAGCAATTTGGTATACAACTCATCAGGTATTTGACCTTGAATAGAATCAAATTTCTTGTCTGCCAAAATCATATGCTTCACAATAGCATTCTCCAAATTAAGTCTGTCTGAATAATCATAAAGACTGTAGTACTTATTCATTTTGGTAAAGTCTCCATTTTCAATAATCTGCTCATTAAGCTTTTCAACTTTAGGTTTCCAAGCTTTCTTCTTAACCAAAGTAGTTTCATCATCTTTTATTTCTACAATTTCTCTTGGTACTGGTTGAACTAAAGTCTTCTGTCTCTTTCCTGGTCCAGTAGCAATTTCTTTCATTCTCTTGCTAGCTGTGGAGGAAGTGGATCTAGTTGTTACTTGTTCCTTTTCTAGTTCCTCTACTTTCACCTTGACTTGTGTAGGTTCTTGTTGTACTGCACTAGATGAAAAGGGTGGTACAATCAAGATTTCTTTCTGTCCAATATCCATGATTGCCATTGCTATCTATTTTTCTATTAAGAATTATTGTTCTAACATTCCTGTATCTTTCAGTATTCTTCTAATAGTGTTGTCAACTCTCTTCTTAGATTGCTTCTCTTCAATTATAGCTTTTTCTGAGTTGAAGTTCTCTTCAAAAGTTCCAAATCTGCTAGATTGAGTGTCCAATTTACATTTAAGTAATCTGCCAACATATTCTTCTATTTCAGCCTCAAATATCTCATAGCCAAGAGGGTCTATGAACTCAATTCTAGGTTCCACTTCTTCAATATAGGTAAAGTCAGTGTCAACTATGAAACATATATCATTTTTATACTTCTTCACAAGTGACTATGGAATTCTTGATCTGCTAGATACCATGTTCTGAAATGTCTTCATTACTAACATAGCACTCTCATTTACTTTGTCAATAACATGTCTCAAATATACTTTATTTATCCTTTCCATAGTAGTTTGTCCATCATTATAATCATTTTCAATGGTGTATGGAAATCTTCTCAATGAGTGGAAAAACATGTATGTGATTAAGGATGAAAATCTAAATTGTGCATACTTAGATTTCTTAATCTTCTCCAAGTTTTCAAACAATTGAATTCTCAGAATTTCACACATATCAATTGGTACTTTGTCAACACACATTAAATAGGCAATATGCACCATTCCAGCTGCCATATCATCTTCTCTAGAATTTGCACAAAACTTAGTTGTTAGGTACTTGCATAAATATCTAACATCATGTTGTTTGATCTTGCTAATCACAATTCCTCTACCATTGTAGGATGAACCTGTGTTGTCTATGACTATTTTTCATATTTTTCTCATTTAAAGGAATAGCACCAACTTTAGATAAACCTGTGAATTCATGAATCAAGTCAGTTGTAATGTCTATCACTCTATCCTCTAGCCAAAACTTTCCATTGTGAATTTTGCTCAAAATAATCTTAGTGCATTCTTCATTGTCAAACTCATACTTCAAAGCATACTGAACAATCTCATTATCTTTCAAATGTTCATATCCTTGTTTCAATGACATATCATGATTGTAAATCTTCTGATGTTCATTGGTAAAATCACTATCACTGACAGTTTCAAACTTGCATCCAAGATAACTTCTCACATTTTCTAAATGCAAAACTCCATCTGGTACGGATGATAATGCTAACCTAGGATCATCTTCTTCCAAGGGTTCTACTGGTTCCCTCTTCATTCTAGGTCTATTCTTATCTTTGATATTGTGAATTAAGGATACATCCATGACTACTTTAAATTCCTTATACTGCTTCAAAGATCTGCCAAGATAAATACCTCAAGTTCATGATTTTAGGGCTTTCATAGATTCGGCACTCAAATCTTTCACCAAATCACTGCAAAATGCTTCCAATATCTATTCCTTGCTCTCCTAAACACTTCAATTCACTTTGATAATCAAATAACATTGATCATAACTTTTTATTACTTCAATCTCACTTAGATCTGACATCGCATTCAATTCTTTTGCCACTTCTTTCCAAAAAGTTGTTTCTGCTATCTTGCAAAACTTAAAACTTTTTGCGATCTCGCAAAACATAATATTTTATTTTGTGCTCTTAACCATAGCATTAGTACATCATAAACTATCTTACATTAACTGCGCAAGACTTAATTCATCAAAAATCTACTTCTACACTAATTCTAAGTTCCTAATCTACTGCAATTTTCATAAATTAAGTGATTTGAGTTAGGTCAGGTAAGTATTCATTCTTACCACTTGATACTTCACCTTTTTTATTACCTTCAATGTTGAATACGTCTCCTTGATCTATGCCTTTAACAAACTTCACTTCATTTGCATTACTACAACAACCTTTCTGTCTATTACCTGCATCTTCATTTCTTCTTGCATGATTTCTAGGGTTAGGGTTAGGATGAAAAACTCCATTGTTCATTCTACAAAACCTTGTTGTATGTCCAATCTTGTTACATATCTGACAAACAATTCCATTGTTCCCATATCTTGGTCCTTGCTGATTGATTTGTGATCTGTAGTTTCTAGCAATGTGTCCAATCTTGTTGCATCTATAACATACTACATTTCTTCTATTCATATCTTTAGTAGGTCTCTTATTTGCATTGTTAGTATTCTTAAACATTGTACTACCATAATTATTCTCAATAACTTTAGGTCTTCTACATTCAATAGCTCTATGTTCAAAACCATGACAATTATAACAATAACCATTAAGAGGTTTAAATTGTTTACCTGTGCAATCTCTCTTCATGTGACCAATAGTATTACAACCAAAACATCTACCTTTGAATTCTCTTTGCATACCTTTGGGTGATTCTTCTTGGTTTAGTGGTTCTTCTTCTTTAGGTGGTTCTTCTCCTTTAGGTGTGTCATCAGATTTGTTGATCTCATCTGACTTCTTCTTATCTATGCTTTTAGATTCTTTCAGATTTGGTTCCTTGCTTTCATCATTTGTTCTGAATATATTAAATCTAAGTCCATTCTTATCATAGGATGGCTTTCCATAAGATACTTGTTCATCGATCTTCTCACTATTTGAATATAGCCTTTCAAGATGTTGTTTGGATTGAGTCAATTCACCTTTCACAATCTTATTGTATTTCTCAAGTTCTGCATGCTACAAATTTACTTTCTCAAATTCAGATGTTACATTGCCAAGTTTAGATTTTAATTCTTCATTCTCAACCTTCAACCTTTCATTCTCAAATCTCATATTTGCTTCATTTTTGTCATTTCCATCTTTCAAACTAAACTTCAGATTTTCTATCTTCAGTTCATGCTTAAGGATCACATTTTCTTTTTCTAAATTGTCATCACAATCTTCAATAAAAATTTTGGATTCCTTTTCAGATTTTAGATCTTCTATCTTATTTTTCAGTTTCTCAATAAGATTCTTTGCATCATCATATTTCCTTTTCAGAGTGTTTCTTTCATCAGTAAGCATATCAATCTATTCAAGATCTTCTTCAAGATTTTTCTGTAGTTGATCTATATCCATAGAGATCTTACTCAAGCTGCTAGGCTTTCCTTGAATGATTCTTCTCTGAGTAACTAGGCTCTGATACCAATTGTTAGAAATAGGGAATACTGAGAGGGGGGGGCTGAATTAATATTCTAAAAACTTTATCTTTTGCCCAATTATGGATATAACAGATTATCTTTATACATGCATAACATAAGAAGCTAAACAATATGCATAGCAATAGAAATAATAACTCATAACACATGATATGTTCTCGAGGAAACCCTGGCCAAGGGAAAACCCCGGTGGGGATGGTACCCACAAAGATCCACTAATCAAAAGTATCTTGTTAAGGATGTTGACCCTATTAGGATTCTATTACAAGCATATAGTGTATCAGTCCTGATTAAGGGACTATAGGCCTTGTTAGAAGCCTCAACCCTGTTAGGAGTTGTCAATACAAAATCTGATTACCAGATGAGCCCACTGCCCAAACAAGTAATGTACAATGTATGCTTATTACAAAAATGGATTAAGGTATATAACCTTATGCTGCTTGCATCAATATATTTTCACCGCTCTTACATTCGCATCATATCATTACAATATTACCACATATCTCTTCTCTTTTCTCTTACAATTACATATTACATATATACAAGTTATTAAAGATAATAATTTTACATGGTCGACTTTCATATATCTTTATCCAAGAGTTAACATCTAGGATTTTGTCCCTTTATATTGTTAAGTCATTATTTTGGTAAACAAAATAATCCCTTAACTCTTTACCAATTATGCTTTCATATTCTGTCATGTCGGCTTAACACTATCTTCGATAAAACTATCATAACTAATTTTGTACACACCGTACTGACTTGTTCTCTGAGATGGGTCATCATTAGTCATCATAGAGTCTATGTTCAAGTGTGCAAGCATTGAACTTACTCTAGTCAACGTCGCAAACACAAACTATATCCTGGTGCACTGGTGAAAACATTGTCTTACACTTAGACAAATTTGCAATGCACTCTGCTATACTTGCTCTTTGACCTGTGCAATCTTCATGTGGATCATATGTTTCCATAATGACAACATCTATGTGCTCACTTCAGCCAAATTGCCAACAAGTGAGTCATTTAAAAGGTAAATTTATGAATTCTTGTCACACTCACAAAAAAATAAGAAAATAAAAAAGTGAGTCATTCAAAGGATAAATTAATGAAAGGTTGTGACACTCGCAAAGGACAAAAATGGTGAAGGTTGTGATTCTTTTCAAAAGTGACAATTTTGAAAGGTTTTTACTCTTTCTAAGAGCGGATATAATGAAAAGATATTAGTTCCCCCCACATTAGAATACACAAAAGAGAGAAGGTTTCATTTTAGTACATTGATAGGAAATGTGAGGTATAATATATTATTGACAAAAACAACAATGAAATGTGGTGACTCATTTTTACAAAAATTCAAGTATTCATGTGACTCAGCCTAGTGCCTAACCCACCTTACCTTGGTCTTACATATTGTCAAGTTCGGGTTCATAAAGGGGTGAGTGAGGGAACACTAGCTCTATAAGAATTAATGGAAGATTAAAAAATAATAATCTTGAAAAATATAAGGAATTGACTCTTTCAAAAATCAAAATTATGAAAGATTGTGACACTTGTAAATGACAAAAATGGTAAAAATTTGTGACGTTTTCAAAAGGTGGCAATTGTGAAAGGTTGTAATAATTGAAAAATGTAAATATGATGAAGAGGTGTGACTATCCCCACATTGGAAGATATAAATGTGAGAAGATTTCAATTTAGAAGGACATTCAAATGAAAACAATATGGGGTATAATGTATTATTCACAAAGGCAACAATGAAAAGTGGTCAGTCAATTTTTTTATTTTTGTTAACTTAGAGGTATCCTTGTGACTCAGTATAGTGCCCAACCTGTATTACCTTGGTCTTATATATTTCCAAGTTAGGTTTTAGTTATTGGTGAGGTGAGGCATGACTAATCCTCTAAGTACTAATGCAAGAGAAAAATGAATAAGAAGAAAATAAAGAAGCGACTCCTTCAAAAAGCAAAATTATGAAATGTTGCGATGTTCGTAAAAGATAAAAATTGTGACTTTTTTTAAGAGTGGTAATTGTAAAAAGGTTGTAATGAATGCAAAAAGAAAAAAAAATATGATGAAGATGTGTGATTCTCCCCCACATTGGAAGATATAAAGAGATAAAATTTCAATTTAAGAGAACATTCAAATGAAATCAATGTGAGGGTATAATATATTATTCAAAATTGCAACAATAAAAAGTAGTGACTCTTTCTTTTTGTTAACTCGGAGGTATCCCCATAACTCAACACAATGCTCAACTTACCTTACCTTGGTCTTACATATTGCCAAGTTGGGGTTCAGAAAATGGTGAAGTGAGGCAAGACTAACCCTTTGAAGATTAACGAAAAAAAATGACAAATATGAAAATAAAGAAGTGAGTCATTGAAAAGGCAAAGTTATGAATGGTTGTTATCAAAAGGTAAGTTATGAAAGGTTGTGACACTTGCAAAAGACAAAAATGGTGAATGGTTGTGATTTTTTTTTAAATGAAAATTGTGAAAAGTTTTGACTCTTTCTAAGAGTAAATATGATGAAGAGATGTGACTCTCCCCCACATTAGAATATACAAAAGAGAGAAGGTTTCATTTTAGTACATTGATATGAAATGTGGGGTATAATATATTATTCACAAAGACAACAATGAAATGTGGTGACTCAATTTTTTTTGTTAACTCAGAGGTATTCATGTGACCCAACCTAGTACCTAACCTGTCTTACCTTGGTTTACATATTGCCAAGTTAGGGTTCATGAATAGGTGAGCGAGGCTAGACTAGCTCTATAAAAATTAATGGAAGATAAAAACAAAATATTAAAAAATATAAGGAAGTGACTATTTCAAATATTAAAGTTATGAAAGATTGTGGCAATTTTAAAAAGTTGTAATGATTGCAAAATGTAAATATGATGAAAATGTGTGACTCTCCCCCACATTGGAAGATATAAATGGGAGATGGTTTCAATTTAGGAGGACATTCAAATGAAATCAATGTGGGGTATAATATATTATTCACAAAGGCAACAATGAAAAGTGGTAAGTCATTTTTTTATTTTTGTTAACTTAGAGGTATCCCTGTGACTCAGTCTAGTTCCCAACATGTCTTACCTTGGTCTTATATATTGCCAATCTAGGTTTTAGTTATTGGTGAGTTGAGGCATGACTAACCCTCTAAGTACTAATGCAAGAAAAAAATGAATAAGAAGAAAATAAGAAAGTGACACTTCAAAAAATAAAAGTAATGAAAGATTTGGACGCTTGTAAAAAATTAAAATTGTGACATTTTTGAAAGGTGGTAATTGTGAAAGGTTGTAATGATTGTAAAAGAAAAACATGATGAAGATGTGTGATTCTCCCACACATTGGAAGATATAAATGGATAAGGTTTCAATCTAAGAAGACATTAAAATGAAATCAATGTGGGGTATAATATATTATTCAAAAATGTAAAAATAAAAAGTAGTGATTCAATTTTTTTTGTTAACTTGGAGGTATCCCCGTGACTTAGCACAGTGATTAACTTACCTTACCTTGGTCTTACATATTGCCAAGTTGGAGTTCAGAAAATGGTGAACTAAGTCAAGACTAGCCATCTAAAAATTAACAAAAAAAATGAATAATAAGAAAATAAGAAAGTGAGTTATTTAAAAGGTAAAGTTATGAATGCTTGTAACACTCGCAATAGAATAAGAAGAAAATAAGAAAGTGATTCATTTAAAAGGTAAAGCTATGAAAGGTTGTGACACTTGCAAAGGACAAAAATAGTGAAGGGTTCTAATTTCTTTTGAAAAGTGACAATTGTGAAAGATTTTGACTCTTTCTAAGAGCGGATATGATGAAGAGATGTGACTCTCCCCCATATTATAATATACAAAACATAGAAGGTTTCATTTTAGTACATTGATATGAAATGTGGGGTATAATATATTATTCACAAAAGAAACAATGAAATTTGGCGACTCAATTTTTTTTGTGCTAACTCAGAAGTATTCTTGTGACTCAGCCCAGTGCCTAACCTGTCTTACTTTGGTCTTACATATTGTCAAGTTGGAGTTCATGAAGGGGTGAGTGAGACAAGATTAGCTCTAAAATAATTAATGAAAGATTAAAAAAATAATAATCTTAAAAAATATAAATAAGTGACTTTTTCAAAAGTCAAAGTTATTAAAGATTGTGATAGTTGTAAATGAAAAAAATGGTGAAAATTTGTGACATTTTCAAAATGTGGCAATTGTGAAAGGTTGTAATGATTGTACATTGCAAATATGATGAGGAGGTGTAACTCTCCCCCACATTGGAAGATATAAATGGGAGAAGTTTTCAATTTATAAAGATATTCAAATGAAATCAATGTGGGGTATAATATATTATTCACTAAGCTAACAATGAAAAGTGGTAAGTTACTTTTTTATTTTTATTAACTTAGAGGTATCATTGTGACTTAGTCTAGTGCCTAACCTGTCTTACCTTGGTCTTATATATTCTCAAGTTAAGTTTTAGTTATGGGTGGGTTGAGGCATGACTAGCCCTCTAAGTACTAATGTAAGAGAAAAATGAACAATAAAAAAATAATGAAGTGACTCCTTTAAAAGGAAAAATTATAAAAGGTTGTGACACTCGTAAAAGATAAAAATTGTGACATTTTTAAAAAGGTGGTAATTGTGAAATGTTGTAATGATTGCTAAAGGAAAACATGATAAATAAGTATGATTCTCGCCCACATTGAAAAATATAAATGGATAAGGTTTCAATTTAAGGGGACATTCAAATGAAATCAATGTGGGGTATAATATATTATTAAAAAATGCAACAATAAAAAGTAGTGACTCAATTTTTTTTGTTAGCTTAGAGGTATTCTCGTGACTCAGCACATTGTTCAACTTACCTTACCTTGGTCTTACATATTGCCAAGTTGGGGTTCAAAAAATGGGGAACTAAGGCAAAACTAGCCCTCTAAAGATTAACAAAAAGAAGAATAATAAGAAAATAATGAAGTGAGTCATTTAAAAGGTAAAGTTATGAATGCTTATAACACTGACAACATAATAAGAAGAAAATAGAGAAGTGAGTCATTGAAAAGGTAAATTTATGAAAATTTATGACACTCAGAAAGGACAAAAATGGTGAAAGGTTCTGATTCTTTTGAAAAGTGACAATTGTGAAAGGTTGTAATGATTGCAAATTACAAATATGATGAGGAGGTGTAACTCTCCTTCACATTGGAAGATATAAATGGGAGAAGATTTTAATTTATGAGGACATTCAAATGAAATCAATATGGGGTATAATATATTATTTACAAAGGCAACAATGAAAAATGGTAAGTCAATTTTTTATTTTTGTTAACTTAGAAGTATCTTTATGACTCAATCTAGTGTTCAATTTATCTTGCCTTACTCTTATATATTGTCAAGGTTTTTTTTATGGGTGAGTTGAAGCATGACTAGCCCTCTAAATACTAATGCAAGAGAAAAGTTAATAAGAAAAAATTAAGGAAGTGACTCTTTCAAAAGGCAAAGTTATGAAAGGTTGCGACACTCGTAAAAGATAAAAATTGTGACATTTTTTAAGATGGTAATTGTAAAAGATTGTAATGATTGAAAAATGAAAACATGATGATGATGTGTGATTCTTTCCCACATTAGAAGATATAAATGGATAAAGTGTCAATTTAAGTTGACATTCAAATGAAATCAATGTGGGGTATAATATATTATTAAAAAATACAACAATAAAAAGTAAGGACTCAATTTTTTTTTGTTAACTCGAAGGTATCCTTGTGACTCATTACAGTGCTCAACTTACCTTACCTTGGTCTTACATATTGCCAAGTTGGGGTTCAGAAAATGGTGAATTGAGGCAAGACTATCCCTCTAAAGATTAACAAAAATAAATAAATAATAGGAAAATAAGGAAGTGAGTCAGTTAAAAGGCAAAGTTATTAATGCTTGTAACACTCGCAATGGAATAAGAAGAAAATAAAGAAGTGAGCCATTCAAAAGATATAGTTATGAAAGTTTGTGACACTCGCAAAGGACAAAAATGGTGAAAAGTTATGATTATTTTTTAAAATGACAATTGTGAAAGGTTTTGACTCTTTCTAAGAGCAGATATGTTGAAGAGATGTGACTCTCCCCCCATATTAAAATATATAAAAGAGAGAACGTTTCATTTTAGTACATTTATATGAAATGTGGGGTATAATATATTACTCACAAAGGCAACAATGAAATATGGTTACTCAATTTTTTTTGTTAACTCGGAGGTATTCATGTGACTCAGCCTAGTGCCTAACCTACCTTATATTGGTCTTATATATTGCCAAGTTGGGTTCATGAAGGGGTGAGTGAGGCAAGACTAGCTCTATAATAATTAATGGAAGATAAAAAATAATAATAATGTTGAAAAATATAAGTGACTCTTTCAAAAGTCAAAGTTATGAAAGATTGTGACACTTGCAAATGACAAATGATGAAAATTTGTGACATTTTCTAAAGGTGGCAATTGTGAAAGGTTGTAATGATTGCAAAATGTAAATATGATGAAGAGGTGTGACTCTCCCACACATTGGAAGATATAAATGGAAGATGGTTTCAATTTAGAAGGTCATTCAAATGAAAACAATGTGAGGTATAATATAATATTCACAAAGGCAACGATGAAAAATGGTAAGTCAAATTTTTATTTTTGTTAACTTAGAGGTATCTTTGTGACTCAGTCTAGTGCCCAATCTATCTTACCTTAGTTTTTTATATTGTCAAGTTAGGTTTTAGTTGTGGGTGAGTTGAGGCATGACTCGCCCTCTAAGTACTAATACAAGAGGAAAATAAATTAGAAGAAAATAAGGAAGTGACTTTTTCAAAAAGCAAAGTTATGAAAGGTTATGATGCTCGTAAAATATAAAAATTGTGACATTTTTATGGGTGGTAATTGTGAACGGTTATAATGATTGCAAAATAAAAACATGATGAAGATGTGTGATTCTCCCCCACATTGAAAAATATAAATGGATAAAGTTTCAATTTAAGGGGACATTCAAATGAAATCAATGTGGAGTGTAATATATTATTTAAAAATGCAACAACGAAAAGTAGTGACTCAATTTTTTTTGTTAATTCAGAGGTATCCCCATGACTCAACACAGTGCTCAACTTACCTTACCTTGGTCTTACAAGTTGGGGTTCAGAAAATGGTGAACTAAGGCAAGACTAGCCCTTTAAAGATTAACGAAAAAAAATAAAATAAATAAAGAAGTGAGTCATTTAAAAGATAAAGTTATGAATGTTTGTAACACTCCCAACGGAATAAGAAAAAAATAAAGAAGTGAGTCATTCAAAAAGTAAAGTTATAAAATTTTGTGACACTCGCAAAGGACAAAGATGGTGAAGGGTTGTGATTCTTTTGAAAATGATAATTGTGAAAGGTTTTGACTCTTTCTAAGAGAGGATATGATGATGAGATGTGACTCTCCCCCACATTAGAATATACAAAAGAGATAAAGTTTCATTTTAGTACATTGATATGAAATGTGGGGTATAATATATTATTGACAAAGACAACAATGAAATGTGGTGACTCAAATTTTTTTTGTTAACTCAGAGGTATTCATGTGACTCAGCCTAGTGTCTAACCTGCCATACCTTGGTCTTATATATTGCCAAGTTGGGGTTCATGAAGGGGTGAGTGAGGCAAGACTAGCTCTAAAAGAATTAATGAAATATTAAAAATAATAATAATTTTGAAAAATATAAGTGACTCTTTCAAAAGTCAAAGTTATGAAAGATTGTGACACTTGCAAATGACAAAAATAGAGAAAATTTGTGACATTTTTAAAAGGTGGCAACTGTGAAAAGTTGTAATGATTGCAAAATGCAAATATGATGAAAATGTGTAACTCTCCCCACATTGGAAGATATAAATGGGAGATGGTTTCAATTTAGGAGGTCGTTTAAATGAAATCAATGTAGGGTATAATATAATATTCACAAAGGCAACAATGAAAAGTGGTAAGTCAATTTTTTTATTTTTGTTAACTTAGAGGTATCCTTGTGACTCAGTCTAGTGTCCAACCTGTCTTACCTTGGTCTTATATGTTTCCAAGTTAGGTTTTAGTTATGGGTGAGTTGAGGCATGACTTACCCTCTAAGTGCTAATACAAGAGAAAAATAAATAAGAAGAAAATAAGGAACTGAATCCTTTAAAAGGTAAAGTTATGAAAAGTTACAAAGCTCGTAAAATATAAAAATTGTGACATTTTTTATGGGTGGTAATTGTGAAAGGTTGTAATGATTACAAAATGAAAACATGATGAAGATGTGTGATTCTCCCTTACATTGGAAGATATAAATGGATAAGGTTTCAATTTAAGGGGACATTCAAATGAAATCAATGTGGGTTATAATATATTATTTAAAAATGCAACAACAAAAAGTAGTGACTCAATTTTTTTTGTTAACTCAGAGGTATCCCCGTGACTCAGAGCAGTGCTCAACTTACCTTACCTTGGTCTTACATATTGCCAAGTTGGGGTTCAGAAAATGGTGAACTGAAGCAAGACTAGCCCTCTAGAGATTAACGAAAAAAAATAAAAAAATAAGGAAGTGAGTCATTTAAAAGGTAAAGTTATGAATGTTTGTAACACTCCCAACGGAATAAGAAGAAAATAAAGAAGTGAGTCATTCAAAAGGTAAAGTTATGAAAGTTTGTGACACTCGCAAAAAACAAAAATGGTGAAGGGTTGTGATTCTTTTGAAAAATGATAATTGTGAAAGGTTTTGACTCTTTTTAAGAGTGGATATGATGAAGAGATCTGACTCTCCCCCACGTTAGAATATACAAAAGAGAAAAGGTTTAATTTTAGTACATTGATATGAAATGTGGGGTATAATATATTATTCACAAAGGCAACAATGAAATGTGACGACTCAATTTTTTTTGTTAACTCAGAAGTATTCATGTGACTCAGCCTAGTGTCTAACATGCCTTACCTTGGTCTTATATATTATCAAGTTGGGGTTCATGAAGGGGTGAGTGAGGCAAGCCTAGCTCTAAAAGAATTAATGGAAGATAAAAAAATAATAATTTTGAAAAATATAAGTGACTCTTTCAAAAGTCAAAGTCATGAAAGATTGTGACATTTGCAAATAACAAAAAAAGTGAAAATTTGTGACATTTTCAAATGGTGGCAACTGTGAAAGGTTGTAATGATTGCAAAATGCAAATATGATGAAGAGGTGTAACTCTCCCCACATTGGAAGATATACATGGGAGATGGTTTCAATTTAGGAGGTCATTTAAATGAAATCAATGTGGGGTATAATATAATATTCACAAAGGCAACAATGAAAAGTGGTAAGTCAATTTTTTTATTTTTGTTAACTTAGAGGTATCCTTGTGACTCAGTCTAGTGCCCAACCTATCTTACCTTGGTCTTATATATTTCTAAGTTAGGCTTTAGTTATGGGTGAGTTGAGGCATCACTAGCCCTCTAAGTACTAATGCAAGAAAAAAATGAATAAGAAGAGAATAAAGAAGTGACTCTTTCAAAATGCAAACTTATGAAAGGTTGTGTCGCTTGTAAAAAAGTTAAAATTGTGACATTTTTGAAGGGTGGTAATTGTGAAATGTTGAAATGATTGCCAAAGGAAAACATGATGAGGATGTGTGATTCTCCCCCACATTAGAAGATATAAAGGGATAAGGTTTCAATTTAAAGGGACATTCAAATAAAATAATGATGTAGGAGCATCTCGGGTCCTTGGCAATCTTGTGTCATCAAAAATAATTTGGATTTTATTTATGTTGCTTGGTTCCTACTTTGACTGAATTGGTCGGTTTCCTTTGGTTACTGAGTGTGGTCAGTTATCTCCTAGGCGGTTGGTTGTTTCACTAGCGATTGGTGTTGCTTGTCTGCTGGTCAGTTATCTTGCTCACTGACGGGTTTAGTTTTAGTTTATATTGTAGCCGACTTGTGCATTTATATTGGATTGTAGATTTAATGTTGATATCCATCATTGGGAAGCATGTGGTCCTAAATCTGACCATTTCTTTCATTTATTGTAGATTTGAAGGCCAACTCAGCTCAGTAGCTTCTTGTATAAATGTAGTTGTTTGGTTGTAGTTTAAGGAGGCAGTTCGAGGAGAGTTTTTGATAGGAATTTTAGTAGATAGAATTAGAGGTTTTGATAGATCCTCACATGTTTGAGGACTTCTAATTTCATTGTAGTATTTGGCCCTAACCAGGAAGGCCTTACAACCTAGCATGTATGGTTCTATTGGATGAAAATATATGAATGATCTTGCATTCTCTCTCTCATTGTTGTGTTTTTTTGCCTCCGCATGTGTTGAGTAGGCTTGGATCATTAGGGTGTGCCATTTTTTGGCCCCTCTTACATCCCTACCTTGCATCAAGTGGTATCAAAGTGACGTGAGATCTTGATCTAGGTCTCTGGATCTAGGTTTGTAGGTTCCTCTTGAAGCCCTAGTTGAATGTTGTGGGGTAGCAGATTGCAATCTGACCTGTAATTGTAGAGGGTTGTCAAGATGGTTCATGGGAGGTGACATGTAGATCTAGGTTTGGAAAATATGCTAAGGCAGATTGCTGCTAGGTTAGAAGTTGTTGAAACAGCCCAAAGAAGAGGCACACATCTTGAAGATGTTAGTGATGATGAAGTTGAGGAAGAACAGGCGATTGCAGAACCTGCACCTATTATGGATCAAGGTGAAGAAATATTTTTGATAGCTTTGACAAGTCTGAAGTCAACACCACATTTCCATCCTCCTGAGTATGGTGGAAAGCTAGATTCTGATGAATTGGTGGACTGGATCACCGAGATGGAAAAGTACTTTGACTATGAAAACATTCCTCGAGACAAGAAGGTGAAGATTGCAAGCACAAAGTTGAAAAGTCATGCATCCTTATGGTGAGAACATCTACAATTGGATTGGAAGAGGAAAGGCAAAGAAAAGATCAAGGTATGGAATAAAATGATGAACAAATTGAAAGGAAATTTCTTACCTTGTGATTATCAGATTAACCTAGTTTGGAGAATGCAAAGTTTGAGGTAGAAAGATAGCTCAGTAAAGGAGTATACTGAGGAATTCTATAGATTAGAAATCAGATTTGGACATGATGAAGATGATGTGGAAAGAATTGGTAGATAACTTAATGGTTTGAGAGTTTCCATCCAAGAGGAAATTAGTATGGTCAAGTTGGAGAACATTGAAGAGGCTTATCAATTTGCATTGAAGGCTGAGGAGAAATTGAACAAGAGACATGAGAAAAGGTAAAGAGGTCAAGGTGGTAGATTCCCTAGAGGAAGAGGTGATCTAAAGGTGAAAATGGTAGATCTGAACTAGAAAAGACAAATCAAGACAAAGGCAAGACCAAGTGGAAAGGTGAAAGTTCATCTAGAGGTAGAGGTAGTAACTACCGAGGTGGCTATGGCAGAGGAAGTTTCTAAGGAACTAGTTAGAATTGTGGAGAAGGACATAAATCTTTAGAATGTACACATGCTAGTAAGAAGGCTGGTACCAGTAGAAATGCTTTGGTGCAAGAAGTGTCACCGAATGAACCTGAGAAAGAAAATAACTTGATGGTAAGGAGAGCACTGTGGAATGAAAGTAAAAAGGAAGATATGATAAGGAAAAGTTTTTTCAAGACCAGATGTAGAGTTTGTGATAAAGTTTGAAAGGTAATCATTGATAGTGGTAGCTCAGAGAATTTGGCATCTGAGGAGATGGTCACAAAATTTTAGTTGGAAAGGTTGGTACATCCAAAGCCCTATCAAATTTCATGGATCAAAGATGAGCATACACTCCTGGTAAGTGAACAATGTTATGTGAATTTGAAGATTGGAAAGTACTATGATAAGGTGTTATGTGATATCATGCCTATGGATTGTTGTCATATTTTGTTGGGTAGACCTTGGAAATATGATAGACATGCTATATATAATGGGATATTGCATAACTATACTATTGTGGCTGATGGAAAGAAATAAATATTGTTACCATTGGTGGAAGAACCTGTTAGTAATGTTTGCACATCTGTGAAATTTTTTTTGATGGAGGGAAGAAAGTTTGTTAACTCTTTGAAGAAGAATGATGTATGTTTTGTTGTGATCCCTAACAAACCGAGTAAAAAAATAGAGGATAATGTCCCTGAGGAGATTGGTAAGTTACTCACCGAGTATAGTGACATCATTTCTAATAATGTACTTGATGGTTTGCCACTGAAAAGAAGCATTGATCATTGTATGGATCTAATCCCTAGAGCTATTTTACTGAATAAGGCACCTCATCGGTTGACACCTACCAAGAATCAGGAATTGAACCAATAGATTTAAGAGTTACTGGAGAAAGGTTTGATTAGAGAAAGTTTGAGTCCTTGTGCAGTACCTTCTATGTTGGCACCAAAAAAGAATGGAGAATGGAGAATGTGTACTAATTCCAGAGCAATCAATAAGATAACAATGAATTATAGGTTTCCTATATCGAGAATGGATGACATAATGGACAGTTTGACTAGAGCAAAGTATTTCAACAAAATTGGTTTGGAAAGTCAGTATCATCATATCAGAATCAAAGGAAGGTGATGAATGGAAGACTTCTTTCAAGATAAAATAAGGTTTGTATGAGTGGTTGGTTATGCCCTTTGGTTTAACTAATGCACCGAGTAATTTTCTGAGGCTAATGAATGAAGTTTTGAAGAAATTCTTGGGTAAGTTTGTGATTGTATATCTTGATGACATTTTGATATTCAGTAAGACCAGAGAAGAACATTTGTTGCATGTTAGACAAGTTTTGTAGAGATTGAAAGAGGAAAAGTTGTTGATAAATCTGAAAAAGTGTTCATTCATGAAAGAGGAGATTGTGTATTTGGGATTTGTTATTTCAGCTAATGGTTTGAAGATGGATCCTGAAAAGGTTAAAGCTATTTTGAATTGGCCTACACCTATGAATGCTAGTGAGGTAAGATCATTTCATGGTTTGGCAATTTTTTACCAAAACTTCATAAGGAATTTCAATTCAATTTGTAATGCTATGACTGAAACTATGAGAGGAGACAAAAGAGAATTCAAGTGGACACATGGAGCTAGCAAAAGTTTTGAGACTCTGAATCAGATTGTTGAATTACCTATTTTGGCATTACCTGATTTCAGTAAAGTATTTCAAGTGGAATGTGATGCAAGTGGAAGTACAACTGGATCAGTGTTGAGTAAAGAAGGTAAACTTGTTGCTTTTTTTAGTGAAAAGTTAAATGATACTAGAAGGAAATATTATGTGTATGATCAAGAATTCTATGCTATTGTTCAAGCACTGAAAAAATGGAGACATTATTTGATACCGAGTGAATTTGTGTTGTATACTGATCATAAGGCTTTACAATATTTGGGTAGTCAGAATAAGTTGAATTAGAGACATATGAAATGGGTTGAGTATTTGCAGAGTTACACATTTGTGATAACACATAAAAGTGGAGTCACTAACTGAGTTGTTGATGCATTGAGTAGAAGAAGATCTTTGATGACCGAAATGAAAATTGAAGTTCTTGGTTTTGATGAGATGAGAGATTCTTATGAGTTTGACCCTGATTTTTCTGAGCCATGAAGAAAGTATAGAGCACCTATTCAAGATCAACAAGATACTAAATGGGATGAATATTTTATTCAAGAAGGTATGTTGTTTAAAGGTATTCAGTTGTGTATACAAAGAGGAGTAATGAGATCTAATTTCATAAAGGAGAAACATAGTAGTGGTTTGGCTCGACATTTTGGTATTGATAAAACATGGAATTTGCTTAAGGAGAAGTACTATGGCCGCAGTTGTATAAAGATATTCAAAAATTTGTTAAAAGTTATGGAATTTGTCGAGTTGCAAAAGGAGTAAGTTAGAATACTAGATTGTATACAGTGATTGTTGTTCTTGAGAAACCTTGGATTGTCATCAGTATGGATTTTTTTCTTGGCTTACCGAAGACAGTAAGAGGTAATGATTCTATATTTGTTTTTGTGAATAGATTTTCAAAGATGGCACATTTTATACCTTGTAGAAAGACATCAGATGCAGTACATGTAGCAGATCTTTTCTTTAAGGAGATTGTCAGATTGCATGGATTATCAAGGAGTATTATCTTTGACCAAGATAGTAAATTTGTTGGTTACTTTTGGAAAACCCTTTGGAAGAAAATTGGCACTGAGTTGAAATATAGTTCTACATTTCACCCACAAACCGATGGACAGACTAAAGTTGTGAACAGAAGTTTGGGAAATCTTTTGAGATGTTTAGTTGGAGACACGCCGAGTAATTAGGATTCTGTGTTGGCACAAGAAAAGTTTGCATACAATAATTCAATGAATAGGAGTACTAGAAAGACACCATTTGAAATTGTGAATGGCACACAACTGAGAGGAATATCTGATTTGAGAGACATTGCTGATGAGAATAAGAAAAGTTTTGAAGGAGTAAAATTTTTTGAGTACATGAAGATGTTAGAATAACTGAGAGGGGGAGTGAATCAGTTATCCAGTGTCCCAATACAAAATGTATAATTCAAAACAATTTCTTCACTTTCTACTCATCGGTAAGCAATAATAACTCTCACTATTTGTGCTTTTACCAATTACCAGTCTAATACTAAACTATTTACCGATCAAATCTACCATGTAACATGCAAAGTATGCTAACAAAAAAACATCACAATCAACACATAACATGAAATATTTAATGTGGAAACCATGTAAAGGGAAAAACCACCTGGGACTGGCAACCCAAAATTGTTCACTCTTCTGAAGTGAGGTTGGTTAAGACCCAACCGTGTTAAAGGTTACAAACACACTGTCAGGTGTGACCTTGTTAGAGGATTTTAGACTAGAAGTTATCATCCAACCAGCATTCACTATGGGTTGATAGGATAACAATGTTCATTCTATGAATGATACATCATAAGACTTTTAGAGTCCACTCGATTAAGAGATTTGAACTGTATACAATGGTTAAATATGTAACAATAAAATGACCTACCTTAATAGAACTTCTATTGCAGATTACAGATCAATATTTAGTCCATACAAATCCTTCTGATCAATATTTCACTTCAATTTCAATACTATATCAACTTACTGTCTATTGGTAATAGCTCTTTGTAGCTCAGTAAATATTCTGCAGCTTGGTTCTCACTAACCAGTATGATCAGAATGCATGAAAGCTTGTTCACACAAAATTCCTGCAACTTCTTCTTCTCGGCTTCTTACTAAAGAAATTTTGTTATCTTATATAGATGAGTAAATCATTTTCTCCTCCACCATCAAATTTTGTCACTTAATTAGATTCATAGATTTTTCCACTTAAAATTTTCTCGGTACTTGTGTCAATAACACATTTCAATCTTCTCTGTTAGATCTTCTTTGAATTTTGTCAACCGTTAATCTGCATAACAAACATTATCTGTTACCTTGATGTTATACTTTTGCTAGCTCAGCATTCCTATCAGCTTAAACTAATCATTTAATTCATTTTGTTCTGCTCGGTTAACAAAGAATGTGTTGGTGAACACTGCTCAATTAATATTGTGGTCGGTATACACTACACTCCATTGGTGTATACTAAAAATGCTTCATTTACCGACAGCATTGCTTTGTGTCTTTCAGCTGTATACTTCATTATAGATGAATGCAACATAATAAAGTCAATATCATCAAGTCATAGACTCATCAATAAGTTACTCAATGTGTTCCTTATCCTCATCTGTCATGTACATCTTTCCTCATGTAGAATTCTTTGTTCTTCATCTCTTTTCCACTTTTCTTCAGATGTCTCGGTGTAGTAACTTACAAGATAAGTGTTGTCAAACTAGTTGACATCAATGACAACATAATACTGATTTAATCATATTACATATCTAATCAGCAACTTCTCAGTGATCTTGCAATCACAAATCCTTCAATCAAATTCCAAATCAGTTGTAGTCCAACAGAAGACATTGCATAAAGATGTGAAGCTGAAGCTAGAAGACAGTATAAAAAAAAAAAAGATAGAGCTGATAAAGAAAGAAGACATAAAGCTTTTCATGTTGGTGATGAAGTGATGGTTCATTTGAAGAAAGGTCGATTTCCTGTTGGAACATATGGGAAGCTGAAGATGAAGAAGTTTTGACCTTGCAAGATTTTGAAAAAATTTGATAGTGGAAATGCATATAAAATTGGGTTACTTGATGACATGGACATATCATCGATTTTCAACATTGTTGATTTGTATGAGTATCATGAAGAAAAAAATGAGTAAGTTGAATAGATTTTGAAGGAAAGAGTTGGAAAGAGTACAAGAGGAAAATAGTATATGGAATATCTGGTAAAGTGGAAGAATAGACCGATGGAAGATAGCTCATAGATTTCACAGTCTGATTTTGATGCAGCTTAGACTAGACCTACCAAATGATTCAGAGAATCATTTTGAAATAACCCCAAGTGTATGATGTAGGAGCATCTCAGGTCCTTGGCAATCCTATGTCACCAAAAACAATTTGGAGTTTGTTTGTGTTGCTTAGTTCATTCTTTGACTGAATTGGTCGGTAGTTGGCCAGTTTCCTTTGGTTACCAAGTGTGGTCAGTTATCTCCTAGATGGTCAATTGTTTCACTAGCACTTAGCGTTGCTTGTCTGTTGCTCGGTTATCTTGCTCACCGATGGGTTTAGTTTTAGTTTCTGTTGTGGCTGACTTGTGCATTTATATTGGATCATAGATTTAATGTTGATATTTATCATTAGGGAGTGTGTGGTCCCAGATCTAACCATTTCTTTTTGTTGATTTTGGATCTGAAGGCTGACTCAGTTCGGTAGCTTCTTGTATAAATGTAGTTGTTTGGTTTTAGTTTAGGGAGGCAGTTCAAGGAGAGTTTTTGATAGGAGTTTTAGTAGAAGATAGAATTAGAGGTTTTGATAGATCCTCACATGTTTGAAGACTTCTGAATTCATTGTAATATCTAGCCCTAACTAGGAATGCCTTACAGCCTGGCATGTATGGTTCTATTGGATGAAAATATATGAATGATCTTGCATTCTCTCTCTCACTATTGTGTTTTTTTGCTTCCGCATGTGTTCAGCAGGCTTGGATCATTAGGGTGTGCCATTGTTTGGCCCCTCTTGCATCCCTGCCCTTGCGTCAATCAATGTGGGGTATAATATATTATTAAAAAATGCAACAATGAAAAGTAGTGACTTAATTTTTTTTGTTAACTCATAGGTATCCCTTTGATTCAACACAATGTTCAATTTACCTTACCTTGATCTTACATATTTCCAAGTTGGGGTTCGTTAAATGGTGAACTGAGGCAAGACTAGCCCTCTAAAGATTAATGAAAAATAAATAAATAATAAGAAAATAAGGAAGTGAGTTATTTAAAAGGTAAAGTTATGAATGCTTGTAATACTCACAAAGGACAAAAATGGTGAAGGGTTGTGGCTCTTTTGAAGATGTGCAATTGTGAAAGATTTTAACTTTTTCTAAGAGTAGATATGATGAAGAGATGTGACTCTCCCCACATTGGAAGATACAAAAGAGAGAAGGTTTCATTTTAGGACATTCATATGAAATGTGAATTATAATATATTATTCACAAAGGCAACAATGAAATGTAGAGACTGAATTTATTTTTTTGTTAACTCAAAAGTATTCTCATGACTCAACCCAGTGCCCAACCTGTCTTACTTTGGTCTTACATATTTGCAACATGGGGTTGAGGAGTGGTGAGTGAGGCAATGCTAAATCTCTAAAAATTAATGGAAGAATTTTTTTTTGAAGAAAATAAGGAAGTAACTACTTAAAAATTCAAAATTATGAAAGGTTGTGACACTCATAAATGACAAAAATGGTGAAAATTTGTGACTCTTTCTAAGGGTGGAAATTGTAAAGGTTGTAATGATTGTAAAATGCAAACATGATGAAGAGGTGTGACTCTCCCCCACATTGGAAGATATAAAGGAAGAAGGTTTCAATTTAGGAGGATATTTAATTAAAATCAATGTGGGGTATAATATATTATTTACAAATGCAACAATGAAAAGTGGTAAGTCAATTCTTTATTTTTATTAACTTATAGATATCATCATGACTCAGTCTAGTGCCTAACCTGTCTTACCTTGGTCTTACAAATTTCTAAGTTGGGGTTAAGTAAGGAGTGAGTTAAGGCATGACTATCCCTCTAAGGACTAATGGAAGATATAAATGAATAAGAACAAAATAAGGAAGAGACCCTTTCAAAAAGAAAAATTATGAAATATTGTGACGCTCGTAAAATACAAAAATTGTGATGCTTTCGAATGGTGGTACTTGTGAAAGGTTGTTATGATTGTAAAAAACAAACATCATGAAGATGCGGGACTCTCCCTCACATTAGAAGATATAAAAGAGAGAAGGTTTCAATTTAGGAGGACATTCAAATGAAATCAATGTGAGGTATAATATATTATTAAAAAATGCAACAATGAAAAATAGTGACTCAATTTATTTTATTGTTAACTCAGAGATGTCATTGTGACTCGGCCTAGTGCTCAACTTACATTACCTTGGTCTTACATATTGTCAAATTGTGGTTCAAGAAGGGGTGAGCTAAGACAATACTATCCCTCTAAAGATTAATGGAAAATAAATAAGAAATAAGAAGAAAATAAGGAAGTGAGTCATTCAAAAGGTAAAGTTATGAAATGTTGTGACACTCGCAAAATACAAAAATGGTGAAAGGTTGTGACTCTTTTGAAAAGTGGCTATTGTGAAAGTTTTTTACTCTTTCTAAGAGCATATATGATGAAGAGATGTGACTATCCCCCACATTGGAATATACAAAAGAGAGAAGGACATTGATATGAAATGTGATGTATAATATATTATTCACAAATGCAACAATGAAATGTGGTGACATAATTTTTTTTTTTGTTAACTTAGAGGTATTTATGTGACTCAACCCATTGTCCAACCTGTCTTACATTGGTCTTACATATTTCCAAGTTGGGTTTCATGAAGGGGTGAGTGAGTCAAGACTAGCTCTCTAAGAATTAATAATTTATTTATTTTTAAAATGAAAAATATAAAGAAGTGACTCCTTGAAAAGTCAAAATTATGAAAGGTTGTGACACTTGCAAAGGACAAAAATGGTAAAAATTTGTGACTCTTTCGAAGGGTGGAAATTGTGAAAATTTGAAATGATTGCAAAAGGCAAACATGTTAAAGAGGTGTGACTCTCCGCCACATTAAAAGATATAAATGGGAGAAGGTTTCAATTTAGAAGGACATTCAAATGAAATCAATGTGGGGTATAATATATTATTCACAAAGGCAACAATGAAAAGTGGTAAATCAATTATTTATTTTTGTTAACTTAAAGGTATCCTCATGACTCAGTCTAGTGTCTAACCTGTCTTACCTTGGTCTTACATATTTCTAAGTTACGAGTGAATTGAGGCATGACTAGTTCTCTAAGGACTAGTGCAAGAGAAAAATGAATAAGAAGAAAATAAGGAAGTGACTCTTTCAAAAGACAAAGTTATGAAAAATGTTGTGACGCTTGTAAAAGACAAAAAATGTGACACTTTCAAATGGTGGTAATTGTAAAAAGTTGTAATAATTGCAAAAATCAAACATAATGAAGATGTGTGACTCTCTGTCGCATTGGAAGATATAAAAGGGAGAAGGTTTCAATTTAGGTGGACATTCAAGTGAAATAAATGTGAGGTATAATATATTATTAAAAAATGCAACAATGAAAAGTAGTGACTCAATTCTTTTTTTTTGTTAACTTAGAGATATCCCCGTGACTCAGCCTAGTGCTCAACCTACCTTACCTTGGTCTTACATATTGCCAAGTTAGGGCTCAAGAAATGGTGAGTTGAGGCAAGACTAGCCTTCTAAAGATTAATCAAAAAGAAAAATGAATAAGAAGAAAAGAAGGAAGAGTCATTCAAAAGATAAAGTTATGAAAGTTTGTACTCGCATAGGACAAAAATGGTGAACGGTTGTGATTCTTTTGAAGAATTGCAATTGTGAAAGGTTTTGACTCTTTTTAAGAGTAGATATGATGAAGGGATGTGACTCTCCCCCACATTGAAATATACAAAAGATAGAAGGTTTAATTTAAGGAGGATATTGATATGAAATATGGTGAAAGTTATGAAAGGTTATCGTACTTGCAAATAAAAAAAATGGTACAATTTTTTTACTTTTTCAAAAGGTGGAAATTGTGAGAGGTTGTAATGATTGCAAAATGAAAACATGATGAAGAGGTGTGACTCTCCCCCATATTGGAAGATATAAATGGGAGAAGGTTTCAATTTATGAAGATATTCATGTGAAATCAATGTGAGGTATAATATATTATTCACAAAAGAAACAATGAAAAGTGGTAAGTCAATTTTTTATTTTTGTTAACTTAGAGGTATCCTTGTGACTCAATCTAGTGCCCAACATTTCTTACCTTGGTCTTACATATTGTCAAGTTAGGTTTTAGTTATGAGTGAGTTGAGGCATGACTAGCCCTCTAAGAACTAATGCAAGAGAAAAATGAATAAGAAGAAAATAAGGAAGTGACTCCTTCAAAAAGTAAAGTTATGAAAGGTTGTGACACTCATAAAAGACAAAAATTATGACATTTTTCAAGGGTGGTAATTGTGAAAGGTTGTAATGACTACAAAAGGAAAACATGATGAAGATGTGTGATTCTCCCCCACATTGGAAGATATAAAGGGGAGAAGGTTTCAATTTATGGAGACATTCAAATGAAATCAATGTGGGGTATAATATACTATGAAAAATATAACAATAAAAAGTAGTGACTCAATTTTTTTTGTTAACTCGGAGGTATCTTTGTGACTTAACCCAATGCTCAACCTACCTTACCTTGGTCTTACATATTGTCAAGTTGGAGTTCAAAAAATAGTGTACTGGGGCAAGACTAGTCCTCTAAAGATTAATGGAAAAAAAGAACAAGAAGAAAATATAGAAGTGAGTCATTTAAAAGGTAAAGTTATGAAAAGTTGTAACACTCACAAATGACAAAAATGGTGAAGGGTTGTGGCTCTTTTGAAGAGTGGCAATTGTGAAATGTTTTAAATTTTTATAAGAGAAGATATGATGAAGAGATGTGACTCTCCCCTACATTGGAAGATACAAAGGATAGAAGGTTTAATTTTAGGAGGACATTGATATGAAATATGAGGTATAATATCACTGAATCTACTTTCTTTGTCTTGATTCCAGTCTGGGTTAGGTTCCCTAGCCTCTATCTTGAATACTGGCACGAGGAAGTTCTAGGTGGTCTGGCTAGCTCTTTTGGAGAACTCATCTCTATAGATCCTATGACAACATCCAGAACTAGAAGATTTTATTCTAGGATCTATGTGAATATCCTTCAGACGGCTGACCTACCTCTCAATATTGCTATCAATTCCAAACTTGGTGTGTGGAATCAACTAGTTGAATTTGAGTCCCTTCCTTTTGCCTACTTTATCTATCACAAATCTAGCCATAGGGCTAAAGATTGTCCCTTCAAACCCTTGAAACCTAAGTCCCCCCCCCCCCCAAGAAGGTGTGAAAGGAGAAAGGATCAGTGAACTCCAATGCTACCAGCTCTAAGCCCTGATTGTGCCTCCTAGAGTTGGTAAAGGCTCAAGTGCAAATGATCCCCCTCAAAAATTTGTTATTCCTGAGAATAAATCTAAGTTGGAAAAATCGGTACCCATGGTTCTTTTAGGCACTCTTGAAGAAGGAGAAATTTGAGATACTTTTGTCCCTAAGGAAGACCTCCCTTGTGGGGATCCCAAGAGTCCCTTAGTAGATAAAGAAGAAGGTACCTACATCCAGGATGGTATTTTGAGCCTAGAAACACAATGAACTAAGAAAATGTGGGTGGATTTGTATGATGAATCCAACCCTTTTCTTGATAATGAGGAGGCTCCTTGGATAGAGGTAGGGCATAGTAGAAAAAATAGGTTGAGACTCCCCTAGGAATGAGTCTAGGTGGAGTTACTACTAGAGCTATGAGAATGGACGTGGAAATGCCTAAACTAACTAGAGGCAGAAGAGGTAATAGAACCATGAGAGAATAGGAAATTAGACAAAGTATAGTGGATGGGCATCAACACACTATCCCGGAATGCTCCCAAGGTAAGAAATGAAGATCATCTCTTAGAATACGAGGGGACTTAACAGCCCCCATAAGTAGGACCTTTTAAGAAATTATGTTAGGGATCAAAAGCTTGATATCATCCTTACCTAGGAAACTAAAATGGCTAGAGATAAAGTTGAAAAGATTAAAGTTTTAAAGAGCTATGGGGTTGTGGGTTGTAGTTCAGACAGAGCTTCTGGTGGGATTGTTCCTTTCTAGAACCTCAATACTATCCAAGGTGATATTATTAATTTAGAAGGAAACATATCTTTTGTTAGGTTCAACCATATTATAAACAACTTCTATTGGGTTCTCTCTAATATCTACGCACCCAACTCCAAAAGTGGTAGAGATAAGTTTTAGAGAAAACTAGAAGATGATAGAAGTAATTTCAAGAATGACTACTGGATGGTTTTTAGAGAATTTAATACTCCTTTGAGTGACTCTAAGAAATCTGGGGGAGTCTCCTCCCAGAATGATAGTAGTGTGGCTCTGATGGATTTCATTAATAATCAATCCCTCTTGGACCTCAATCTCAGAGGAGGGACCTATACTTGGTCTAACCGCAAAACTGGTGATGACTTGATTAAAGTCCACCTGGATAGGGCTCTAGTTTCTATAGACTAGATCCTTTCTTATGCCTACTCATTATCTTCCCTACACTGCATAGGCTCTGATCATTCTCCTATTTCTCTTCAGGCTAACCCCATGTTTGGAAAAAGAAACCCTCCCTTTAGATTTGAGAAAATGTGGATGCAACACCCAAATTTAGAAAGGAACATTGCTGACTGGTGTAATGTTCATGTGGAAGGTATGACCATGTATAAATTAGTCCAAAAACTTAAGAGAACAAAAAATAAAATCAAAGTGTGGAATAAGGATGTCTTTGGGGACATCTTCAAAGCCAAAATCACTATTCAGTCTGACCTTCAAGTATTACAAGAAACTATTCAAAAGGAGAGTCTTACTAAGGAGAACAAATTGAAGGAAATTATCATTCAGGTAGAATATCACAACATCATCTCTAAGGAAGAAGCCTTTTAGAGACAAAGATCTAGGGCTCTTTGGCTTAAGGCTGGGGATAAAAACACTCGCTTCTTCCATATGATAGCTCAAAAACACAAGGAAGCCAAAAGGATTGATAGCCTCAATAGTCCTCTTGGAAAGTTGGATAAGGAGGAGGACATCAAAAAAGAACTCACTGCTTATTTCTCCTCTTTTCTCTCTAGGGACTTGTCTCACTCCTTAGATAATTAGAATTTGATGTTGGATACCATCCCCTATATCCTTGATCGGGAAGACAATGATTTTTTGTGTAAAATCCCTTCCTCTGAGGAGATTAAAGATGTGACCTTTTCCTTTGAGGGGGAAAAATCCCCTAGTTGGGATGGCTCTGAAAACCAAACTGTACTGAGAGGGGGAGGGGTGAATCAGTATAGTCACAAAATTTTAATGCTAAAAATTGAAAATAGAGAACAAGGCAAGAGAGACACAACACACAAAATTATCTCATGGAAACCCAAAGCAAGAAAAACCATGGCATCACTATCTAGAAAGGGAAACAACCTAGTTACAATCTAAGAGCTACAACTCTCCTTAATTCCAATCAGACCTAGCTCCAACCAGTCAACTATAAGGCTACAACCTTGTTACAAAAGAGTATCAAATATGGATTACAAAAATGAGTTTCTTGTCTTCACAGAAGTATGAAGACCCTGATGTTTACAAACTACCTCTGAATCAAAATTAAACTCCCATTTCTCTGATTAATCCTCTCTCTACACTTCCTTGATTGTGTTCACACTATAATGGTTCAGACACATGCACTGATTGTAGTAAATTATCTTTTGAGAAGGATTCGTATTTATCCTTTACATACAGTTGAGATCTTATAAATCATTCATTCTGATCAAAAAACTAAGTATGCTCAAACCCAGCTCATTACTGAAAATAGATGACCCCCTCTTCAAAACTAATACACCAGATATATTGATTCCCAATTGTTTGCATTGTCCTCTGTCATTTTAGTACAGTCTGAGATAGTCTTCATTTTTTTAAAAAAAATTATATCTGTAAGTTTTGTCACTTCTGATGTTGCCTTTATTGCAAAACACTTGCTCTATTTTTGTGTCAAAAACCCACACACTTCATTGTTTATTCAGTCACGATAGCTTTGAACAACTTCTATTTGGATGCATAGACAATAATTCTTGATTATTAAAACTTGTTCTATGCATGAGAACTTCCTTCTACTTTTTTGTTTGCAATGAAAATAACTGAGTTTTACTTATGTTCATAGCTTGAAGACTCCACATGCACTATAAAAAACTCCAGCCGTTAACGTCTCCCTTTTGGTTATCACTATTCTAGCTCATTAAAGGTAGTTCAAGAGCATTTCACATTTTTGACTATTCTAGTCTCAAAGGACTTACACAATCATTAAAAGATTCTTTCAATGAGTCACTAGCATTTTGAAGTCATCAGCACCCCGAGCATACACTGAGAGTCCCATTTCTTATGCTATCCTTTTCATTTTTCCTTTACCATTTCTATATTTTTGTTACCTTCAACACACTCCTCTAACTCACCTCCATACAGTGAATATCTCCATGTTCTGCAACAACTCACCTGTTACGGATACAGACCCACAGCCCTTTTTGTTTTACTCACATTTTTCTGTTGCTAAGTTTCCCTTTTGTTAGCACCAAAAACCAACCTCTAGCTCAACTATAATACACCCCTTAGCATCTTTTGGTACACAACCTATGCCTTTCATCAATCGAACAAATTTTTTTACAATATGTAACTTCTTTCGAAAGATACCACCATTAAACAGAGACTTCAGCCACCAGTTGATTGTTAGTAGAGAATACGGTTGTAATCGACGTTAGCTGAAAACTAATGATACACTCACCTTTTCATATTCCACATACTCATGCGATAAATTGATATACCAGTCTGCATACATTTTGTTTTATTCTTCAAACATGTTCTTGCATAAGACACGTAGGAACCAAATCCTCAACCTTCCAGCACTCGCACTAGATGACATACTTATCACAGGTGTCAAATCAAGAGCTAGGAAACAAGATTTCATTGAGAAGGACATATAGACTTTAGAGAAATGACATTTGTTGGCAAATAACACTCCAAACAAAAACACCCT
This sequence comes from Chamaecyparis obtusa, assembly GCA_027943335.1. Classification (NCBI taxonomy): domain Eukaryota; kingdom Viridiplantae; phylum Streptophyta; class Pinopsida; order Cupressales; family Cupressaceae; genus Chamaecyparis; species Chamaecyparis obtusa. The sequence continues at coordinate 829,593 of BSBK01004646.1, read as the reverse complement.
CAAATAATAAATGCCAACAGCGTGGACAACATCAATGACAAAAACTAACAATCTCCCCCTTTTTGTCATTGATGGAAAACTTGAAACAATTGAACCAGTGCCAAATTTGAAATACTGCTGGAATGATTTTGAACCAGCTCCCCCATAATATGGAACCAATTAAAACCAACTGAACTCATGAAGCAACTTCCATTGATAGTCTACTCCCCCTTTGTCATCAATGAACAAAAACCTGCACCATAATCCGAAAGATATAGCAATGAAGCGCTGGAACCAAACCTTTCATTGAGGAGGAAGGACACCAAGCTTGCTTCAAAGATATTCGAAGTGATCCTGGGGTAGAGGTTTTGTGAACACATCCACAATCTGCTCCTGAGTGCAAACATAATTTAGCTTAACAACATTGTTTGTGACCTGCTCCTTTAGATAGTGGTACTTGATTGGAATATGCTTCATGCGAGAATGCATCACTGGATTCTTTGAAATATCAATTGCACTTGTGTTGTCATAGAAAATGCAAATAGGATCAGCAAACACAAGCTTATAATCATGCAAAGTATTTTTCATCCATATTACCTGAGTACAGCATGCTACTGCTACAACGTATTCAGCTTCAGCTGTAGATAAAGAAGTGCAAGACTGTTTCTTGCTCAACCATGAAACCAAATAGCCACCTAAAAAGAATGCACACCCACTGGTACTTTTCTTGTCATCCACTGAACCTCCCCACTCTGCATCTGTATATGTTGTTAATACAAAATTAGAACTTTTTGGAAACCATAAACCATAATCAGTTGTACCTTTTAGGTATTTAAAAATTCCTTTAACTGCTGATACATGTGTTTGCTTGGGAGAAGCTTGAAATCTAGCTACATAACCAACATCCTAGATGATGTCCGGTCTAGTGGCTGTCACAAATAGAAAACTCCCTACCATAAACCTATAAAAAGACTGATCAACGAAAGGTGACACATCTTCCTTGCTCAATTTGCAACCGGTTTCCATTGGAGTGCTAACCGGATTACAATCCTCCATTTTAAATCTTTTAAGCAATTCTCTAACATGTTTGGCTTGGGAGATAAAAATACCTCTAGAAGTTTGATTAATTTGCAGCCTACGAAAATATGTTAACTCACCCATCATGGACATTTCAAACTCATTTTTCATAGATGCAACAAATGTTTTAGACATTCGAACATAATCACTGCCAAAAATTAGATCATCAACATAAACAACAACAATAAGAATGTTGTTACCTTCCTCCTTGACATACAAATTGCTATCCATATATCCTTTCTTGAATCCCTGCTGCTGCAAATAACAATCCAGCCTATCATACCAAGCTCTAGGAGCTTGTTTCAATCCGTATAAAGCCTTTTTCAGCTTGCAAACATAGTCAACATTCTCAAAAATCAGACCTTCTGGTTGTTCAACATAAATCTCTTCAACTAGATCACCATTCAAGAAGGCTGATTTTACATCCATTTGAAAAAATTTAAACCCTTTGAAGGAAGCAAATGCAAGAAAAATTCTGATTGCTTCTAGCCTAGCAACCGGTGAAAATGTTTTGCTAAAGTCTACACCTTCAATCTGAGAGTAGCCTTTACAAACCAAGTGTGCCTTGTTTTGAATTATCTTACCATCTTCATTTACCTTATTTTGAAAGACCCATTTTGTACTAATCACGTTCTTGTTGAGTGGTCTTGGAACAAGTTCCCAAGTATTGCTCTTCTTGATTTGATCCAATTCTTCTTTCATGGCAGCCACCCAATGTTTATCTACAGCTGCTTCTTCAAAACACTTAGGCTCAATCAAAGAGATAAGTGAGAAATCATCACCCTCAAAGTAATTGACATTTTTTCTAGCATTTCTAGTTTGCCTTGCACCTATAACCTGATCAACAAGATGATTCTTTTGCACAAACTTTGAAGGAGTGTTAAATGTAAAAACATCACGTTCATCTTGAGAGTCATTTCCAAAATTATCATGTGGATTTTCAACATCAATAAGGATAGAACTTGATTCTTGGTGAGCAGATTTCACTTTGCCTTGGTCATTTTCACCACTTTTACTAGTTGATCCAGCATGTATGTGTGTAGAAGAAGAGGGTACAACAGTGCTGGAATTTACCTTAGGAGCCACCGTATTGCTGGTTTGAGCTTCACTTACCTCGGGGATGTCATCATCCTTATCAAACTGACTAGTAACCTCATGAACCTTTACATTTTCACTTTCAACTAGTTTATTCAACCTCTTATTGTAGCATTTATAAGCCTTACTCTTAGAAGAATAACCAAGAAAAATGCCCTCATCAGCTCTAGTTTTAAACTTACCCAAATTATCTTCATCTCTTTTAATATAACATGGACTCCCAAAAATTTTAAAATACTTAACCATTGTTGGTTTACCTTTCCAAAGTTCATAAGGAGTCTTTTTGAGCTTGGGTCTTAACAAGGTTATATTCTGAATATAAATAGTTGTGTGGATAGGTTCTCTCCAAAACATGTCTTTTACCTTGCTCTCATTCATCATGCACCATGTCATCTCTTGGACTGTTCTATTTTTCCTTTCCACAACACCATTTTGTTGTGGAGTCCTAGGAGCTGAAACCTATTTCTTAATGCCATGCAACTCACAAAATTTGATGAACTCATTATAGGTAAATTCTCCCCCATTATCAAAGCATAAACATTTGATCTTCATATCCATTTCATTTTCTACTAGACTCTTAAAGATCTTGAACTTATCTAATGCTTCTAATTTTTCTTTTAGGAAAGTAACCCAAGTCATACGTGTATAATCATCAATTAGAAGCATGAAATATTTCTCACCTTGTAAGCTTGTTGTCCTTGTTGGTCCACAAAGATCTGTATGGATGAGCTCAAGTGGCCTACTACTGAATTCATCTTTTGGTTTGAAGGAAGCTCTTGTTTGTTTTCCTTCTTGACAATTTTTTCAAACACTATCTGCTAGTTTTTCCAACATAGGCATGTCCCTAACAGCCTCCTTCTTGCTAATTTTAACAAGGTTATCAAAATTAACATGCCCAAAGTGCTTGTGCCAAAGTCAAGCATCATCAACCATGCTTAAACAACAAGACTCAACATTAGAATCATCAAGAATATAAACTTTATTTGTAGCTGTGGTAGCTTTAGCTATTACATCAGTCCCCTTTTTAATAAAACCAGCATTAGAGTTAAAACTAAGATCATAACCTTGATCACATAGCTGGCTCACACTTAGTAAATTATGTTTCGGCCCTTCAACATAAAGAACATTCTCTATAATAGTTTCATCATTGTTAATTAGGACTGTACCTATACTAGAAACTTTAGCAGAAGAGCTACCACTAAATCTAACTTTACCACCTTTCATCTTCTTAAGAGAATGAAACTTACTCAAGTCACCTATCATGTGCCGGGAACAGCCACTATCAACATACCAAATGTCTTTTTCATTGCTAGCTAAAAGGGCTGTTTGAACAACAAGAGCTTTGAGAAGAGTCTCTTGAACCTTTTTCTTCCAAACCTTAGTCACTTTAGCTCTTCTATTAGGCTCACTATTATAAAATGAATCTGCATAGTAGCTGCTACAAAATCTAGAAGTATGTCCAAATCTATTGCAGCTGTAACAAATCAGATTATACTTCCTAAAACCATTTCTTTCATACTGATAATAATTCTTATAGGGGACAACTCTACACTTAGTAGCCCTATGTCCAAAATAATTACAAGCAAAGCAATAACCATAGAAGAAGGGCTTGTTTATCTTAGCAGTAGTAGGATGACTATTATCCGATGATGAAGAGTTTGGATCAGATTGAAAACCAACACCTCTTCTATCCTTGGTAGGTCTTTGTGAGCCAAGAACTTCATCCAACGTGACTTTACCTTTGCTAAAAGACAATTCTTCACTTGATAGTATAGATGTTTTTCCAATGTTTCTAAGTGTGACAATTTCAGCTTCCAATTTAGTAATGTTTTCCTCTTTTATATGAATCTAATTTTCTAAACCTTCACGTATTTTCTTAGCCTCTTCAATCTGAATTTTAATATCAACAAGCTGATTTTTAGCTTCTTTGAGTGATGTAGCCAACTTCAATTTCTCAGCACTTTCTACTTGAAGAAGATCAACAAGATTCTGATTTTTCTTTTTCAATTTTTTAATTTTAGAAAGAGCTGAAATCAATTCAAGCTCAAGGTCAACATCATCATCTTCAGCATCACCAATGTCATTAGAACTAACATCTTCAATAACAGCATCATCTATAGCCATAAACATAACTTCACTTACTCTAGAATCACTCTCACTGCTTGAAGAGTCATCGCTGTCATTTTTTGAGAGCAGCACCTTCTTACCCTTTCTAGACTTCCAATTTTTCTTGGTAAACCTTTTAGACTTTCTGTACTTTACTTCTTTTTCATCATTGTTGTCCTAATCTTTATCAAATGGACACTTAGAAGAAAAATGACCAACCTTACCATAGTTAAAATATTTTAGACCAGTCCTACCTCTGTTTTTGTTAAAACCTTTTTTCAGCTTCCTAATGAGATAGGCAAGTTCCTCATTAGAGTCCTCATCTGAGCCTTCACTAAGACTTGTCTCTTTATCCTTGCATTTCTTTGAAGCCTTGAATGTTGATTCAGATTTAGAAGACCCTTCAATCGTAGTCCTCATTTCATATGTAGTCAAGATGCCATGAAGCTTATCAATAGTAAGGTTATCTAAATCAGCCATTTCTTCAATTGTAGAGACTTTAGCATCAAGTCTCATGGGAAGAGATCGAAGAATCTTCTAAACAACAGTCTTCTCTTCAACATCTTCACCTAGACCTCTTAAAGCATTGACAACTTCATCAACACGTAAAAAATATGCAACAATGTTTTCATTGTCCTTCATTTGAAGACCTTCAAAAATAGCCCGATGAGTTTGAACTTTGGCCTTTCTGAATTTGTCATCTCCATGATATGCGTTGTGCAATTTCTCCCAAATTTCCTTAGCTGATTTGCAATGCATGACCTTTACAAACTCAGCTTCAGTTAGACCACACAAAATTGCATTCATGGCATTGGCATTGTTCTCAAAATCTTTCTTCTCATCGGCATCTTTTGGAGGATCAGCAGGGATTTTATAGCCATTCTCAAGACTAAGGTACACATCATAACCAAGTGACATAATATAAGTGTTCATACGGACACTCCAGAAAGAAAAGTTATTCCCATCAAAAAGAGGAGCCCAGTTTGTTGCTAAACCTTTTGGGGAACTCATCTTGAACACAAAGACCAAGCTCTCAAGCTTTTAAGCACTAGAAGAGAGCAACCTACTCTGATACCAATTGAAAATCAAACTATACTAAGAGGGGGAGGGGGTGAATCAGTATAGTCACAAAATTTTAATGCTAAAAACTAAAAATAGAGAACAAGGCAAGAGAGACACAACACATAGAATTATCTCGTGGAAACCCAAAGCGGGAAAAACCATGGCATCACTATCCGAAAAGGGCAACAACCCAGTTACAATCTGAGTGCTACAACTCTCCTTAATTCCAATCAGACCTGGCTCCAACCAGTCAGCTATAAGGCTACAACCTTGTTACAAAAGAGTATCAAATATGGATTACAAAAATGAGTTTCTTGTCTTCACAGAAGTATGAAGACCCTGCTATTTGCAAACTACCTCTGAATAAAAATTGAACTCCCCTTTCTCTAATTAATCCTCTCTCTACACTTTCTTGATTGTGTTCACACTATAATGGTTCAGACACATGCAATGATTGCAGTAAATTGTCTTTTGAGAAGGATTCCTATTTCTCCTTTACATATAGTTGAGATCTTATAAATCATTCATTATGATCACGAAACTAAGTATGCTCAAACCCAGCTCATTACTGAAAATAGATGACCCCCTCTTCAAAACTAATACACTAGATATATTGATTCCCAACTATTTGCATTGTCCTCTATCATTTTAGTACAGTCTAAGATAGTCTTCATTTTTAAAAAAAAAAAACTATATCTGTAAGTTTTGTCACTTCTGATGTTGCCTTTATTGAAAAACACTTGCTCTATTTTTGTGTCAAAAACCCACACACTTCACTATTTATTCAGTCATGATAGCTTTGAACAACTTCTATTTGGATGCACAGACAACAATTCTCGATTATTAAAAATTTTTCTATGCATGAGAACTTCCTTCTACTTTGTTGTTTGCAATGAAAATAATTGAGTTTTACTTATGTTCATAGCTCGAAGACTCCACATGCACTATAAAAAACTCCAGCCGTTAATGTCTCCCTTTTGGTTATCGCTATTCTAGCTCATTAAAGGTAGTTCAAGAGCATTTCATATTTTTTACTGTTCTGGTCTCAAAGGACTTACACAATCATTAAAAGATTCTTTCGATGAGTCACCAGCATTTTGAAGTCATCAGCACCCTGAGCATACATTGAGAGTCTCATTTCTTATGCTATCCTTTTCATTTTTCCTTTACCATTTCTATATTTTGTTACCTTTAGTACACTCCTCTAACTCACCTCCATATAGTGAATATCTTCGTGTTTTGTAACAACTCACCTATTACGGATACAGACCCGCAACCCTTTTTGTTTTACTCACATTTTTTTGTTGCTAAGTTTCCCTTTCGTTAGCACCAAAAACCAACCTCTAGCTCAACTGTAATACACCCCTCAGCATCTTTTGGTACGCAACCTATGCCTTTCGTCAATTGAATAGCCTATTTTACTATATGTAACTTCTTTCAAAAGATACCACCGTTAAACAGAGACTTCAGCCACCTGTTGATCGTTAGCAAAGAATATGGTTGTAACCGACGTTAGCTGAAAACTAATGATACACTCGCCTTTTCATATTCCACATACTCATGCAATAAATTGATATACCAGTCCGCATACATTTTTTTTTATTCTTCAAACATGTTCTTGCATAAGACATGTAGGAACCAAATCCTCAACCTTCCAGCACTTGCACTAGATGACATACTTATCACAGGTGTCAAATCAAGAGCTAGGAAACAAGATTTCATTGAGAAGGACATACAAACTTTAGAGGAATGATATTTGTCAGCAAATAACACTCCAAATGAAGACACCCACAAATAATAAATGCCAGCAGTGTGGACAACATCAATGAAAAAAACTAACAGGCTTCCCCCCTTACTTTTTCGAATCCTTTTGGCACATTGTTGGAAAAGATGTCTCGATTGTGGTTAAAGAATTATTTGGAGCTGGTTCTCTACTTAAGGAAGCTAATTCAACCTTCTTTGTTCTTATCCCTAAGAAACCTAGTGCCAATTCTATGGAGAGGTTCAGACCAATCAGCCTATGTAATACCTTCTATAAGATCATCGCTAAAGTCCTTACTATGAGAATTTTGGCTTTCCTCCCCGTGATCATTTTTGCCCAGCATAACGGTTTTGTGCTAAGATGACAAATCTTAGATTCTATTATTACTATTCATGAGAATATCCATTTGCTAGAGGTTTCATAGAAATAAGGTTTCCTCATGAAAGTCAACCTCTCTAAAGCTTATGACAGGGTGGATTGGGACTTCCTCTATAGAGTCCTTCTTTCCTTTGGCTTTTCAGAGTGTTTGGTGAACCTCATCTAGTAACTGATCTCCACACCTTCTATTTTGGTGTGGGTGAATGGTTTGGCTTCCAACTTCTTCTTCCCAACTCGTGGTCTCCGCTAGGGGGGTCCTATTTCTCCCATCCTCTTTGCCATTTTGGCTAAGTGCCTTGGAATAATTTTCTCTAAATGGGTTCATGATGGCCTTATCCAGGGTCTGATCCCCTCCTCTTCCTGCCAGCCTTGTTCTCATGAACAATTTGTTGATGACATGCTTCTTATGGGATCTTCTTGAATTAAAGAAGCCAAAAATTACAAGAAATCTCTCAATATCTACTCTTCTGCTACGAGACAACTTATAAACTCAAAGAAAAGATCTCTTTTCTTTATCAATACCCCCCTGCATAGACAGAAAAAAATGGTGACTATATTTGGATGTAAGATCTCCTCTTTCCCTTCTAGCTACCTGGGTCTTCCTCTAGGTCTGAAACCTCTAGAATCCTTCTGGAATGGCATTGTTGATAAATTCAACTGGAGCTGGTTAGCTAGAAAGGGGCTCTTCTCAGTCAAGCTAGAAAGATCATCTTACTCAAAGCCTCCCTTCAAAACCTTCATGTTTACACCTTGAGCCTCTTCAGAATCCCTTCTAAATTTGTTGACACTACTGAGTATTTACAAAAAAGTTTTTTGTGGTCTAACATGGAGGAGAAAAGTAGGACTCATCTTGTGGCCTAGGAGAATGTCTGCAAACCTTGAAGAGCACATGAATATACTGAGAGGGGGGGTGAATCAGTATATTAACAATTTTTAACCTTTTTAAAACACTTTATTCAAACGTAACTTTAATTTACTTGAAAAATAAACAATTGTGCACATAGACAATAATTCTTCAAATAGTTTATTTTATTTATATAATAATGTTCTTTTACAATTTATGTGAGCACCAACCCACTGGAAGCACCAACCCCCAAACGTTTTTCTGTGAGCACCAACCCACTGGAAGCACCAACCTCTGAATGTTGTTCTGTGAGCACCAACCCACTGGAAGCACCAACCTCCAAACGCTGTTCTGTGAGCACCAACCCACTATCTGAAGGCACCAACCTTGAAGCAAAGCACCTACTTCACTTCTGAATATAATTCTGAATTCCACCTTTATATAGTTTCTTATTCAACTTGATGATGGATGCAATCTGCTCTTTTAAGTCAGCCAATATCTGAATAATTCTGTAATTTTTCTCTCCTTTACTCTATTGTTGTTCTTCCTTTTATTTTCAAAAATATATCTTATATCAATGTATATTCTGCATATATAAGCCTTGAATTCTTATATCTATCTCTGCTCTTCTTTTCAATTTATTCCATGCTGACTTGTTCTTTTTAATTTTCAAAAATGATTGAATATATATATCTCCTCATATTTTTTAAAACATTGTGACTCTTTATAAAGACATGACTTTTCAATAATGAAAAGGTGTCTTCTTATTATATTACTATTAACTTAAATTAATTTAATAGCCCCTTTTTTAAAAACTAACAATGATTAATATAATTTCATAGGAAACATCGACTGCTCTAATACGGCTTCCCTTTGAATATATATTTAATGATAATAGTCTGCTTTAAAGTCTTCATTTTTCAATCTTTTGATATATACTTTCGCTCCTTACATTGATATGAAATTTGATTGTGTTCGGTATCAATGTAGACTATTTTATAAACACGCTGACCGCTGCTTATACCATCAACCTTCGATAATGGAAATATCTTTTATCATCTCTGCTTGCCGTCGATATGACTGCGAACTGTATGTATAATATCTACCGTGCATACGCTGTGAATGGTGTTTGAGTCTTCGAAAGTGTGGACACTGCCTGTGCATATGTTTCCATTTCCTATACAAGCGCTATGTTTTCCCTGCCGCGCCAAGTATTAAGACTGCTCACCCACCGTAAGTGTTCAATGAATACGCTTCCGTCCAAACAGTGACCAGAGTGTGTTAAATAACAAATTTGATATCTTCGATATGTCTTCACCTTTTACTGCGTTCTCTTGTTCATAAAATTTTTGGCACTGTATATATATTATCTTCGATACCTTCAATAACTGTTGTATAGCCTTTGTGTCACGGTAATCGCAGATGATATAACCGGTAACGTTGAGTTTTAATGTTCATAATAAAAACATCTTTTGTATGTTCTGTTCATCACCGCTTGTATTAATATACAACTGCTTGTATTAATACACAACTGTATGCATGAACATATATAATATTAAATTCTGTTCATCACCGCTTGTATTAATATATAGCTGTTGATGATATATGCTATTGATAATATAGCCATCTGTGGTCTGGTATGCCTGGTCTTTAATCATATATGCCTCTCTATAACCATGTGGAGTTTGCATGGCAAAGTTCTGATGAATATTTTCGCCCCTTCTGGTGTCCAACAAACATGAAGCTTGTGCCATATACATGTGTCTGTATGTTGTTCATCTGTTGCATGTAATAAGAGTTCTATTTTACATAATAATAGTCCTGTCCATAATAAGAGCAATACTATCTTGATATATGCTATTATCATTTATCATCTGGATGCTGTGTCTCCTTTGCCTATTCAATTGTTCTTTGTAGTAATGAGGACAAATCATTTATATTATATGCTGTTTATATCACATGTTGATTATATCATTTTTGGTATTTGCTGTTTATTATATGTGTGCTATAACATTCATATTTGTCAATACTATGTATGACATCAATGACAATCTTCCATCAATCTCCCCCTTTGTCATTGATGGCAACTTCTCAACTATAATATTGATTGTGCAAGACTCCCCCTTAGTTCGTTGTTCCCTTCATCTTCTATCTCTCCCCCTTTGTCATCAATGGCAAAGGGTTTCCAAGGCTAGAGACTAGCTCCCCCTGAACACATGCTTCTAGTGAAATCTTTAATGAATGGATGAGAGTGATAGTACTCCCAATTTCTCTCTTAGGTACTCAAAGGTTTCCTTAGGAAGTGGTTTTGTGAAGAATATCTGCTAACTGCTCCTTTGTATTAACATATTCCAACTTGACTTGCTTCTCTAGGACCTGTTCTCTCAAGAAGTGGTATTTGATTGAAATATGCTTCATTTTGGAGTGCATGACTGGATTCTTTGAAATGCTGATTGCACTTGTATTATCACAAAAAATGGGAATGGGATTCTCAAATTCAATCTTTATATCTCCTAGTGTTTGCTTCATCCAAAGCACTTGTGTACAACTAGCAACTACTGCAACATACTCAGCTTTTGCGGTAGATAGTGTTAATGAACCTTATTTCTTGCTTAACCATGAGACTAGATTGTTACCAAGAAAGAATGCTCCTCCACTCGTACTTCTTCTATCATCAATATTGCCTCCTAAATCAGCATCTGTATAGGCAGTAAGTAAAAAATCTTTTCCTCTTGGATACCATAAACCAAGATCCATAGTGCCCTTCAGGTACTTCAATATTCTCTTGACTGCTAGAACATGTGATTCTTTTGGCATTGCTTGAAATCTAGCTACAACAACAACTACTTGCAGAATGTCAGGTCTTGTGGCTGTTAAGTACAACAACTTTCCAATCATAGATCTATATTGAGTTTGATTTACATCGGGAGATTCATCATTTTTGCTAAGCTTGCATCCTGTAATCATGGGAGTGCTGACTGGATTACAATCTTCCATCCCAAACTCTTTTAATATTTCTTTGATATACTTGCTTTGAGAAATGAATATTCCTTTACTCGTTTGCTCAATTTGTAATCCAAGAAAGAAGGATAATTCACCAAGCATGGACATCTCAAATTCTTGTTGCATATTCATTGAAAATTCTTTACACATTTTGTCATTTGCTCCTCCAAATATTATGTCATCTACATATACTACTACTACCAAAAGTTTGTTATTTTCAGATTTGATATATAGATTACTATCAGCCATACCTCTTTTGAAACCTTGATCTAGAAGATACCTGTCCAACCTTGAATACCAAGCTCTTGGAGCTTGTTTTAACCCATAAAGAGCTTTTCTAAGTCTACATACATGATCTTCCTTTTCTGAATATGCAAACCCTTTAGGTAATTCAACATACACTTCTTCTTCTAAGTCTCCATTTAAGAAGGCTGATTTGACATCCATTTGGTAGACCTTGAATGCTTTATGGCTTGCAAATGCTAAGAACATCTGGATTGCTTCTAATCTTGCAACTGGGGAAAATGTTTCTTCAAAATCTACTCCTTCTACTTGAGCATAGCCTTTACAAACTAGCCTAGCTTTGTTTCTTGTGACTTCTCCATTTTCATTCATTTTATTTCGGAACACCCATTTGGTTCCTATGACGTTTTTGTCTTTTGGTCTTGAAACTATTTCCCAAGTATTATTCTTCTCAATCTAATTTAATTCTTCTTCCATTGCTTTCACCCAACACTTGTCTTCACTTGCTTCTTTGAAGTCTTTTGGTTCTATTTTGGATAAGAGATAGATATGTGCACTTTCATTAGTATTGACAAATCTCCTTCTTGTTTGGACTTCTCTATCTAGATCTCCAAGAATCAAGTCTTCAGGATGATTTCTTTGAACAAATTTTGATGGAGTCTTTGCTGGTGTTTTTGCTCTTGAAGGGGTCTTGGAAACTTCTTTCTCTAATTCTTTTTCTTCTTCATCTTTAGGGTCTTCTATTTCTTCACAAGTGCTTGGCACTTCATTATTTATCTTCTCAAATGATTTTCCTTCATCTATCTTTACATTTGCACTTTCAACAATTTTGTGAAGTCTCTTGTTGTAGCATCTATATGCTTTACTCTTGGAAGAATATCCAAGAAAAATTCCTTCATCTGCTCTAGCTTCAAATTTTCCCAAATCATCTTCATCTCGTCTTATATAGCATATACTTCCAAAAATTCTGAAATACCCGACTAATGCTGGTCTTCCTTTCCACAGCTCGTAAGGTGTCTTATCATGATTTATTCTTACTTGTGCCCGGTTCAAGATGTGAACTGCTGTATGTACTGCCTCCTTCCAAAAGGAATCAGCTATCTTGGATTCATTTAGCATTGCCCTTGCCATTTCTTGCACGGTTCTATTCTTTCTCTCTACAACTCCATTCTATTGGGGAGTTCTAGGTGCTGAAAGTTGTCTTCTTATGCCATTCTTTTCACAATATTCATCAAATTCATGAGAAGTAAACTCTCCACCTCTATCCATTCTAAGACATTTTATTTTAGCATCCATTTCATTTTCAACTAGTTCTTTGAAAGCTTTAAATTTGTCAAGAGCTTCTGATTTTTCTTTTAGGAAAGCTACCCAAGTCATTCTAGAATAGTCATCAATAAATAATATGAAATATTTTTCTCCTTGTAGGCTTTTTGTCCTAGTTGGACCACAAAGATCTGAATGAATAAGCTCAAGTGGTTTTGATGTAGAATATTCCTTGTTTTTAAAGGTGTTTCTTGTTTGCTTCCCTAGTTGGCATTGTTTGCAAATGATATTTGTAGGTTTTGAAATCTTAGGTATATCTCTTACAGCTCCTTTATGACTGATTTTGACAATATTATCAAAGTTCAAGTGTCCTAATCTTTTGTGCCATAGCCAATTTTCATCTTCTTGTGCAAAGAAACAATTTTCATCATTCATTTCTTGCAAAACATATAAATTGTTTGCTGTCCTACAAGCATTAGCTATTAATTTTCCATCCTTTTTAATTTCACAACCTTTAGAATAGAAAGTCACATTATGCCCTTGATCACAAAGCTGACTTACACTTAGTAAGTTTTCTTTTAAACCTTTTACATACCAAACATCAGCTATTTTTGTTTTGCCATGGTCTAGACTAAGAGTTCCCTTTCCTTTTATATAACATTTTGAGTTGTCACCAAATCTCACTGATCCTCCATCTGCTGGTTCAAAAGAAATGAATTTGCTTTTGTCTCCTGTCATGTGTCTAGAGCATCCACTATCAACGTACCACCAATCCCTTTTATTTTGAGCATGTAGAGCTATTTGAACAAATAGTGATTTCTCTTTCTTTTCTTGATTTGTAGGAAAGATAGTTCTACAATTGTGGGCAGCATGTCCAAAGTTGTTACACTTAGAACATAAAATATCATATTTTACCAATGGAGCAAAGGGATTATGTATGCTGAAATTTTGAACATTCTTCACTTTGCTTCTGCAGTTTAGAGCTTTATGACCAAATTTGTTACAAGAGTAGCAATAACCATTGAATTGATAAGAAAAATGTTGTCTATAATATGGCCTTTTCCATTCATTCATATTTTGTCTAGGTATTCTACATTCAAGTGCTTTATGACCAAAATAATTGCAAGAGTAACAATATCCATTAAATTTATGACTAGGTTTATGAACATTTTCTTCATCCTTCTTGTGGTTCTTCTTGTCTTCTTTTGAAGGTTCATTTATGACTGATTTGCTTCCTTCTTTTATGAAGCCTTTGAATGTATTAGTAGAGTTTGAATTTTCTTCAAAACCAACACCGGTTTTGCTGAAAGAAGTTCTTTGACTATCAATGATATCATTTAGTATTTCTGAGCCCTTTTTAAACTTGAGATTGTTAATAGTGTATTCCTTCAATTCTCTTTCTAATTTTTCAATTTCTAGCTTTAAATTTGCTTCAGATTGTTTAGCTTCCTCTAATTGATTCTTCAAATCTTCAATTGTACGTTCTGACTCTTCAGTTGCTTTCATAGCTTCCTCTTTGACTCTTACAAGTTTTCTTTTTAGTTTTTCATTTTGTTTATATGCATAATGAAGTTCTTCTTGGAGATCAATATCTTCTTCTTCATTACCTGATTCTTCTTCATAGCTATTATCGGAAACTGCTTCGGCCATAAATAGAACCTCATCCTCATCATCACTTGGGTATTCCTCGCTGCTTTCATCTGAAGAGCTGTCCCTTTTTGAATAAAAACTCCTTTTATTTTTGTTTTGATATTTTTTCTTCTTGTTAAACTTGTTATTACTTCTCCATTTCTTCTTTGTGTGAGCTTGTTTTTCGTCTTCGCTTGAGTCATCTTCATTTTGAGGGCATTTGGAGGTGTAGTGTCCTATCTTTCCACAATTAAAACATTTGAAAGCAAACTTTCCTTTATATTTTCCACTTCCCTTTTTCAATTTTCTTAAGAAGTGTGCTTCAGCTTCATCGGTTTCACTACTTGAACTATCACTTGAAACTTGTTTTTTATTCTTGCCCTTTTTGGAAACTTTAAAAGATATTTTCTTTTTAGACTCCTTGCCTCCAATTCTCATTTCATAGGCAGTAAGGATTCCATGTAGCTCATCTTTAGTAAGGCTATCTAGATCTTTTCTCTCTTCGATTGCTGACACCTTAGAATCAAATCTAATAGGTAAGGACCTCAAGATTTTTTCAACTACTAGCTGTTCTTCTACTTCTTCTCCAAGGGCTTTTATTGCATTGACCACTTCATCAACACGGGAGAGAAATGAGGCTATGTCTTCATCTTCCTTCATTTTTAGACTTTCAAATGTGCTTCGGTGAGTCTGGAGTTTAGCCTTCTTTACGTTGTCGGTCCCTTCATATATATTTTTCAACTTGTCCCATATCTCTTTTGCAGATTTACAATGCATAACTTTTGTGAATTCAGAATCAGCAAGATTGCATAAAATAGCATGTTTTGCTTTGGCATTATTCTCACTTTTCCTTTTTCAGGCTGCATCGGTTGGTGGATTTGCTGGTGGTGTATAACCATCTAGTACTGATTGCCAAACATTGAATCCAATAGCATTTAAAAATGCTTCCATCTTTATACTCCAGAATGCATAGTTTGTCCCATCAAAAATTGGTGTCTTGTTATGAAAACTTTCAGCCATTTGTGCTCTATGGATCTACCTTCAAGCTGTCAGGCTATATAGAAGGAACCCGCTCTGATACCAATTGAAGAGCACATGAATATACTGAGAGGGGGGGTGAATTAGTATATTAACAATTTTTAACCTTTTTAAAACACTTTATTCAAACGTAACTTTAATTTACTTGAAAAATAAACAATTGTGCACATAGACAATAATTCTTCAAATAGTTTATTTTATTTATATAATAATGTTCTTTTACAATTTATGTGAGCACCAACCCACTAGAAGCACCAACCCCCAAACACTGTTCTGTGAGCACCAACCCACTGGAAGCACCAACCTCTGAATGTTGTTCTGTGAGCACCAACCCACTGGAAGCACCAACCTCCAAACGCTGTTCTGTGAGCACCAACCCACTATCTGAAGGCACCAACCTTGAAGCAAAGCACCTACTTCACTTCTGAATATAATTCTGAATTCCACCTTTATATAGTTGCTTATTCAACTTGATGATGGATGCAATCTGCTCTTTTAAGTCAGCCAATATCTGAATAATTCTGTAATTTTTCTCTCCTTTACTCTATTGATGTTCTTCCTTTTATTTTCAAAAATATATCTTATATCAATGTATATTCTGCATATATAAGCCTTGAATTCTTATATCTATCTCTACTCTTCTTTTCAATTTATTCCATGCTGACTTGTTCTTTTTAATTTTCAAAAATGATTGAATATATATATCTCCTCATATTTTTTAAAACATTGTGACTCTTTATAAAGACATGACTTTTCAATAATGAAAAGGTGTCTTCTTATTATATTACTATTAACTTAAATTAATTTAATATCCCCTTTTTTAAAAATTAACAATGATTAATATAATTTCATAGGAAACATCGACTGCTCTAATACGGCTTCCCTTTGAATATATATTTAATGATAATAGTCTGCTTTAAAGTCTTCATTTTTCAATCTTTTGATATATACTTTCGCTCCTTACATTGATATGAAATTTGATTGTGTTCGGTATCAATGTAGACTATTTTATAAACACGCTGACCGCTGCTTATACCATCAACCTTCGATAATGGAAATATCTTTTATCATCTCTGATTGCCGTCGATATGACTGTGAACTGTATGTATAATATCTACCGTGCATACGCTGTGAATGGTGTTTGAGTCTTCGAAAGTGTGGACGCTGCCTGTGCATATGTTTCCATTTCCTATACAAGCGCTGTGTTTTCCCTGCCACGCCAAGTATTAAGATTGCTCACCCACCGTAAGTGTTCAATGAATACGCTTCCGTCCAAACAGTGACCAGAGTGTGTTAAATAACAAATTTGATATCTTCGATATGTCTTCACCTTTTACTGCGTTCTCTTGTTCATAACATTTTTTGTGCTGTATATATATTATCTTCGATACCTTCAATAACTGTTGTATAGCCTTTGTGTCACGGTAACCGCAGATGATATAACCGGTAACATTGAGTTTTAATGTTCATAATAAAAATATCTTTTGTATGTTCTGTTCATCACCGCTTGTATTAATATACAACTGCTTGTATTAATACACAACTGTATGCATGAACATATATAATATTAAATTCTGTTCATCAGTGCTTGTATTAATATACAGCTGTTGATGATATATGTTGTTGATAATATAGCCATCTGTGGTCTGGTATGCCTGGTCTTTATTCATATATGCCTCTCTATAACCATGTGGAGTTTGCATGGCAAAGTTCTGATGAATATTTTCACCCCTTCTGGTGTCCAACAAACATGAAGCTTGTGCCATATACATGTGTCTGTATGTTGTTCATCTATTGCATGTAATAAGAGTTCTATTTTACATAATAATAGTCCTGTCCATAATAAGAGCAATACTATCTTGATATATGCTATTATTGTTTATCATCTGGATGCTGTGTCTCCTTTGCCTGTTCAATTGTTCTTTGTAGTAATGAGGACAAATCATTTATATTATATGCTGTTTATATCACATGTTGATTATATCATTTTTGGCATTTTCTGTTTATTATATGTGTGCTATAACATTCGTATTTGTCAATACTATGTATGACATCAATGACAATCTTCCATCAAACCTATCAAGTATGGCAGTCTTGGTATCAAGAAAATTAAAGATTTCAATCTCGCTTTGCTTGCTAAGAAAATTTGGATAACTTTTGAAGAGGAAAAAGAGTGGAATAAAATTCTCAAATCCAAGTACCTCTTTTCCACCCCTTCCATCAATGCTTTCCTCACCTCCCCCCTCCATGTTCATGGGTCCTTCATCTAGAACAGTATCTTGAAAGCTAAATCTCTTGTTGCCAAAGGTGCTAGGTGGAGAATTGGCAATGGTAGGGTGATCAACTTCTGGGAAGATCCTTGGATCAAGGACAAACCCCTTTTTATCTCAATGATTTGACCCCTCTGGCGGAATTATGTTCTAGCAGAATTGGGAGAAAAATCTTTGATTACTAGAGAAATAATAAGTGGATCAAACTTGGTGACATAGACCCCAGCTAAAAAATGTTGATCGGGACTTAACTCCCTGGTTTATTAATGAAAATTTTAATGATCAACTCATCTGGTCCCCTAATCCTAGTGGAAAATTCTTGGTGGCTTCTACATACTCTTTATCTTCCACTCTAGGCTCTGAGCCTTTTTGGGCTAAGGTTTGGAATCCTTCCCTTATCCCCAAAATTAACAATTTTTACTGGTTGATTGTTCAGGACAAAGTGCTTACCATAGAGAACCTGGTTAAGAAAGGTTGGATGCTTCCTAATAGATGCTACCTCTAGATGCAAAATTCTAAAACTTCCCTCCACCTTCTCTTACACTACACTTTTTCTAGGGAGGTTTGGTCAATTGTGTTGTAGCACTAGAATATCAGTTGGGTGTTCACTAGCATAATCCATGACTTCATTTCCCAATGGCTCTCTCCTTTTTCTCATAACTTAGGTAAATTGATCTGGAATTATACTGCCCCCCATGTTATTTGGAGGATTTTGAAAGAAATAAATAATCGAATATTCAGAAATAACCTTTCTACTCCTTTGTTGGTTGGCTTCAAAGCTATTAGAAGTATTACAAAAAATACCCACTTGGCTTGTGATCAAAGACCAAATTTGTTGGAAGGAATCACTGATTAGGATGTCCTTTCTAACTAGAGTTTCTCTTCCATACCTAATGTTACCCCTAGCAATCGTGATGGTGTTGTTTGGCTCTTTCCTCCTCCTAGATGGTACAAAGTTAATTTTGACAGCTCAACAAAGGGTAATCTTAGCATGCTCGTTGTGGGAGCATAATTAGAAACCCCCAAGGTTGTTGTATTTCTGCTACAACATTACCTATTGGGATACAATCTAGCCATTTAGTTGAGGCTATGGCGGCCCTCTATGATTGCAAGTTAGCCAAGGATCAGAACTGAACCAAACTATGGCTGGAAGGGGACTCCATGAATACAATCAACCGTATCAAAGGTAATCATAATCCATCATGGAATACAAAGCACATCATTGGCCAGATTAAAAGGTACCTTAATGAATTTGAAGACACACATGTCTCCCATGTGTTTAGAGAAGCTAACACTATGGCTGACAGCTTGGAGAATTTGGGAGCTTGTAGTGATGATGTCAGCTGCTAGCATGATAATCAAGGCTTAAATAATGAAGTCCTTAGCCTTATAAGGTACAACCAAATCCATCAAAATCTTGGATTAATTAGTAATAATGATGATTAGAAAGGATACTTGGTGGAATAGCCTCATCATTACACCTTGCATGCTTAAAGGATTGGGTGAAAATAATAACAAGTGTGTGTTTTGTGTCCTCGTTGCTTTCTTTAATCCTATTAAAGTGGCAGCCATCAGTACTTTCCTTCTCTACATTTGTGTCTACATTTTTGGCAATTTGCTGGTGCCTAATTTTGGTTTCTGGGATTTTGGTATCATGGGGGGTAAACTAAAATGCAAGGAACTGACTATGTGCAAATGGAAGAAGGAAGCCAAAGTTTGGGAAAAGTTCCAAGAAGGTGGTATCATGCCTTATATGGAGAAATTACACAACAATGACAAGGACATTTCCAAGGAATTCACCAACAGCTGGGATAACAGTAAAGTTACCATTTGTGGTAAAACCTTTAGCATTACTAAAAAGCTTATCTCTAATACTACGAATCTTCAAATATCTAGTTTAAAGTACTATAGAGGTAGGATCATGGCCCAGAATGCGGCTAAAATGTACCCTAAGTATGAAGGTGAGAAAGCCCTCCTTGTGAAATAGTCTGGTGATTTTGTTCTTTGTAGTCAAATGAAATTGCTTTGGGCTAAACTTGTCAAAGCCGTTATGCAGTATTTTACTCTTGAGGGTCGGTACACTAGAGTCTATAATTTTAATTTCATGTTGGTGAATCATTTCTGTTACAAGAGGAAAATCTCTTTTCTTTACCTTCTGTTGCAGTCCCTTGGTACTAACATTTTGGAAAATAGGAAGAACCCTAAGAAGCTTATTCTTTGCGATGGGCTTATTTTTCTCATTTATGAGTATGCCAAATCTAACTTCCATGATGCTTCTCTAGTCCCTGGAAAGATCGAGGAGAATAAGGGTAAAAGATCCCTCCTGACTGACAGTAACACTCCCAAGAAGAAAAAGAAAGGTAACCATACTGGTGAGATGATAGAAGCAGTCAAATTCCTCATGGAAGAGGCTGGCATGGACATTGACAAAGGCACTGGTGTGTGGGAAGGAGATAATAATAATGACATGGCTGAAGCTGCCAAATTCCTCTTTGAGGAGGCAGGTATGGATACTAAGGAAGATACAGAGGTGCGGGAAGAGGATCATAACCTCAGTGACTATCATGATGAGGAGGACCAAGTCCCTTAGGATTCTACCTCTGAGCCTTCCTCGGATACTGAGAGCGACAAAGCCAGCAGTGCCAAAATTGGGGATTTGAAGACTGAAGGCCCGGGCGATAACTATGTTCCTAAGGAGGCTACTGATATGGAGAAAAATGTCATGGGTGCTATCCCTCACGCTATGGTTGGTTTTGATCCTCCTATTTCTCTTTTTGTCACTCATATTAAAGAGTGTTACAACCCTATTATCCACACTTCCCATATTCTTGTGGATTATGCTGACTCATCCTCCAAGGAGGAAACAATTTCTAGGGCTATCTCTAAGAAGGCCGAAGAGAAAAAAGAAGAGGGCATTGACAAGAAGAACCTAGAGAAGAATAATGGGAATAGCCAGGAGGAACACACTGATAAGGGTAAAGGTAATTTTGGGTTCATGCAAGTTCTCAAAGAGTGGGCAAGTATGGACATGCAAATGAACTCCTAGTTGTATGATGAATTACAAGACGTTAGTATCAAGTATTCCAAGCTAGAAGATAGAGTAAACAAAATTGCCCTATTTATGGCCAAGCCTATGAACACTACCAGTACTAATGATGTATCAGTTGAGGGCTCTATTGGCCAATGCTGATGGAGAAGCTTGAACAAAAAATTAATACTATTGTCAACTACCGCATGTTGACTACCATTAGCCATATCTTGAGCATTGAAGAAACCCTCAGGAAAATAATGAAATAGAACTTTGAGGGCATGAAGGTAATCACTAACAACCTGAGGGCCCTTCTCTCTATTTTAGAAGGGAATAAAATCCCCATTATTGTTGAAGATGAAGATGCCAAAGGTTCTACCCCTGTTGGCCCTAGTTCTTGCACTAGAGTGAGTACAAATAAAAAGAAAGTAGACAAATCAAAGGAAATCTTGGCTCTTCGGGAGTCCATCCAGCAATTTGATATGCTAAAAGAGGACACAACAAAATTTATGGAAAAAATATCTTAGCTATTATGGTTGGTCGTCACCCTATTTTTTTGGTGTGTCATTTTTTTTTTTCTAGTTTCTAGTGTTGGGCTTCTATTGTTCTATGTTGTTTCCCCCAGCTGTCTCTTTTTGTCTAGTGCTGATATTTCCTATCTTTCTCTCCTTTTGTAAACAGTTATTGTTCCCTTCAAAAATATTTTTTCCTTAATCAAAAACAATAAAATGTAGTGATTGAATTATTTTTTTGTTAACTCAAAGGTATTCTTGTGACTAAGCCCAGTGCCCAACTTGTCTTACTTTGGTCTTACATATTGCCAAGTTGGGGTTTAGGATGGATGAGTGAGGCAACTCTAAAAATTAATGGAAGATAAAAAAGAATAATTTTGAAGAAAATAAGGAAGTAACTACTTCAAATTTCAAAGTTATGAAAGGTTGTAACACTCATAAATGATAAAAATGGTGAAATGTTGTGACTCTTTCTAAGGGTGGATATTGTGAAAGGTTGTAATAATTGAAAAATGCAAACATGATGAAAAGGTGTGACTCTCCCCCACATTGGAAGATATAAAGGGGGAAGGTTTCAATTTAGAAGGATTTTCAATTAAAATCAATGTGGGGTATAATATATTATTTACAAATGCAACAATGAAAAGTGGTAAGTCAATTCTTTATTTTTGTTAACTTAGAGGTATCCTCGTGACTCAATTCAGTGCCCAAGTTTTATTACCTTGGTCATACATATTGTAAAGTTGGGGTTTAGTTAGGGGTGATTTGAGGCATGGCTAGCCCTCTAAAAAATAATGAAAGAGAAAAATGAATAAGAAGAAAATAAGGAATCGACTCTTTCAAAAGGAAAAGTTATGAAATATTGTGACACTCGTAAAAGACAAAAATTGTGACACTTTCGAATGGTGGTAATTATGAAAAGTTGTAATGATTGCAAAAAGAAAATATAATGAAGATATGTGACTCTCCCTCACATTGAAAGATATAAAGGGGAGAATGTTTCAATATAGAAGGACATTCAAGTGAAATCAATGTGAGGTATAATATATTATTCAATAATGCAACAATGAAAAGTAGTGACTCATTTTTTTTTGTTAACTCAGAGGTATCCCTATGAATTAGCTCAGTGCTCAACTTATCTTACCTTAGTCTTATATATTTCCAAGTTGGGGTTTAGGAAGGGGTGACCTGAGGCAAGACAAGCCCTATAAATATTAATGGAAAAGAAAAAATAATAAGAAGAAAATAAGGAAGTGAGTCATTCAAAAGTTAAATTTATGAAAGGTTGTGACACTCGCAAATGACAAAACTGGTGAAAGGTTGTGACTCTTTTGAAAAGTGTTAATTGTGAAATGTTTTGACTTTTTCTAAGAGTGGATATGATGAAGAGATGTGACTCTCCCCCACATTGGAAGATACAAAAGAGAGAATGTTTAATTTTAGGAGGACATTGATATGAAATGTGGGTATAATATATTATTCACAAAGACAACAATAAAATGTGGTGACTCGATTTATTTGTTTTGTTAACTTAGAGGTATTCTTGTGACTCATTCCAGTTCCCAACGTGTCTTACATTGGTTTTACATATTGCCAAGTTGGGGTTCATGAAGGGGTAAGTGAGGCAAGACTAACTCTCTAAGAATTAATGGAAGATTAAAAAAAGAATAATTTTGAAGAAAATAAGGAATTGACTCCTTCAAAAGTCAAAGTTATGAAAAGTTGTGACACTTGCAAAAAAAAAATGGTGAAAATTTGTGACTCTTTCGATGGCAATTGTGAAAGGTTGTAATGATTGCAAAATGCAAACATGATGAAGAGGTGTGACTCTCCCCCAGATTGGAAGATATAAATGAGAGAAGGTTTCAATTTAAGAGGACATTCAAGTGAAATCAGTGTGGGGTATAATATATTATTCACAAAAGAAACAATGAAGAGTGTTAAGTCAATTCTTTATTTTCGTTAACTTAAAGGTATCCTCATGACTCATTCAAGTGCCCAACTTGTTTTACATTGGTCTTACATATTGCGAAATTCGGTTTTAATTATCGGTGAGTTGAGGCATGTCTAGCTCTATAAGGACCTATGCAAGAGAAAAAGGAATAATAAAAAAATAAGGGAGTGACTCCTTCAAAAGGCAAAGTTATGAAAGGTTGTGATGCTTGTTAAAAACAAAAATTGTAAAATTTTTGAAGGGTGGTAATTGTGAAAGGCTGTAATAATTGCTAAAGGCAAACATGATGAAGATGTGTGATTCTCCCCCACATTGGAAGATATAAAGGGGAGAAGGTTTCAATTTAGGAGGACATTCAAGTGAAATCAATGTGGGGTATAATACATTATTCAAAAAGGAAACAATGAAAAGTAGTGACTCAATTTCTTTTTTTTAACTTAGAGGTATCCCTATGACTCAGCCTAGTGCTCAACCTACTTTACCTTGGTTTTACATATTTTTAAGTTGGGGTAAAAGAAATGGTGAGCTGAGGCAAGACTAGCCCTCTAAAGATTAATGAAAATAAAATGAATAAGACAAAAATAAGGAAGTGATTCATTCAAAATGTAAAGTTATGAAAGGTTGTGACACTCGCAAAGGACAAAAATGGTGAAGGGTTGTGACTCTTTTAAAGAGTAAAAATTGTGAAAGGTTTTGACTCTTTCTAAGAGAAAATATTATAAAGAGATGTGGCTCTCCCCCACATTGAAAGATATAAAGGAGAGAAGGTTTCATTTTAGGAGGACATTGATATGAAATGTGGGGTATAAAATATTATTCACAAAGGAAACAATGAATTGTGGTGACTCAATTTTTTTTTTTGTTAACTTAGAGGTATTCTTGTGACTCAAAATAGTGCCCAACCTATCTTACCTTGATCTTACATATTGCCAAGTTGGCGTTCAACAAGGGGTGAGTGAGGAAAAACTAGCTCTTTAAGAATTAATGGAAGATAAAAAAAAATTGAAATAAAAAAGGAAGTGACTCCTTCAAAATTCAAAGTTATGAAAGGTTGTGACACTCGCAAAGGATAAAAATGATGAAAAATTGTGACTCTTTCCAAGGCTGGCAATTATGAAAGGTTGTAATGATTGCAAAAGGCAAACATGATGAAGAGGTGTGGCTCTCCCCCACATTGGAAGATATAAAGGGGATAAGGTTTCAATTTAGGAGGAAATTCATGTGAAATCAATGTGGGGTATAATATATTATTCACAAAGGCAACAATGAAAAGTGGTAAGTCAATTCTTTATTTTTGTTAACTTAGAGGTATTCTCGTGACTCATTCTAGTGTCCAACATGTCTTACCTTGGTTTTACATATTTTCAAGTTGAGGTTTAGTTATGGGTGAGTTGAGGCATGCCTAGCTCTCTAAGGACTAATGAAAGAGAAAAATGAATAAGAATAAAATAAGGAAATGACTCCTTCAAAAGGAAAAGTTATGAAAGTTTGTGACCCTTATAAAAGACAAAAAATTGTGACACTTTTGAAGGGTGGTAATTGTGAAAGGTTGTAATAATTGAAAAAGGAAAACATGATGAAGATTTCATTCCAAATATTGAAGGAGGACTTATAAATCATTATCCTTCCTACATTATCTCCCAAGAAATCAAGCAATCAATCAATTAGCAAGATAAAGAAAATAATAATCAAATTCACATCAATCATCACTTCAACTTGGGATCAAGTATACATACAATTCAACAATCAAACATCACTCTATCAAATTAACATTCATTCAACCACCATCAATCAACATTTCAAACTAGCATTTTTTATATCATCACTTCTCAAGCATCTAATTGATAATTACTTAATCATAACTCACAAATACCTTGAATCATCAAACTAGTCAAATTTGTCTTACAATGATCTATCTTATAGTATAGAAAATCTGAATATTATTATCAATTGGTATGAAATTATTGGACTAACTGCCAACGTCCCTCTTCAGGATTCATGACATGGTTTAATAGCCTCGTGTATCTTCTATAAGTCTACTGGTTGTATCAGGATTTAACAGGTTGACTTTTTTGTGCAATGACAACCACTAGTTGTAACAAGTGGTATCAGAGCTTGGTCATAGGTTCAAATCCCCTCGAGTGATGCTAAGGGGGGATTGTTGGACTAACTTCCAATGTCCCCCTTCAGGATTCATGAGATGGTTTAACAGCCTCATGTATCTTCTATAATTCTAATGGTTTTATTAGGCATTAATAGGTCAATCTTTCGATACAACAACAACTGCTAGTTGTAACAAAAGTATTAGTTCTTATAATAAACATCATAGTGGGACTTATTTATGATTTCTTCTTATGAATAAAGGTCCTATTTATGATTTCTTTCTTATAAATAATGTGTATGAATATGATATTATTGTCACCCTTTATTTGGAGAAAACTGCAATAATGTGTAACTCTTATATGTTTACCATAGTCAATCATAGTAGAGATAATAAAGGAATGCAAAGAGGGAGAAATAGTTGTGAGGTCCTCTTTTAAGTATGAGGCCAAGGGCGCGCAAGGATAACCTGCCCTTAGGTTTAGAAAGGAAGGATGCTCTAGACACCGTATTATAGTTTCCTCAAACTCTTACCTTAGTTTTTCATTATGTTAAGGAGCTCTAATAATAGGAGGGAGGATAAGTGTGATGTTTTCGAAACCCTAGCAATGCCATTGACATGTTCGATGCATTACTTTAGTGAGATCATGACAAGTTACTTCTCAATGGGCATAATGTTTTTTATATTAGAGTGGAGCAATGAAAATTTGATGGAGATTTGCACAACATTTGAAATTTAGCCAACTACATTCAAAGGCTCTATTAGCTTGCATCCAAGAAAGTTAAGGAGGTAGTATAGGTAGTACTTGTAGTCATGATGTAACATAGAGATTTCAATAGGTGTTCATTCTTGCCTTCATAATTGTCTTGCAATTGTGGTACTTTCTTTCAAAGGACAACCTATTTTGATGGCGAATTTGGGTTGGGAGGATTGTAATGTGCCCAAGTTTTCAAAAGTGACATAATTAAATTAATTAATTAAGTTTTCCAAAAAATAATTTTATATCCTAAGGATGACTTCAATTAACTAATTTAATTGTAAAACATAGCAAAAATAATAAATTAATAAAATAAGTACTTTATTTATTCAGCCTAACCTTCTAGATGTTTCATGGAGCTCTTTGTAAGATGGTTGGTTGGGTGAAGTAAATCATCATCAAATATTTATAATTTCATTGTTACTTTTGCCGAAGGCATGTAAGCTGAAGGAGTGTATAGTTTTGGTGGTGAGACTGTCTACCCTAGTTTACAATTAGAAATATCATTTCAAGTATTCCACTTTGTACCTATTAGAGATTATACAAATTTGTAGAAATAAGATATTGATGAAGGGTGCCCCCCTTAATACCACAAACACATAACAGAAATAGAGAAACAACGACAATTTGCAAGAATAGAAAATGGGTTTTTCCACCACCCGGGAAGGCTCTAGAATTTTAGCCATTAAGGCTGAACAAACTTAGAAATATTTATTTTTCATTTTTTTCTACATTAGGGTCAGCTCAAAATAATTCAAATTTTATTTTTAGGTAGCCCAACTTCTTGAGGCCATAACTTTTTAACCGTAGCTCCATTTGACTATTATAGCCACTTTTCGGAAATGGTAGGACATGATCTACAATTTCTAACTTGTGCAAGCTCCAATTAGCTAGGGATCGATCATGATCCAATGCCTCTAATGCCTTCAAAATTGAGCTCAAATATTTTGTACCTAGAAAATTCAATAACTTCACCGATACAGATGATATGACTATGAAACTCAACTGGTAGGCTGATATGACTAAAATTAACCTCCACCCGTGAAATCAAAACATTCTAAGCTCATATGAAAAACTTACTAAAAATAGTAAGTTTCCATAAATAGAAGCTCTACACAAGATATCCCTTATTGAAAAGAAACCAGAAATATTTTTGGGTGATGTAAGATTTCCCTTACACCCAAGATGCTTCTGCATCAGACACCAGGGGTAATTTGAGAAGTGACCCTGTCATATCTGAGGTGTGTAGAGGGAAACCAAGACAATTAACCTCCTCCTTTGTTAGCCATGATGAATCCTCTATAGGTCATCCTTTCCATTTGACTAGATATTCTTCATATGTCATGTTCCTTGTGCTTCTGTCAACATGACTAACCAGTATATCCTCAATCTCTTTGGTAGTTGAAGTAGTTTCCGAAATACTTCTGTGATCTAATTTTCAACACCTCCTTCATGATACTCTATCAAATCTAAAATGTTAAATAATGGTGAAATATTTAGCTCAGTAGGTAATTCTACTTCATTGGCATTTCTTGAATCATGCTTCTTCAGTATCCTACATGGCCCAAACTTCTTCATTTTCAACTTGTTATATGTACCTACTGGAAATTACTCCTACAAATGAACCATGACTTCATCCCCAACCTAAAATTCCTTATGCCTCATTTTCTCATATGTCTTATCCTTATACTATGTATTCATCTTGGTAATGTGTGTTCTCACCTCCTCATGGATGTTCTTCAAATGTTCTACAAAATCCTTAGCTTAAGAACTACTTATTTCTCTTTTTCTATCTTCTTCAACTCAGAAGCATTTCTAGGACTACTTCCATATACAATCTAGAATGGTGATTTAGTAGTGCTCCTATTGACAAAATTATTGTATGAAAATTCTTCCAGTGGTAAAATCAAATTCCATCATGTTGGCTTATCTCTAACCAAACATCTCAACAAATTCCCCAAACTCCTATTCATCACTTATGTCTATCCATTAGTCTATGGATGATGTGACAAGATGAACTTCAAATCTATCTTTAAATTCTTCCACAATGTGCACCAGAAATATCCAACAAACTTATTGTCTCGATCTAAAACTATGCTCTTTGGCGAACCATGTAGTCTCACCACTTCTTTGAAAAACAATTCTACTACATGAACAACATCATTAGTGTTCTTGCAAGGAATGAAATGTGCCATCTTTGAAAATCTGTCAACCACCACAAAAATTGAATCATGTCCCCAATGAGTCCTTGGTAAACCAAGAACAAAGTCTATACTAATATCTTCTCATGGATTCTTTGGTATAGGTAATGGCTGATACAACCATGTATTCTGCTTTTCTATTTTGCCATTTGACATAGTTTGCAACTTTGTACAAACTTCTTGACATCTTGTTGCAACTGTGGCTAGTAATAATTCTCACTATCCAAAGCAAGGGTTTTATCTCAACCAAAATATACATCCAATCCTCCACTATGTTTCTCCTTGATGAGATTCTCCCTCATAGAACTTTGTAGAATGCAAAACTGACTCCTTCTAAATAGCATACCATTTTCGATAATGAAATCCAACCATTTCATTTTTTCTAGAGTAACAAGTTTTGTACAAGTTTTTCAAGCTTTAGGATTTCCTGGATACAAACTCTTGAGTTCCTTGAACCCAACCACCTCAATCTACATCTCTGTTAGCAAAATTTTCCTTCTACGAAGAGCATCTACAACCCTGCTAGACTTTCCACTTTTGTGTTTCAAAATAAATGTGTAACTCTGCAAAAACTCAACTCATTTCAAATGCCTCTGATTCAACTTTCCTCAACTATTCAAATATTGCAAAGCTTGATGACCAGTATACAAAACAAACTCCTTAGGAAGAAGATAGTGTCTCCACTTCTTCAATGCCTAAACTATAGCAAAAAATTTGTAATCATAAATAGAATATTTCCTCTTGGCATCATTTAACTTCTAACTAAAATAAGCAACATGTTTACCTTCTTGTCTCAAAACAGCTCCTATTGCAATACAACTAGCGTCATAGTCTACCTAAAACACCTTATTAAAATTTGGAAGTGCTAAAAAAGGTTGTTCTGTAACTTTTTGTTTCAATGTTTAAAAATCTTATCTACCCCTGTAGTCCACTTAAACTCTTTCCTATCCCCT
Organism: Chamaecyparis obtusa; assembly: GCA_027943335.1. Lineage (NCBI taxonomy): Eukaryota > Viridiplantae > Streptophyta > Pinopsida > Cupressales > Cupressaceae > Chamaecyparis > Chamaecyparis obtusa. The sequence goes on along the minus strand of BSBK01004646.1, from coordinate 800,338 downwards.
CTCATTGTTTCAGTCAAGGGTCCACAAATACTACTAAAACTCCTAATAAACTTTATGTAAAAGCTAGCCAAAACATGGAAATATATTACCTCAGTAACACTCCTTGGAGTAGGCCATTCAAGGATAGCCTTCACTTTCTCTGGGTCCATTTTTAGACCTTATGTTGAAACTACAAATCTCAGATACACTAACTCCTTCACAAAATTGCACTTCTTCAAATTAATCAACAATTTCTCTTCCCTTACCTTCTCAAATACCCTATGAATATGTATTATATGCTCCTCCAATGTCTTACTAAAGATCAAAATATCATCTAGGCAAACAATGACAAACTTACCCAGGAATTATTTTGGAACCTCATTCATGAGTCGCATGAAAGTGCTCAGTGCATTGGTTAGCCCAAAAGGCATGACTAACCATTCATACAACCCCTTTTTTGTCTTGAAAGCATTCTTCCATTCATCTCCTTCTCTAATCCGGATCTGATGATATCCACTCTTTAGATCTATCTTTGAGAAATACACAACTCCACTCAAATAGTCCATAATATCATCCATCTATGGTAATGGAAACATATACTTGATTGTGATCTTGTTTATAACCTTGGAATCTATACACATCCTCCATTCTTCATTCTTCTTTGGTGCTAATACTACTGGTACAACATAGGGACTTAGACTCTCTCGAATCAACCCCTTATGCAACAACTCATGTACTTGTTTGTTCAACTCTTCACTTTCTGTTGGTGTTATTCTATGTGCTACCTTATTTGGTAAACTAGCTCCTAGAATCAAGTCCATCTAATGACTGATATTCCTTACTAGTGGTAATCCATCAGGCACATTATTGGATACAATATCTTGAAACTCATTCAATAGATCTATAACTTCTACATGTATATCTTCTACTTCCTCTTTACCAAATTTTTGAATTAAAGAAAAATACATATACTCATGCCTCATACCCTCTAGGAACTCTCTTCCACCAACAAAACTTATTCTTGCATTACCACATACCTTTTATTTTGTGTCCTTCAATGGATTTAGCTTATGCTGCACTCCATCTTTTGTCAAGGAATAGGTATTCGCATGACCATCATGTATAACATGCTTGTCAAACTACCATGGCCTACCCAACAACATATGACATGCATCCATAGGTATGATATCACATAGTACCTCATCATGGTATCTGCCAATATTGAACTTCACTAGGCACTATTCATTGACCATGACCTTGTGGTCATCCTGCACCCAAGGAATCTGGTATGGACATGGGTGTTTCTTCATCTTGACCTTGAACTTTGTGACCATCTCTTCTAACACCAAATTTTCAATGCTTCCACTATCAATAATCACATCACAACTTTTATCCTCACACTTGCACCTAGTGCGAAACAAACTCCTCCTTTGCTCAAGTTCATTCTCACCACTCAACATGACTCTTTTGTTAACTAGGACATCTCCTCTTTCAACATCTTCAAAATGTGATGATCTGACATCTTCATCTACATGTGCAACTCTTTCCTAGCCTTCAATTATCCTATCTATCCTTCCTTGGTGTTGAGGACATTTATATGCCCTATGACCTTCTTTTCCATAATGAATACATGTTCCATGAAAGTCTCCTCTTCTAGATCCTTGTCCTCTTCTTCTTCCTCTTTGATCTCTATTATTCTGATCATGGAATCAATTCAAATTGTTTCCTCTCTAATTTTGACTACTACTGGCCTCATCCTTCTTATTATGATCTTCATTTTGACCTCCATAAGACCGTCCACTAGATCTTCTTCCACGACCTCTTCCACTTTGTCTATTTTCAAACTTCTTGATCAACTTTTCCTCTACTTTTAAAGAAAAATAGTATGCCTCTTCAATATTATTCATTTAGACCAAATTCAACTCCTCCTAAATGCATGGCCTCAACCCATTAAGGTAACGTGCATCTTTCACCTTATTAGCTCCTGCATGGCCTGTTCTGATGAAGTTTTGATAAAACTCCTATGAATACTCCTGAATAGATCTCCCTACTTGCTTCAAACCTTGCATTTTCTTCAGTAGATCAAGCTCGTAATCAACAAGAATGAACTGTCACTTCAATTTATCCATCATCTAATCCCATCCTATGATTTTATCCTTTCCTCTTCTATTTCACTCCAATTGAATCTCCTGCCACTAGATTTTTGCATGACCCTTCAGTCTAGCCTTCGCAAATTTGACCCTATTAGGATCTTTGATATCTTCATACTCAAAATATTCTTCTAATTCATTGATCCAGTTGATCAACTCCTCTGGGTTAAGATTTCTTGAAAATGTAGGAACCTCAATCTTAGAACTTTTCCCAATCTTGGAAATGGCTCGAAAAAGCCTTTCTTCCTCTTGGTTCAAAATTTCACCTTCTCCTTCCTGATCAAAATTTATTTCTTTTTCGGCTACATCCTCACTTTTGTCTCTGACTGTAAGATTCATTACTCTATGAATCTCTTCTTGCAATGCTCACACTTGTCTTTGGAGGGCTCTAACCTCAGGTGATACACCTCTGACTCTTCCACCATGTTCTCTTCATGGAGGCATTTTTGTGCTTATCGCTAAAACCTTAAACCACAATCCTAGTGCAAACTACCTCATAGTCGGTGATCTATCTACACACCCAAGAACTCCTTCTCTGATACCACTTGATGAAGGGTGCTCCCCTTAATACCACAAATACATAATAGAAACATACAAACAACAACAATTTGCAAGAATAGAAAATGAGCTTCTTATTATCTCCATAAGTGTGGAATTACAAATTTTAGAATTACAATATGCAAAGCCACATAGGCATTTTCTTTACAATATTCTGTCAAACAAAGCCTCGAATCATTATCCAGATCCACTCTAAACTACCTTGAATTGCCCTAGACAACACTACGGGCCTTCCTTATATAGGCAATTTTCCACTGCCTGGGAATGTTCTAGAATTTTAGCCATTAAGGTTGACCAAACTTAGAAATATTTATTTTTCATTTTTTTCTACATTAGGGTTGGCTCAAAATAATTACAAATTTTATTTTTAGGTAGCCCAACTTCCAAAGGCCATAACTTTTTAACTGTAGCTTTGTTTGACTATTATAACCACTTTTCAAAAATGGCGGGACCTGATCTACAGTGCCTGACTCATGCAAACTCTAGTCATATGGGGGTCGATTGCAATCTAGAGCCTCTAAGACCTTCAAATTTGAGCTCAAAGATTTTGTACCCAGAAACCTCAATAACTTCACGGATACAAATGATATGGAAATGAAACTCAACTGGTAGGCTGATATGACTAAGATGAACCTCCACCTATGAAATCAGAACATTCTGAGCTCATATGAATAGCTTACTAAAAATAGTAAGTTTCCATAAATAGCAGCTCTGCACAAGATAGCCCTTATTGAAAAGAAACCAGAAATATTTTTGGGTGATGCAAGATTTCCCTTACACCCAGGATGCTCCTGCATGAGATATTCATGGGTTTGTGGCCATTTATATCTTGAGATTCTTGACTTGGAAAAATATAAGTTTATTTTGAAATATAATATTACTATCGTTGGTCTCTCTTGTTCATGTTATCTTTGGATATTTTGATATATATCATACATTTTATATATTGTGATTTACAGGATATCATTTCTAATATTATTATTGAGATTTTAGGTGCAAAGATGGGAAAATATTGTGCAACAGCTCAATATATCATCATGGGCTAGATATTAATTTATATAGTTGGCAGATAAATATTTTGGTGGTGCGATATTACTTAATGGATTTAATATGACTAGGTAGTATATTAATTCAATGGTTAATTGAAAATGTTGGGCATATTATTTTGTGTTGGACCCAACATCCACAAATCAAAGGTTATAACCATGATTAAGGGACGTCATCAAATATTCATATTTCTGACATTAGAAACCAAAAAGTCAAAGATAAATATTTGTATCAACTTTAATTAAGTATCAAGAAGATAAAATAATGATTTCTTTATCAATATAATAGTAGTATTGGATGAAGACGTTTCTTGGTCATATCTCAATATTGGCGTGAACATTCTTGTGCCATGAGCTGCTATTGAGGGGTTGACTTGCATATTTTATGGCAACCAAGATAATAGTGTATGCTTAGTGCAGATTCAGTCAAAATTGGTATTTTGGCTTTTCATGTGATGAATATTCTCAACATGTGCAATTAGCTAGCTTAAGCCCTTGAAGAAATACATGCCAAGGCATAAAGTGTCCCTTTATCGTGCAAAATATTGGGCATTTTCTTGGTGTCTACTACCATATTGTTACTTCATTCTTTTCGTTAATGGGAGGAGGTTGATTGTTGTATTACTCTAATCTTTGGCGATAAATATTTATAATGTTTGTGTAAAATTTGTATTGGCAGTTGATATTGGTAGCATTGAATCTCATCTTAGCGAGCATAACAAAACAAAATATGGTTGTGGATTTCTTTGATATTAGTAGGCAACTTATGGGCACAAGACACTCAGAATTGGCATGAATAGTGGGTGGACTTTGCTTGTGCTTTTGGATGTGGTAGCCAAGGGCCTTTATAGATTTTTCTTGAACCAAATAAAACTATACAAAGATTATTCCTGACCAGCTAAGTGTATCTCCTTATGCAATCACTATTATAGTCATATTGTAGTGCAAGTGATGGAAGGGTCAACATTTTGTGATTCTTTGGTGCTAAGTGAACTCATATACTAAGGAGTGGTGCCTATAGCAAGGGATCCATTAGTATATAAGTTCTAATTGTGAACAACACCATTCGAGGATTGTGAGATGAACTACAACAAATAACTCATATTTGGTAAAGGGAAGAGTTAGAGGAGATTGAGGTTGCTACCATACCTTTCCAAGTGGTGCTATGATTTTAGAGGGATAGAGAAATACTTGCTCTTTTATTCTATTAACTAATTAAGGAAATTTTTTTGTCTCAGTATGAATGTGTGGAAGGATACAGTTATTATCATTTAGTCAATTCTTGTTTTTCAAACATCAAGTCAATCAATTTCTCCTGCATCCCTAAAATGAAACATTTTAAACTATCAAACAAGTCACTTTGAAATTATCACTTAAGGAAAATATTGGAAATTTATGGGTTCAAAGCAGGCAAGGATATCTCTATCTTTTAGAATAAAATAAATTATGACATACTCAAATTTATTTGAAAATGTGATACTCATAAATACAATAAAATTAAGAGCATACCACCCCCTAGATTGGTTCAGTCATTTGCTATTCTCTATTAATGTCTTAACAATAATACACTAGCAGGGAAGTCTAGTTATACACTCCTATGATGTCTCTCTCTTTTCTGAGACTCTGATACAACATCCAATCCAAAATTATCTTTGAAGTGTACTGCTTCCAACATTGGTAAATATATCTAGGGCATTCCACCTCAACTTGCCTCCACAAAAGGGTCAACAAGAAACCAAAAAAAGGATATAATATGAGAAGTTGAACAATTTACACTATTATGCTCAGTTTTATAGAATCTATCAAAAAAGAGAATGATTTAGCAACAATAATGACTAGAGTGATGACATTACTAGTGTTAATCCATATATATATTCCACTACAAGGCATTTATGGCCAAGTGTACATATGCCAATTACCAAGGTAATAACTCCCTAATATCAATGCCCATACACAAAATAAGATATCACGAAGCTCACCATATGAGATTTGTCCATCATAAATGTTGATAAATTTGTACAAACTCCAATGCACACTAATAACAAGGTGCAAGATGGAGTTTTAAAAATCATCTTCATGATTATCAACTATCTCTAACTTGTTGATTGTATCTAAAAGTGCAAGAAAGACTACCTTGATATTGTCCTCTCTTAGAATATGGAGAAACTACATTCACAAAAATGAAAAGAAACTCATTTTAATTACAATAGTATAGCATTTAATTGAGTCTGAAAGCTCATTATGGTAACTAATCCCTAAAGAAAAGCATGTGTTGTCAAATAAAACACTTTTCTTTTAAAGGAGAGAGTATGTTTACATATATTAAAAGAGAAACTATTTATGTAACACTCAACACATTTATTAAAAAGCAGAAACATGTCCATATGACATTTTCCTTTTGAAATTTGTGATGACTTGCAACCATAAACAAACTTGTTTCTCTTTGATGCAGGAGCATCCCGGGTCCTTAGCAATCCTGTGTCACCAAAAACAATTTGGAGTTTATCTGTGTTGCTCGGTTCTTGCTTTGACCAAGTTGGTCAGTAGTTGGTCAGTTTCCTTTGGTTACTGAGTGTGGTTAGTTATCTCTTGGGTGGCCTATTATTTCACTGGCACTCGACATTGCTTGTCTGCTGCTCAGTTATCTTTCTTGCCAACGGGTTTAGTTTTAGTTCCTATTGTGGCTGACTTGTGCATTTATATTGGATCATGGATTTAATGTTGGTATCCATCATTGGGAAGCATGTGGTCCCAAATTTGACCATTTCTTCTGATGATTATGGATTTGAAGGCCGACTCAGCTCGGTAGCTTCTTTTATAAATGTAGATGTTTGGTTGTAGATTAGGGAGCCAATTTTTGGGATAGAGGCTAGTAGACATTAGATTGGAGATTTGTAGCAGATCCTTGCATGTTTGAGGACTTCTAAGATTCATTGTAATATCTAGCCATAATCGGGAAGGCCTTACAGCCAGGCATGTATGATTCTAATTGATGAAAATATATGAAAGTTTATGCATTCTCTCTCTCACTATTATTGTTTGTGCTTTCACATGGTTTGGGCAGGCTTGGATCATTAGGGTGCACCACTGTTTGGCCCCTTTTGTATCCCTGTCTTGCATCAGGTGGTATCAAGGTGAGGTGAGATATTGATCTACTTCTGCAGATCTAGGTTTGCAGGTTCCTCTTGAAGCCCTAGTTGATTGTTGTGGGGTAGCAGATTGCAATCTGACTTGCAATTATAGAGGGTTGTCAAGATGGTTCATGGGAGGTGAGATGTAGATCTAGGATTGGTAGATATGCTAAGATAGATTGTTGCTAGGTTAGAAGCTATTGAAATAGCCCAAAGAAGAGGCAAACATCTTGAAGATGTTAGTGATGATGAAATTGAAGAAGAATAGGCAAATGCAAAACCTGCACCTATTATGGATCAAGGTGAAGAAATATTTTTGAAGGCTTTTACAAGTCTGAAGTCAACACCACATTTCAATCCTCCTAAGTATGGTGGAAAGCTAGATTTAGATGAACTGGTGGACTGGATCACCAAGATGGAAAAGTATTTTGAGTATGAAAACATTCCTAAGGATTAGAAGGTGAAGATTGCAAGCACAAAGTTGAAAAGTCATGCATCCTTATGGTGGGAACATTTGCAATTGGATAGGAAAAGGAAAGGCAAAGACAAAATCAAGGTATGGAGTAAAATGGTCAATAAATTAAAAGGAAAGTTCTTACCCTGTGATTATTAGATTAACCTGGTTTGGCGAATGCAAAGTTTGAGATAGAAAGATAGCTCGGTAAAGGAGTACACTGAGGAATTCTATAGATTGGATATCAAATTTGGACATGATGAAGATGATGTGGAAAGAATTGGTAGATACCTGAATGGTTTGAGAGTTTCCATCCAAGAGGAAATTAGTATGGTCAAGTTGGATAACATTGAGGAGGCTTATCAATTTGCTTTGAAGGCTGAGGAGAAATTGATCAAGAGACATGAGCAAAGGCAAAGAGGTTAAGGTGGTAGATTCCCTAGAGGAAGAGGTAGATCTAATGGTGAAAATGGTAGATCTAAACTAGAAAAGATAAACTTGGACAAAGGCAAGACCGAGTGGAAAGGTGAAAGTTCATCTAGAGGTAGAGGTAGTAACTACTGAGGTGGTTATGGTAGAGCAAGTTTCTGAGGAACTTTTTATAATTATGGAGAAGAAGGACATAGATCTTTTGAATGTACACATACTAGTAAGAAGGCTTGTACCAGTAGAAATGCTTTGGTGTAGGAAGAGTCACCGAATGAACCTGAGAAAGAAAACAACTTGATGGTAAGGAGAGCACTGTGGAATGAAAGCAAGAAGGAAGATCCGCTAAGGAAAAGTTTGTTCAAGACTAGATGTAGAGTTTTTGATAAAGTTTGGAAGGTAATCATTGACAGTGGTAGCTCAAAGAATCTAGCATCTGAAGAGATGGTCACAAAATTGCAATTAGAAAGGTTGGTACATCTAAAGCCCTATTAGATTTCATGGATCAAAGATTAGCATACACTCCTGGTAAGTGAACAATGTTATGTGAATTTGAAGATTGGAAAGTACTATGATAAGGTGTTATGTGATATCATGCCTATGGATTGTTGTCATATTTTGTTGGGTAGACCTTGGCAATATGATAGACATGCTATATATGATGGGAGATTGCATAACTATACTATTGTGGCTAATGGAAAGAAACAAATCTTGTTACCATTGATGGAAGAACATATTAGTAATGTTTGCACATCTGTGAAAGTTTGTTTGATGGAGGGAAGAAATTTTGTTAACTCATTGAAGAAGAATGATGTATGTTTTCCTGTGATTCCTAATAAGCTGAGTAAGAAAATAGAGGATAATGTACCTGAGGAGATTGATAAGTTTCTCACCAAGTACAACGATATCATTTTTGATAATGTAACTATTGGTTTGCCACCGAAAAGAAGCATTGATCATTGTATGGATCTAATCCCTGGAGCTAGTTTACCGAATAAGGCACCTCATCGGTTGACACCTACCGAGAATCGGGAATTGAACCGATAGATTCAAGAGTTGTTGGAGAAAGGTTTGATCAGAGAAAGTTTGAGCCCTCATGTAGTACCTTCTATATTGGCACTGAAGAAGAATGGAGAATGGAGAATGTGCACTGATTCCAGAGCAATCAATAAGATAACAGTAAAGTATAGGTTTCCTATACCGAGAATGGATGATATAATGGATAGTTTGACTGGAGAAAAGTATTTCACAAAGATTGATTTGAAAAGTGGGTATCATCAGATCATAATCAAAGAAGGTGATGAATGAAAGATTGTTTTTAAGACAAAAGAAGGTTTATATGAGTGGTTGGTTATGCCTCTTGGTTTAACTAATGCATCGAGTACTTTTATGAGATTGATGAATGAGGTTTTGAAGAAATTCTTGGGTAAGTTTGTGATTGTATATCTTGATGATATTTTGATATTTAGTAAGACTAGAGAAGAACATTTGTTGCATGTTAGACAAGTTTTGCAGAGATTAAAAGAGGAAAAGTTGCTGATAAATTTGAAAAAGCGTTCATTCATGAAAGAGGAGATTGTGTATTTGGGATTTGTTATTTTAGTTGATGGTTTGAGGATGGATCCTGACAAGGTTGAAGCTATTTTGAATTGGCCTAAACCTATGAATTCTAGTGAGGTAAGATCATTTCATGGTTTGGAAAGTTTTTACCAAAAGTTCAATAAGAAATTTCAGTTCAATTTGTAATGCTATGACTAAGACTATGAGAGGAGACAAAAGAGAATTCAAGTGGACACATGGAGCTAACAAAATTTTTGAGACTCTGAAGTAGAAGGTTGCTAAATTACCTATTTTGGCATTACCTGATTTCAACAAGGTATTTCAAGTAGAATGTGATGCAAGTGGAAGTGCAATTTGAGCTGTGTTGTGTCAAGAAGGTAAACATGTTGCTTTCTTTAGTGAAAAGTTGAATGATGCTAGAAGGAAATATTCTATGTATGATCAAGAATTCTATGCTATTGTTCAAGCATTGAAGAAATGAGACATTATTTGATACCAAGTGGATTTGTGTTGTATACTAATCATAAGGCTTTACAATATTTGGGTAGTCAGAATAAGTTGAATTAGAGACATATGAAACGAGTTGAGTATTTGTAGAGTTATGCATTTGTGATCAAGCATAAGAGTGGAGTCACTAACCGATTTTTTGATGCATTGAGTAGAAGATCTTTGATGACTGAGATGAAAATTGAAGTTCTTGGTTTTGATGAGATGAAAGATTTGTATGAAAATGACCCTGATTTTTCTAAGCCATGGAGAAAGTGTAGAGCGCCTATTCAAGATCAACAAGATACTAAATGGGATGAATATTTTATTTAGGAAGGTATGTTGTTTAAAGGTATTGAGTTGTGTATACTGAGAGGAGTGATGAGAACTAATTTGATAAAGGAGAAACATAGTAGTGGTTTGGCTGGACATTTTGGTATTGATAAAACATGAAATTTGCTTAAGGAGAAGTACTATTGGCCGCAATCGTATAAAGATGTTCAAAAATTTGTTAAAAGTTGTGGAATTTGTCAAGTTGCAAAAGGAGTAAGTCAGAATATTGGATTGTATGCACCGATTGTTGTTCCTAAGAAACCTTGGATTGACATCAATATGGACTTTGTTCTTGGCTTACCGAAGACAGTAAGAGGTAATGATTCTATATTTGTTGTTGTAGATAGATTTTATAAGATGGCACATTTTATACCATGTAGAAAGACATCAGATGTAGTACATATAGTAGATCTTTTCTTTAAGGAAATTGTCAAATTGCATGGATTACCGAGGACTATTATCTTTGACTGGGATAGTAAATTTGTTGGATACTTTTGGAAAACACTTTGGAAGAAATTTGGCACCGAGTTGAAATATAGTTCTACATTTCACCCACAAACTGATGGAGAGACTGAAGTTGTGAATAGAAGTTTGGGAAATCTTTTGAGATGTTTAGTTGGAGACACACCAAGTAATTGGGATTCTGTGTTGGCACAAGTAGATTTTGTATACAATAATTCAATGAATAGGAGTATCAAAAATATACCATTTGAGATTGTGAATGGCACACAACCAAGAGGAATATTTGATTTAAGAGACATTGCTAATGAAACTAAGAAAAGTGTTGAAGGAGTAAAGTTTGTTGAGTACATGAAAACATTGCATGAAGATGTGAAGCTGAAGATGGAAGACAGTAATCAAAAATACAAAGACAGAGCTGATAGATCAAGAAGGCATAAAACTTTTGATGTTGGTAATGAAGTGATGGTTCATTTGAAGAAAGGCTGATTTCCTGTTGGAACAAATGGGAAGCTGAAGATGAAAAGGTTTGGACCTTGCAAGATTCTGAAGAAATTTGATAGTGGAAATGCATATGAAATTGAGTTACCTGATGACATGGACATATCATCAATTTTCAACATTGCTGATTTGTATGAGTATCATGAACCTGATGAAGAAGTGACAGTACCGATAGAATATCCTAAGAAGCAGAATGATGAAGTTGAACAGATTTTGAAGGAAAGAGTTGGCAAAAGTACAAGAGGAAAATAGTATATGGAATATCTGGTTAAGTGGAAGAGTAGACCGATGGAAGATAGTTCATGGATTTCATAGTCTAAGTTGGATGCATCTCAGACCAGACCTACCAAATGATTCAGAGAATCATTTCAAAATAACCCTAGGTGTCTGATGCAGGAGCATCTCGATCCTTGGCAATCCTATGTCACCATAAACAATTTGGAGTTTGTTTGTGTTGCTCGGTTCCTGCTTTGACTGAGTTGGTCGGTAGTTGGTCGATTTCCTTTGGTTATCGAGTTTGGTCAATTATCTCCTGGGCAGTCGATTATTTCACTGGCACTCGGCATTGCCTGTCTGCTGCTCGATTATCTTGCTTGCCGAAGGGTTTAGTTTTAGTTCCTGTTGTGGCTGACTTGTGCATTTATATTTGACCACAGATTTCATTTTTGTAGATCCATCATTGGGAAGCATGTTGGTATACACATGTAGTTTTTGTAATGAAAAAAGGAATAAGGAGAGAAACCAGCTTTGTGGGGAACTTGTCACATTCCCACAACAATGTGGGATACACATTTATCAAGTAGAAGCTAAATATAAAGGAAGGAGACAGTTGGCTACACATATGTAGTAGATATTCAAATAAATGATCATAAGCTCAAAAACATTAAATATAGACCATACATGATCTTGCAGGATATTGAACAAGGTTCCTTACACATTCAACTACCAAGCCATTTTGGGCATCCAAAGGCAGAAGTAATTATCTAGTCAACACAAAATATAAAATTATCTTAAATGGAAAGTGGGTGGGTCTCCAACCTACTTACTTTTAAGAAATGTTTTTTTTCTATAGCAAAAATTTGAAGGTAAATCATATGCTAATATCATGAAGAAATGAAAAGAAAATTTTAGTCTAACATCACAGTTGTAGAATATTCTTTGTGCTTGTCATGTATTGTAAACATTGAAGGTTTGGATGTCACTTATGTAACTCAAAAGAATATTCTCCTTCTAGAGAATAAGTAATTGAATAAGTCAATAAATCAAAAGCGAAGTTAATCTACTATTAAAGGGTCACCCTATCTACTTTTGAGCCCTCTTAACCTGCTTTGGCCCCTCCAAGGACCTTCCTATAATTTTGTTCTATGCTTTAATGCTTTTTTATTTTGATTAAAGATAAAATAGGTTTTAAAGGGGCTTGAAACCCTTTACAAAAAGGTCACAAAATATATTCAATGAAAGCCCATGACAAGGAATGGATCAAGACCAAGGTAGGGGTTTTCTCAACAAGCTCCGACAGCCTAAGACAAACACAACATGAAAAAAACAACATGCAACCCAAAAAAAGAACTAGAGAAAACTCCAACCCTAACACCCACAACCAGAAACATTTAAGATTTACCTGTATCCCTGCCCTTGTGGCAATGTAGGGTCATGTCAAAAGAGGGCGAAGATATCTTATATTTTTTTCCTTTCACCATAGTCCAACTCGATTCCACCTTAGCAGAAAAAAGTTCCCAAGCCAACGAATCCAATGCTGGATTCTCAACACCTCGAGAGGGAGGACCGACAACACCCATAGAAGAACAAGAGATAGGCCCAACAACATCTTGAGAGACAAGAATAGAAACAATAAGAGCAACAACTCCAAAAACTCTATCAATAGTTAAAGTACAATCCCCAACAAGATCCCTATCATGGGCAACAAAATTCTAAGACACAACAAGTGGAGAACCAGCAACACAAACTATCCCAATACTAGTCTAAGATACAATGAGAGAGGCAAAAGGTTGCGGACCAACCTCCACCATCACACAAACATAGTTAGGAGAGACAATAGGAGGAACACCCTCCTCAACAATCCCTCCCAACTAAAATTGGAGAAGCCATCAAAGAATCCACAAGATGTTGAGAATTTGTCACAACCACCTGTGAGAAATTCCTTTGAGTTTTAGATTACTTCACAATCATGTCATATTGTACAAAAGAACCTTTCCATCAAAAGGTATACAATTTCTTTTTCTCCAGACCACATTGTGTAGCAGCATGACCAGTCTTGAAACATTTGTTGCACCTAAAAGGAATCCCTTCATAGTCCAAAGGTTGAACCCAACAACCCTTCAAACATCTGATTAAGATTTTAGCTAGAAAACCCTTAGACACATCCATATCAACCATGATATGGGAAAAATTAGAATGATTAATATATGATGATACAACATCAACCATCAAAAAATCCCCAAGAGCATCTCCCACTATCTCCAAAAGAGAGTCCACCCAAAGATGGAGGGTGAGATAAGGAAGACAAAACCATATATGAATCTTATTAAACATTTTGGAGGATAGATTAAAATCAACATGCCAAGGTTTCATCATAAGTAAGAATCTATCCTCCCAACTAAAGAAATGACCACATAAAATTTTATTTATGTCCTCAACATTATCAAATTTAGCAATAAGAAAACCCCTTGCCATAGGAAAAATATGTATCATACCAAAGATGAGAGGCTCCCAATGTTGAGAGCTCCAAGCATGCAGTTGATGGATACTAGGCCATAATCCCCTAAACTGATAGATCACACCATGAGAGGAGAAAACAACAATATTATGGTCTATTTCCTCCTCCATAGCCGCATCCAAATAATTGGCAATACCCTTCGAAATAGGGAAAATCCTAACATCAACTAAACAATGGATCCCTCCATGAACTTTCCTAGTGCCTAGAGAAGTACCAAGAGAAACCTTGGCTGCAACATGCTCATGCACAAGCCCAGAAATAGGGGAAGACCTCCCACATTGGGTATTCTTCACACCCACAACCTAAGATGGCAAAATAGAAGCCACATAAATATTTGAAGATTCCAACATAGGAGATCATGAGCCTTACAATAAAGAAAGAAAAGAAGCATCAAGTCCCACACCATGAGCACCATTATGACCACTAAAATTTTTGGATGAACAACCACCACCACCAAGCAAAGAACTAGAGGCCCTAGCTATGTCAGAAGCAAGAGTCTTGGTAGAAGAATAATTCCTATCCATGTCGGAAGTAGGAGACTTGGAAGTAGAAAAATTACTAACCGTATCATAAGCATGAGGTTTAGAAGCAACAACCATAGAGATTTAGTGATCCTTTAAGTTTGAATTCACAATTCAAGTAGGAGAGGGAGCCATCAGGAGAATATGATTTTGTTACTATTATTCTTTTCTTTTATGTTCTGATTAGGAGGAAAATGGGATTTGAAAGGTCATGAACCTTGTACAAGAAACCAAAAAGATTAAACATTAAGCTCCAAATCCAACTACCAGTTGGATCACAAAATAGGACAACCAAAGGACCAACAACAGAGAAGAACTAAAAAAGACAACAAAACATAGAAAAATGCTAGATCCAAAGAAAAATTCAACTGCCCCAAGAGAAGTGCAAAAGATCACTACCAAAGAATAAACATTGAAAAGCAACAATCTAGAGACAAACCCAAAAATAAGATTATCCCTTAGTCCCTTTCTTATGAGACATAAGAGTCAAATCAAAAGAAAGTGAGGATCTTTTGAAAGATTTACCTTTAACCGTAATTCATCCTTCTTCCACTTTAGAGGCCTCATCCTACCAGCATAAAGAATCTAGCATTAAATTCCCAAAACCCAATAAGGTACCAACACACTGCATAGGGTCAGCCAAACCACCAACCAATACACACCCAAAACTAGCACCCACCAAAGAGGGAGACACAACAAGACCAAAAGAAACAACAGTAGCAAAAGTATCAATAAGAAGACATGAATCTTCCATCAAAGAACTTTCATAGACAGATCCGCCAGAGCCAACTAAATTTGGAGCCAACAAATTCTTTTCTTTTATGTTATATACAAGGTATAATATATTTTATTCCGTACTTCTAGGAATTTCCTGAATTTATTCACCTGCAATTACAAGTTTCTAGCTCCTTATATTACCTTTACATATATCATGGCCTTAAGTTGAAATTAAAGATGGTGTAAGGTTAACCTTATTTCATTTTACTATTTTCATATTTGAAATTTTGACTTACATTTTAGGAATGAATGTTGAAGCCTTTGGCAGTCATTTTGTAGCAGTGGTTGTTGCATTCATGACTATGATTGTCATTGATGCCAACACAGTGTTATTCTGGAGTTTTAGCAGAGAAGTAGGCACAATTTTATTTTGTGCACATGTTATATTGTAGATTGAGTTATGCATAGTTGATGGTATGTTCTTTGGTGTGTTATTAGCCTATGGTTAAGAGCACAAAGAGAAATTCATTTATTCATGAAAGTTATAAGCATTTTGGTGGAAATAGTATTTTGGCAGTTTTCCTGTGTAGCGGTTTTTGGTAATCGAAGGATATCTCCTAATTGGGATGGAATCTGATTCTACATATTTAAAGAAAAGTTTGAGACTCATTGGTGGTGATGTGGTTCATAGTGAAAACTTTGAGGTCACACGATTGGAAAGTTATTATATTTGGAAGCCGACAGTTTTATGTAATTTTGATGTACCGTGTTGAAATTATTATTTTGTATTTGCATGCCAACTCATTTGTAATTATTTGAGTGTGGTATAAAGGAAGGAATGTTTTCCTTGTTATGTATGAGGATTGTAAGAGTTGTGATGAAATTATGAAAGTTGAGATGCAAATGTATGCATGAAGTGAAGAAAAGAGCTAATTCAGTGATGAAGGAAGACTTGTGAAGTACAGAGATTTGAATTTGTGATCTTGTGTAGCAAAGAGTGTGGTTTTTGCATAGTGTGAAGGAGGTAACATATTTCATATTATTCTATTGAATAATCCTAAGATCTGTTGGACAGTGGGTTCAGATATCTTGCCTTGAAGCTGTTTGGGCAGTGGGTCCTTCTGTCTTCCATAACTCCTAACAGGGTTAGAATCTTTTAACAGGGATTCAAAATCTCCTAATAGAGATTCATATGTACTGAATGTATTTCATAAGACTCCTAACAGGGTCCATCCTCTAACAAGGAACTTTCATAATAGTGCATCATTTTGTGGGCATCATTCCCACTGGGGTTTACTCTTTGATCAAGAGGTTCCCTAGTTAACATATCTTGTGTTATTGTGTCATTGTGTATGGTTATCTTTCTATGGTTAGTTACTGCATTAATTATATGGTTTAAAGTTGTTGAAGTTGATATTGAAGTTAATGATGATAAATGGTTTAAATATTAGATAACTAATTCACCACCCCCCCCTCTCAGTTATCTTGGTTGTCTTTCCTTTCTAACAATTGGTATCAGAGTGGCAGGTCCTTGAAAGAGAAGTTTAACAACTTAAGGAGATCTATGGTGAATTTCAAGAAAGAAAGCCCTAAGTTTGATGGAGTAAATTTTGACAGCTGGAAAGAAAAGATGAAGACACATCTCTTGTGTTTAGGACTAGGTTATTGGTTGATCACAAAGAATGAAAGGACTATAATTGAAGAAGACAATCTTGAGACACGATCTAAAGATGAGGTAGATTTATTTGTGTAACATACTTGCAAGAGAAGAACTTTTATCAGCACTTCCAGAGAATGAATACAGTCAGGTAAAAGGTTTAACTAAATCTCATGATATTTGGAAAGCTTTACATTCTACTTTTGAAGGTGATGAACATGAAAAGAAAGCTAGGTTACATAATTGGATTTGTGCATTTGAAGACATAAGAATGATGGAAGATGAATCTATTAGAATCTATATTGGTAGGATGTCAGAAATTGTTGCAGGAATAAAGTCTTGTGGAGGTGAAAAGATAGAGAATGAAGTAATATGGAAGATTTTGAGAACATTGACACCGGTATTCAGGCAGACTACACAAATGATTGAATAAGTGATACCTTGTACACCAAACTTTTCAAGAGAGACTCTTCTTGGAAGATTGGAAGCAGTAGAGATGAATCTAATATTATCAAGAGAACTACCTAGAGTGGAGAGCATTCAGTGCTCTTAGCATCAGACCTATTTTGTTTAGAAGTACAAGTGTGAATGGAGATTATGCCAGTAGTAGCAGATCCAAATCTAATGAAGACAAGAAGATTGAAGAAGGTATTGCCTTGCTTGTGAAAAGAGAACCAGATGGTAAGAAAATCTTTAAATGTTGGACATGTCAAGAATATGGTCATTTTGCATCTAAGTGTCCTAAGAGAGTTAAGAAGTATAGAAATAATTTTAAGCCTAGAAGATCTAAAGAATGTTATTATGCAAATGATGAAGAAATTGAAGTAGGAATTGAAAGACATTTGAGTGATAGTGATAATGATAACTTTGATGACATAGGATTTGTAGCAATTAAGGAAGAAAATTCTAAATCTGATATAAAAGAAGAAAAAGCCTTAGTTTCCCAAGTTGAAAAAAAAGCTGATTGGATTATAGATAGTGGTTGTTCACATCATATGACTAGTGATAAAGGAAAGTTCATAAAGTTTAACAATTATGATGGATGAGTTGTTAGAGTTGGTAACAATGCACCTTGTTTGATTAAAGGTATAGGATCTATTACTCTTGATGGAAAGACTAATACTGATGATGTTTACTTTGTTGATGGATTGAAACATAATCTTTTAAGTGTTGGATAGTTAGTGGATAAAGGATATCAAGTTTGGTTTACTGAGAAAACTTGTGTGATTAAAGATAAAGATGGAAATCTAATTGGAACTGGATCTAGAACCAGAGGTAATGTATTTCAATTGAACCCTACTAAGATGACATGCTTGATGACTAAGATTGATGATAGTTGGTTATGGCATAGAAGGTTTTGTCATATAAACTTTGATAATATTGTGAAAGTGAGTTCTACACTTGCAGTAAGAGACTTACCTAAGATCATGAAGCCTACTAACATGATTTGCAAGGAATATGTGATGGCTAAGCAGAAAAGGAGTTCATTTCCTAGCAAGAATTTCACATCTACAAAGAAGTTGGAGATTGTTCATACAGACTTGAGCGGTCCTACTAGGACTAGAGGATTCTATGGAGAAAGGTATTTTATGATTCTTGTTGATGATTTTACAAGAATGATGTGGATTGCATTTTTGAAAAAAAAATCTGAAGCATTTGATAAGTTTAAGGTCATGAAGAATAAAGTAGAGAATGAATCAGGAATAAGGATTAAATGTTTGAGATTTGATAGAGGTGGAGAATTTACATCTAAAGAGTTTAACACCTTTTCTAAAGCAAATGGTATTAAGAGACAGTTATCAGCCCCTAGAACACCTGAACAAAATGGTATTGTAGAAAGAAGAAATAGATCAGTGACTGAAGCAGCTAGAGCTATGTTATTTGAAGGTGACTTGGCAAAGACATTTTGGAGAGACGCAGTGAATACAGTAGTATATACAATGAATAGAGTGAAAATCAAAGTAGACATAGACAAGACACCTTATGAATTGTGGTTTGGACATGCACCCTCAGTTAAGTATTTTAGAATTTTTGGAAGCAAATGTTATATTAAGAGAGATGATGATATAGGAAAGTTTGATCCTAGAAGTGATGAAGGAATTTTTCTTGGATATTCTTTGAAAAGCAAAGCATATAGATGTTACAATAAGAGAACTAAAACTATTGTTGAAAGTGCAAATGTAAAATTTGATGAGAAGTTTAAAATTCAGGAAAGAATGCTTGATTATGATTCTGATGAAGGAACTAACCCACAACCTAACATTGAAACTACTGAACAATTTTATGAGACTGACAGTAAATTACTGAATGAAAGTCATGCTAAAGAAAATAGAGAAGAATCTACAGTTGAAGAAAGATCAGTGACTATGAAACCTAATAGGTATATATCAAGACATCATCCTGTTGAGCAAGTCATTAGAAGTTTGGACAGAGGAGTTATGACTAGAAAGAAGGTACATTTACATTTGATTTCTCAAATTGAACCTAAATCTACTAATGAAGCTTGTGAAGATGAACATTGGATTAAAGCTATGAAAGAAGAATTGGATCAGATTGAAAAGAACAAGACATGGGAATTGGTCCCTAGACCTAAAGACAAAAATGTGATTGGAACTAAATGGGTATACAGGAACAAGATGAATGAACAAGGAGAAGTAATTAGAAACAAAGCAAGATTAGTATGTAAGGGATACTCACAGTAAGAAGAAATTGACTATGAAGAGACTTTTTCCCCTGTGGCAAGACTTGAAGCGGTAAGAATATTTTTGGCTTATGCAGCATTTAAGAAATTCAAAGTGTATCAGATGGATGTGAAGTCAGCATTTCTAAATGGTGAATTAGAAGAAGAAGTCTACATTGAGCAACCTGAAGGTTTTCCTTTGACTCAAGAAGGAGACATGGTATGTAAACTAAAGAAAGCATTGTATGGACTAAAGCAAGCACCTAGAACTTGGTATGCTAGATTAGATAAGTATTTGTTAAAATTGGGATTTACAAAAGGAACAGTTGATAGCAACTTATCCACAAAAGAAATTGAGAATGGATTGTTAATTTTGGTTATTTTTGTTGATGACATTATTTTTGGAGGAGAAGATGAAGCTAGTGACAAGTTTGCTGATGAAATGAAGACATAATTTGAAATGAGTATGATTGGAGAAATGAAATACTTTTTGGGATTGCAAATAACACAAAACAAAGATGGTATCTTTACAAGTCAGACTAAGTACTTGAATGATTTATTGAAAAGATTTGGTATGGAGAATTGCAAACCAATTGGAACACCTATGGTTACAGGACATAAACTATCTAGTAAAGATGAAACACCAGAAGTTGAGAAAAAGAAATATAGATCTATGATCGATGGATTGCAGTACTTGACACACACTAGACCAGATATACAACATTCAGTTAGGATGGTAGCAATATTTCAAGCTGAACCTAGAGAGTCACATTATGCAGCAGTAAAAAGGATATTGAGATATCTTAGAGGAACAATGGACTATGGACTGTGGTATGAAAATTCTAATGATTTTACCCTATGTGCATATACTGATGCTGATTGGGGAGGCAATGTTGATGACAAGAAAAGCACCAGTGGTGGAGCCTTTTTTCTTGGAGGAAGATTAGTTTCTCGGTTGAGCAAAAAGTAAAATTGTATCTCATATAGTACAATAGAAGTAGAATATGTTGCAGCAGCAAACAATTGTAATCAAATAATTTGGATGAAGCAAATATTGATGGACATTGGAATCAAGTTTGATGAGCCTATTGTCATATATTGTGACAATACAAGTACAATTAGTATGTCTAAGAATCTAGTTTTACATTCTAAAACAAAGCATATAGAGATCAAGTATCATGTTGTAAGAGAGAACTACAAGTATCAAGTAACATTGAGGAACTACATTTATTGAAGAGATTGAATAGGCTAACGAAGCAAGACTTGATTGATGATGAGTAGCAGTGCAATTGAGTAGCAGTGATTAGATTTTTGGAACACTAGATGTTTTTCATCTATGTTGCCATCAATTCCAATGGGGGAGATTGTTAGGAATGAATGTTGAAGCCTTTGGCAGTCATTCTGTAGTAGTGGTTGTTGCATTCATGACTATGATTGTCATTGATGTCAACACAGTGTTATTTTGGAGTTTTAGCAGAGAAGCAGACATAGTTTTGTTTTGCGCACATTTTATATTGTAGATTGAGTTATGCATAGTTGATGGTATGTTCTTTGGTGTGTTATTAGCCTATGGTTAAGAGTGAAAAGAGAAATTCATTTATTCATGAAAGTTATAAGCATTTTGGTGGAAGTAGTATTCTGGCAGTTTTCCTGTGTAGCGGTTTTTGGTAATCGGAGGATATCTCCTAATCGGGATGGAATCTAATTCTATGTAGTTAAAGGGAAGTTTGAGACTCATTAGTGGTGATGTGGTTCATAGTGCAAACTTTGAGTTCACATGATTGGAAAGTTATTGTATCTAGAAGCTGACAGTTTTATGTAATTTTGATGTAGCGTGTTGAAATTATTATTTTGTATTTGCATGCTGACTCATTTGTAATTATTTGAGTGTGGTATAAAGGAAGGAATGTTTTCCTTATTATGTATGAGGATTGTAAGAGTTGTGATGAAATTATGAAATTTGTGATGCGAATGTATGCATGAAGTGAAGAAAAGAGCTAATTCAGTGATGAAGGAAGACTTGTGAAGTACAGAGATCTAAATTTGTGATCTTGTGTAGCAGAGAGTGCAGTTTTGGCACAGTGTGAAGGAGGTAACATATTTCATATTATTCTATTGAATAATCCTAAGATCTACTGGACAGTGGGTCCAGAGATCTTGCCTTGAAGTTGTTTGGGCAGTGGGTCCTTCTGTCTTCCATAACTCCTAACAGGGTTAGAATCTTTTAATAGGGATTCAAAATCTCCTAATAGAGATTCATATGTACTGAATGTATTTCATAAGACTTCTAATAGGGTCCATCCTCTAACAAGGAACTTTCATATTAGTGCATCATTTTGTGGGCATCATTCCCACTGGGGTTTACTCTTTGTTCAAGAGGTTCCCTAGTTAACATATCTTGTGTTATTGTGTCATTGTGTATGGTTATCTTTATATGGTTAGTTACTACATTAATTATATGGTTTAAAGCTGTTGAAGTTGATATTGAAGTTAATGATGATAAATGGTTTAAATATCAGATAATTGATTCACCACCCCCCCCCCCCCTCTCAGTTATCTTGGTGGTCTTTCCTTTCTAACATTACATTCTCACGATCTAGGTTCATGCAAAAAAATTCTCCTAGACATCAAGTTTTTGGTTTTCTGCTCATAGAATATCTTTAAGTGGGATATATTAAGGAATACTAATATATGAAATTCAATTTAAGAAGTTATAATATATAATTCTTGTCTCAAAGTAATCATATTGTGTGCACATGTCTTGGTATCAAAATGTATTTATTTGTATATGACCATGTAAAATATATAGATATACACTTATGGAAACTAGCACTTCTCTATGTAATATAATTAATATGATAGAAAAATTATTGTATCTTAATTCTTCGGTTAATTTCAAGGCTCTTTGGGAACTATTAGAACTTAATCTATGTTAATCCATAGACACAACGTTCAAAACTAGCGAAAAATTTACTTGGGATCAGGTGGTTGGCTTTATAACCTTGTTAATTTGAATGCCATGATGTTGGTTTTATATATCGAATGGTGCCTTCTACTAATGTTCTGTGAAGTTCACCTGCACCCCCATCCTTGCCTTAAATTCATTCAAAGTAACAATCTTAAAGAATTTTAATCAATGTTATAATTGATCCAAGAATAAGAACTACACATTTTCAATTGGAAATAAACCTTATACATTTGTAAGTAAAAATAACTTCTAGAACATCAAAGTTGCATAAGTTTAAATGTCACTTAGTCCACAAGTAAAAAACAACCAACATTATATTTAAGGCGATAACAAATCCCCAAAAAATGCAACATGATAAATTACAACTACTTTATTTTTCTTACCCATTCAGAGATATGATTATGCACAATTGCTTTCTCAACTAGAAACACACAAAATGGGAAGAGTGGAAGCATAAACCTGAAAAAATCAATGT